>VZTN01037849.1:193151-665666 GCA_013400515.1 Erpornis zantholeuca | reverse complement strand
GCGGGATGCTGATGGGAGCGGGGTGCTGAGATGGGAGCGGGGTGCTGCGGGATGCGGGGTGCTGAGATGGGAGCAGGATGCTGCGGGATGCGGGATGCTGATGGGAGCAGGATGCTGCGGGATGCGGGATGCTGATGGGAGCGGGGTGCTGAGGGGTGCTGATCACCCCGGGCACGGAGGGGGAAAATCGGGCCCAGCTCCAGCGGCACTGCCCCTGGCACGGCGGGGACCCGGGAGGCTCGGCGGGGGGGGAGAAGGAGATTCGGGGGTCCCTGTCCCCCCTCCGGCCGGCTGCGGGCGGTGCCCCTCGGCCGCTGGTCTCACAGGGAGTGGTGCTGGGGCGTGCTGCCTGTCCGTGTGCACGGCTGTCCATGTGCACAGGCACCAATTTTAGGGAGAATAAAGGAATAGCCGGCTTTTGAGGTATTAATGGAGAACAGGTGTTCTTGTAATCATGGGGGACTTGTCTGTGTCTGGGAGCCTGGGAGTTGTTGGGTTTTCTTGCCACAGTATAATAGAAATTATTTGAGGGATGATTGCCTCCAGATTTTTGATTGATGAGGGTGTTGTTTTGATTGATGGTGTTGCTGACCCACCCTGGCTCAGCTCGTGCTCGTGGCAGTGGTGCTGCTGCCAGGTATTTTCCTTAATATTTCAGATCACAGCACCAGCGAGTTGCTGAACCTGAACTGCTGCTGTTAGACACAGTCCTGGCAGTCTCCTCCTGATCTGCTATAAAAATGCCCACTTCAACCCTTCTTGAAGACTGCCAGGTTGATTTTACTGCATCTTTTGCCAGCTTTGGGAAAAATAATCATGTGAGCGTTTAAGAGATGCCAGGATAGCATATAGCAGTTAATAAGCTCTCAGAAAAAAATCCAAGGCTTGAGCTTTTTATTAAAAGTATTTGACTTAATTGTGAGTCTAATTTCTCTCCCCCTTTTGCCATTTAGTGATGTTCCTTTGTGTTTGCTGTTCCTCATTTTCTTTCAAGGCTGTGTGTCCCTAAGGAAGGGTCATCTCAGGGAAGGTCCAGGCTGATGGGTGGAGTTGTGGATTTTCCACAACATGGAGCCTTTTGGTGCTTCAGCGTGGCTTTAGGAGAGTTAGGAACTAAGATGGATTGTTTTGAGCAGTAATAGTACATTTCTACCTAGCAGAATCTGTCCTGCCAGGAGTTAGATTTTTGAAGCAGGGATCTGTGTCTGACAGTTGATTCCTCATCTGTTTGAAAACTGCTAAATATTTTGATTGAGAAATAATAACCTGAAATGAAAAAGACTGGAGGGAAGCCTGATGTTAAAATGAATAAATTGGCATTTCTTGGCCTTGGTATACTTGTATTAAATTCCACTTAGATATAAACTATGATTTTTATTGGAGTGGGAAAATCTGGATTGTTCTGTTGTGGCTCTATATCCAACCTCAGCAGATGCCAGCCTTTCCTGTACTTGTGTGGAGCAGTGGCACCATCAGCAGGACCGGGGAATTCTCTTGTCTGGGGAGCTTTGGGAGGAGCAGGGGCATCCTGAGAGCTCAGGTAGTGTCCACTTCTCTCCTCGTGTCAGCACTGCTCCTCTGAGAAAGGCAAAAGAGCCAGGCAGTCTCTTTCTCTGTGATTCTGGGCTGCCAGAAGAGGTGGCAGTGATGACTTGAGGTGATCAGAGATACATTTTACAGCTGTCTGCTCTGGTTTAATTGCTAAATAATTCATTGTTCCTGCTGGCTCAAGGATCAGAAGTGAGGGAAGTTTGGTTTCCAGTAATTATGGCTTCAGTTCAACTGGAAATGAGCTTAGCTTGGACATAGCTCAGGTCAGTGCCAAACAGAGCTGTGGATCATTTGAATACATTTCTAATGGTTTTAATTAAAGGTGCAGGAGCAGACCATCCCCATGTGCTGAAAGATGAGCCAGTGGGGAAGGAGACTGGCCTGGCTGAATAGAGAGCTCTGGCTGGAACTCAGGGATAAAAAAAGCGTGTACCAACTTTGGAAGAAGGGACAGGCAGCTCAGGAGGACTGTATGGATGTTGTGAGGTTATGCAAAGAGAAAATCAGAAGGAACAAAACTTGTCTAGAACTTAATCTGGCTACTACTCTAAAAGACAATAAATAATGTTTATGTATATATGCAACAAAAGGAGAATCTCCATCCTTTGGATATGGGGGGAAACAGTAAGAAAGGATGAAGAAAAGGCTGAGGTACTTGATGCCTTTTTACTTCAGTCTTTAATAGTAAGATCAGTTGTTCTCAGGGTGCACAGCCCCTTGAGCTGGAAAACAGGGATGGAAAATGAATGAACTCCCATAATCCAAGGGGAAATAGTCACCTTCTATACACAGATCAGTGGGGCCTGATGAGATCCCCCTAGGGCAGTGAAGGAGCTGGTGAAAATGCTCACTGAGCCACTTCTCATCATTTACCAGCACCTCTGGCTAACCAGGGAGCTCCCAGGTGTCTGGAAGCTAGCAAATGTGACACCCATCTGCAAGAAGGCCTGGAGGGAGGATCTGGGGAGCTACATGCCTGTCAGTCTGACCTTGGTGTCAGGGAAGGTCATGGAGCAGATCACCTTGAGTGCCACCCCACGGCATGTGCAGGACAACCAAGTGACAGCCCTGGCCAGCGTGGGTTTATGGCAGGCAGGCCCTGCTCAACTGACCTGAGCTCCTGCCATGGCAAGGTGACACAAGCAGTGGATAAGGAGAAGGCTGTGGATGTTGTCCGCCTGGATTTTCATAAAGACTTTGACACCATTGTCACAGCTTTCTCCCGGAGAAACTGTCTGCCCATGGCTTGGACCAGTGCTTTCTCTGCTGGGTAAAAAGCTGGCAGGATCTCTGGGCCTAGAGAGGGGTGGGGAGTGCTGTCACCTCCAGTGTGGTCACCACTGGTGTCCCCTAGGGCTCAGCAGTGAGGCCAGTCCTGTTTGGCCCTTTATTGATGATCTGGGTGAGGGGATTGAGTGTGTTGGGGACAACATTAAGTTGGGTGGGAGTGTTGATCTGCTGGAGGAAAGGAAGGCTCTGCAGAGGGATGAGAACAGCCTGGGGTGATGGACCAAGGCCAGTTGTATGAGACCACAAGGCAAAGTGCCAGGTCCTACACCTGGGTCACAACAACCCCATGTACCACCCAGGCTGGGGGCACAGTGGCTGGAAATCTCCCTGTCAGAAATAAACCTGACACCAATGAACATGAGCCAGGTGTGCCCAGATGGGCAAGAAGGCCAATGGCACCTGGCCTGTGTCAGGAATAGTGTGGCCAGCCAGACCAGAGCAGTGATTGTCCCTCTGTACTCTCACTGGTGAAGCCACACCTCGAATCCTGCCTTCAGTTTTGGGCCTCTCATGACAAGAAAGATCTTGGAGGGATGGAGCATGTCCAAAGAAGGGAATGGAGCTGGGGAAGGGCCTGGAGCACAAGTCTGATGAGGAGGGGCTGAGAGAACTGAGGGGTTCAGCTTGGATAAAAAAGAGGCTCAGGTGGAGGTTCTCACTCTCCACAACTTCCAGACAGGAGGATGCAGCCAGGTGGGGCTCAGACTCTGCTCCCAGGGAACAAGGGACAGGACAAGAGGAAATGGCCTCAAGTTGTGCCAGGAGAGGTTTAGATTCAGTATTAGAAAAAACTTTTAATGGAAAGGGTTTTCAAGCACCAGAACAGGCTGCCAAAGGCAGTGGTGGAGTCACCATCCCTGGAGGTGTTTAAAAGAGGTGTAGATGTGGCACCTGGGGACATGGTTTAGTGGTGGGCTTGGCAGTGTTGGGTGGGCTTGGTGGTCTTAGAGGTCTTTTCCAACCCAAATCATTTCATGATTGAATGGTATCCTCATAATATTAAAACCATTCTGTATATTTTAAAATCAAACGTTTCCCAAGAGAATATATTTAAAAGAGGAGACATGCAAGTGGCTGTTCAGAGTAGTTTTTAAATACTGGCAGTATATTGGCTTCCATTTGAAAGTTCATGTCATTGTGTCTCGGTTTTGGTTTTCCTCTCGTGTTTTATTTCAGTGTAACATTGCTTAAATTCTTGCTAATAATAGACCTGCATCACATCTGTCTGTGTTGAAAGCAAATCTTAAAAAATGTGTGCTTTGTGGAAAATATTGATTGCACTTGTGTGCTTTTCTAAATTCGTGAAACAGAGCTACTTTCACAAAGAGCCTGTGTTTGCTCATTTGCGCCTGTTCCCATGAGAAAACATTCAGCTACATAGTCAGACTTCAAAGTAAATAGGAGAACACTTAAAACCTGTTTCCTTCCTGTTTTGATTCAAGGGAGGGAGGGTATTCTCCGGGGATGCTGCCTCCGAGGAGAGTTTGTTTTTCACAGAGATATGCAACTTTACCTGCCTTGGAGGAGAGGATGGAGGGGGCTTTGCTGAAGACCTGGCCAGCAGTTACAGAGCTGCAGAGAGCATTCCAAAGCTAAAGGGCTGCTGGGCTTGTGGATCCTACAGCCAGGATTCTAATAACGTTTTTAAAGGTTTGAAGACAAAAGTGAGTTACCAAATCAAATATTTTGAGCTTGCAGGACACCTTAAACCAAATGTATCCCCAGAGCCTTGCTGCTGATGGCTGTAGCTCTGGTGTAATATGGTTAGGTCACCACGAAATGGGTCCTGATCGGTGCAGAGGGGGAATTAGGGAGGAAGAGTTGTGGGTGTGGTGTGGCTGAGGATGTGCTGGAAGCGCTGTGGCAGCGAGAGCGCTTCCAGCTGAGTCAGGCTTTGGGAAGTGCAGCGCTGTGCCTTGCCTTTGCTCCAAGCAGTGATGCCAGCACTTCCTGAGGGACCCATCTGCAGGAGCCTGGGGTGTTTATTTGCCTTCTTGGAGTGTTCTTTTGCTTCCTGTGCATGCGGGAAACAAGTGAGTTCCATCTGGGTGCATCCTTCCGTGGTGCTGCTCAGCTGTAGAGAGGTAAACAGGAGCAGTCAATTATCAGGGGACATTTCTAAAAACATCTGGAGGATTTATCTTGAAAAGCAGCCTCTGATGCCTTAGGTTGATGTCACAACTGATGGGGTTGAGTAGTCATTTGTGCTCCTGTCCCATTTGTGTGATCTGTTGTTGATGGCTCTGGTTCTTCATGGAGGGAGTTTGATCAATTATTCAGCAAGGGCTTGAGTCTAAGCTGTCTCAGAGCTGGCAGGCCACTGCCTCTACAAACTGGTGTGGTTTGTTCCTATTTAGGCACTCTGACTTTGCACAGACTGTCCTTTGTGTAGTTTTGGGAGATGAATTCCCAATCAGAGGAGAATATGGTTATCAACCAGATGCATAAACACCCTGTATATGGCTGTAATCAAATCCAATTAGTCATGTTTTAATCAATCAGGGACACTCTGTTGGCTGTGCAATCCAGAATTAACTTCTTGGATATTTTCCTTTTTCTGTTTAAGATAGATTGGGTTTGTGTTGGAGGGTAAAATGAGTGGGTAGACAGTTAAAATTGCCAGTGTTACCCATCAGGGCTGCAGGACTTGGGTAAGGCAATGAAAAGTGACCTTGTGGCAGTGGGTGTGAGGGAGACAAGCTGCCATTTGTGAAGTCCTCAGAAGAGCAGCAATAAGAGGTGATAGGATCTCAAGAGCAAAGTCTCTGATTGCATCAGGAGCAACTGAGGAGGGCAGAGACAGCCAAGGAAAGGGCCCTGGGAGGGTATTGCAGAGCCCACCCTGCATACAGACCCATGAAATGACACTTGATCCTCCTGGTGTGGGTGTGGAGCAGCTGGGTGCCACCTCTCCATCAACACAGTCCTCATTCCTGGCTTGGAATCACCTGCCTGGTGCTCCCTGGTGAAAGCTCCCGGGGAGGGGAGTGCAGGGTGGCCCTGGGAAGGGCAGGGATGGAATGGAGCTGGGTTATTGCCTCTCTTTGGGTACCTCACACCACACTGACCCCTCTGTTTCACAAGTGCCTCTCAGGAGGCACAGCTGGGACTCCTCTTGGGCATCAGTCATAGAATCCCAGAATGGGTTTGGGCTGGGAGGGGCTTTAAAGATCATTTAATTGCAACTGCTCTGCCAAGGGCAGGGGCACCTTCCACTACACCAGACCTTGTTCTGATGCTTTGAGACTGTGGAGGTTTTGCTTCCCCTGCCTGCTTGCCTGTGCTGTTTCTATAGCGCTCTGTAATGAAGTTTATTATAATTATTATTATTATCATCGTTATGTAACTCCAATGTGCAAGATACTGGGTGCCTCCCAGGAGTGGGGAGTCCATCCTAATTAGCCTTCATTGGCATTGATAGGGTTTGAAAGCATCTAGGAACTTGCAGATAGTGCTTATTCCTACAGCTGGCAGGCATGTTCTAGGATTGCTGTTATCCTAAAAAAAATCCATACATGTTTGAAGATGCCAAAACTACTTAATTTGGGTCAAAACCAGAGTTTTGAAACACTTAGGCACTTCTTATAAAAATGTCGAAAATCAAAATGTGGTTTATATCTCAGAAGTGTTTAGGGAGCATATTCAGATAATGTACATAAATTAAAAAAAACAATCCCCCACATCTTTCCCACCACGTTATCCTGACAACCAAGTGCTTGCACAGTTGAAACAAAAATGCTTAGTAGCTGAACAAAACCCCAGTAATTTTAATAGAGGTCTACTCAGGCCCTTGTGCTGTCTCACTGCAATTGAAAGAAGAGAGCTCTTTAAAAGAATTTATTGCTCTTTGGTGTGGTACTTTCTGTTTTACATTATTTCTTCCAGTTTGGGGAGAGGGATTCTGCAAATAGAGGGCATCTACACAATGCTGATTCCTGCTGGTAATGTGAATTTGATCTCAGGATAAGCGTTTGGGCCACTGTTTAAAGGCAATTCTTGGGATCTGAGGTTGTTGTCTGCAGCAAAGGATTTGTTATGTATTTATCAGACAATGGCAGGGGGACATGAAGCCCTGTTCTAGAGTGGGCAGCTCTTCTCTCTTGTTTCCTAGGGGCTCTTTGGAACCAACATTTTCCATCAATAACTTTTGTTTAAAACACTTTAGGAGATTTGTTGTCTGAAACCTGTTTTGCACAACATGCCTTGGTTACCCCTTGTGCTTAGAAGCTTTGAGTCAACCCTGAAGAAGAACAAAATCACCATAGAAATCACACAAAATGCTTCATGTGTGGGAGGGTTTTTTCCTCTTTCTTGTTTTGAAATCTTCCGAGTTTCTCTCCAGAGGAGCAGATAGAAGGAAAGAAGGCATTTTTTTTTCATTGGCACAAGGACTGGAAGGTTATTTGTTATAGCAGCTGATATTTTTGCCTCGTGATTGACTTCAGATCTACACATTTAGGTAAAATACCTGTTACTGTTTGATGAAGGTGTAGATTTTAGTTGGTGAAGTCGTGATAGGTGCCTTTAAAATCTTAAAAGATGTGCATGCTCCATAAAACATGTGTATAGTTACAAATTATTTTATTTTCCAGGTGCAAAAATGACTTTAGAATTTCTGTAACATCGACACTACAATTATATTTATTGGTCATCATATTGGGGATACAGCTGTGCTGGGAGCCCTGCTGAAAAATTAGTCCAGGAGCTGCTCTACTTCAAAGTAAATACTTGTTGAGGTTTTGCTGAAGCTGTAATAGACAAGATGCACAAATGCTCACAGCATTTTGCAGCCTTGGGGTTGTTCTGCAGTTTGAATTACTTGCTTTGCTCCCTGCATTTCAGTATAACATTAATAACTGTTTCCCCTGCTTCACCTGGATTTTATATGTTTGCTGTATCACAGACTTTTCAATGGAAGCAGAGAGCATTTCATGCTGAAGTCAGACACACCAAGGTGTATTTCTGTTCCCACAATTTGCATTGGGAAGTTCTGCCACTTTTTTTTAAGGCAGTTGAGTGAAGGGATCTGACATTCTGCAGGTTTTCCTGTCTGTGCTGCTCATGCTGTGTATCAGGGTGGTCATCCTGCCTGGCTCCCAGAGCTGTCACTGAACCATATGATGTGCACCTAATTGTGTATTAATTCCATATTTATATATATCAGTTCACAACACCCATATGCAAGGGGCACTTCATGGGTGGCAAAGTAGTGATCTCACCACTCAGTTACAGAGTCTTGACTGTGATGCCTTTCTCCAGTCTTAAAAATTAAAACCAAAACACAGTTTATGGGGAAAAGGGGTTTTTACCTTGGTATTTATTTCAGGATCTTTGGGTACAGCACTTGGACCAGGTGTAATGCCCTAAAAAATGCATGCACACTGTCACACTGAAATACACACAATTATAGGCCTTGCAAAATTAGCATATTTATAAAAGATTCTCCAATGAGAGGCTTGAGTGGACCCCTTACTCTGAGGAGACTTTCCCCCTGGATGGGCTTATCTTAATTTACAAAAATATGTTTTGGAGAGGCCCTTGGTGTCTGGGGCTCCCAGGATGTTTGCTCTCCTGGTTTAACAGTGCCGTGGGTCTGAGCTGAGTTATCAGACTTGGAAAGTTACAAGTATGTAGGCTAAAAGGACTAAGAATACATAAAACTATAAAAGGGTATGTAAGAGGGGTATAAAAGAAAAAGCAAAAAATCATTCTGGCACCACCTGTATCTGATGGTCTTCTCATTTTAGCCCCAGTACTGGCAGCCTCACCTTCTTCACCACCCAGGAGCTTAGGCCACATTATCTGATCTGTCCAAAGTGACAGAATGGCCAGAGAGCTGAAATTTAGTAAAGACAAATGGAAAGTTGTACCTGAAGGAAGAGCCCTCAAACTCTATCTTCTGTGCTGGTACAACTCTGTGTGTCCTGGTTGGGTGCTGCTCATGGATTTCCTCTTTATCTCTGGGGCAGGCTGGGGTCTGTGCTGTGAAGGTCAAGTGGGGCAGAGGAGGGAGGGGTGTGCTGTTCCTTGCCACTCTGAAAATTGGTTTAGGTCTGAGTCACAGAGTGGTTTGGGTTGGAAGGGGCCTTAAAGATCATCTCGTTCCTACTCCCCTGCCATGGCAGGGACACCTTCCACTATCCCAGGTTGCTCCAAGCCCCATCCAACCTGGCCTGGAACACTTCCATGACTGCTGCAGCCACAGCTTCTCTGGGCAACGAGTGCCAGTGCCTTACCACCCTCAGAGCCAAGATTTTCTTATTAATATTTAATCTATACTCTCTTTCAGTTTGAAGCCATTATTCCTTGTCCTGTCAAGAATTACATCATTCAGGCTCTGTGAAGATGTCATGGTGACAGAGTTGCCACTTGCTCCTTGGCCCAGGCCTCACAACCCTATAAGCTAATGTTGAAAAATCAGTAGTTTTAAGTCTCAAAAAGCACACACATCCTGACTGACTCCGACTTTTACTCTGCTTACCTCTGGTTTCCACATACTTCTCCTGTGAAAAACATGAGCTGGAAAAAAAAGTATAAAGCAAAGACCTTCTCTGTTGTGCTAACTTGGGTCCAAGTTTTAGAGAGGTAAGAAAAACACTAAATAACCTAAATGTGCTAGCAACTCTGGGAACAGAGCTGCATGTCCCCCTTTTAGAGGTTAAGGAATGGATTCAGATTTCCCAACAGGCAATCTCAATGGGGGAAGGAGTGATTCTTGTGGGCACGTTTGTTTTCAGTGCTTCCACAGCAATGACTATATGGAGTATGTAGTCATTTATCTGCCTTGCTGAAGCCACAAGGACAGACCTCCAGAGCTGCTCTTCCCCATATTGGCCTTCCTGTTGCTTCCTTGATTTTTTTGGTTCAGTTCTTCACCCTCTTCACTTTCCCTAGCTCCCTCCAGGGCAATGGAAACCTGGGAGTTGTGCTGGGCTTACTCACTCAAGAGCTGGAGACCCTGAAGGAATGTTTGCTGCCCAGACACTGCAGTGAGATCCGTGAGGAGCTTTTGCCAGACCTAAAGAGAACAGTCACACTGATCCAGTGACCAGCCAGGTGTCTCCAGGGGAAGCCCTGCAGCAGCAGCCTGTGTGCATTGCTGTAAGTCAGTCAATGTGAAAGGCAGAGCAGCAAAGAGGGGGAATGTGCCCCTTTCTTGGACTGGAAAGAGTCCAAGAGAGCCTTCACACTCCCAAACTGCTGCCCAAGTCTGTGCTTGGCAGCAGCGACCACTGGAGCATGAGCAAAAAGATGCCTTGGGTCAGGAAACTCCCTCACAATGGAGTTCACATTGGGCTGGTGCTCCCCTGGCCTTTCTCTTTGGTCCACTGAACATTTAAAAGGGGCAGCTTCAGCAGGGTGTAGTGAGAGTTAATTCTTCAGGAGGGCCCCACGGGCCAGGGCAGTGAGGATGGTGGGGTTCAGATCCTTCTAGGCAAAGCCAAGACTTCTCTTCAAGGCTGTCCCATCTTGTAGCCATGCTGGAAAGAAAAAATGCTGCCCACATGATATCACATGGTGCTTCATCTCTTTAGTAAGAGATGATCTCACCAGGAAACGTAGGCAGAAGTTTCTGTGCTATGGGTTATGGGGAGGGTTAGGTATGAAAGGGTTCTGCTGTTTTGGTTCATGCTGTCATGGATTCTGTGAGCAGGTGGGTGCCCAGGGAATTTTAATGCAAAAAATGTCAGTTCCCCTAGGATTAGGTGTCAACTGACTGATGATTTTGAGGAATGAAGTCTTGAATTTGGCACATAAAAATAGCAGTTGCGTGGGACCTTGTCACCGATTTCCTTTGAGAATCAACCCTTTTCTGAGAACTTTAACTTTGGGATTCTGCTGGCGTTCGCTTCTAGTATGTAAATATTCATTCACCAAATCTCGCTCTTCTGCACTCTGCCCCCAGTGCCCCCTGCAGCACTTTCTGTGCTGATGGGATGACAATAGGTTGCATGTTGCATAATGGGTGAGGAGTGTAAGGCCTGACCTCCACATGGCTGGAAACACATTAGTACCATGATAATCACAAGGTAGCAGCTGCCTTACCCTCCCTTTTTTATTTTTCTTTTTGAAACCCACTCCACTTGTTTTATAATTACTTGGGCTCATCATGAACGCAAAAATAGCTTCTCTATTTAAAGAGAACAGATGGTTTTTCTAATGATTTTTCCTTAAGATTGAATGAGTTGTGGTTGAGTCAGAAACTGCCAGCCCAGAAACGTATGTTTTGATTAGAGAAATACTTGATTAGGTTAATTGAGTGTGACTCAGTGTGATGTACATTTGGCCAACTTAAAAGCTTTCCAGGTTTGTCTCGGATAGAGGTTGCAGTACATCTCTGAGGACAGAGAAGCAGGGAAGGGGGTGCAGGTGAAGATGGATAAACCAACAGAATGTAAAACTTTCTGGAGGACTGGGAAGCATTTAAAACATGACAACACATTTGTCCATTCCCATCTTGCTCCTGACAGTGAGGTATTTGCCAAGAGCAAACACTTTCCAGTTTCCACCTGAGAGGCCTCAGAAGGAGCCAAGCTTGGACCCAAACTAGGAGACAGCTAAGGGCAGTCCTGGGACCCAGCCTGGAGGAGAGAGGCAGAGAGAGCAAGCTGTGGAGTAAGTTTGCCCTATGTCATGAGAGGGAGCAGGGTTTTTGTTACACTGAGCCTTGCCGAGCTAAAGACTTCAGAGCTGTGTTTGTGACATCCAGCAGAGCGTGTCTTTTAGCTGACTTTATTAGAAAAGGAGATAGAAGATCTCCTGAGCAGGCTCAGTGTCACTCAAGGTGCTTTAGTTAGGCCATGGAGCGAGTTTAATGTGCTGTAATTTCCATGCAAGCTCAAATGTGGTGGGAGAGGGTACAGCAGAAATGATGTGGTGTTTGGCAAAACAGGTAAACTTCAGAGAATAACAAAAACTCCCAACTTCTTGGCTCTTTTTTGATGTTTTCTGGAGACTAAGAGATCATGATGCCTCTCTGAGATCTCAGTCCTCTTCCAGATGCTGGCATGTAACCAGAAAAACCTTTGAGAGCCATGGCCCCTGCCCCTTTCCCCTGTGATTTGAAAAGGCATGCACAACATGCAGTGCTTGATGTTCCCACTGCCACCCAGCAGTTTGTCTGGGCAGTGCACAGGACCATCTGCTAGAGATGCTTCATTTCCTGTGGCTGAGTCTGAATATGAACCCCAACCACTTCAAGAGGGTCCCAGCAGTCCTGGTTTCATGATTCCCAGCATGTCTTTATCAACTGGGCAGGCATTCTTTTCTTTTTTCTTTGTTTTCTTTTTCCCCAGTGCTCCTTATTCCTGCTCCCTTTTCCCTATGGCTCATGAAGCAGAGACTTTCTCCTCAGCATTGCTGATCTCAGTGTTGCTTCTGTGGTGCTGCAAAGGTCAGCAGGCAGCTGCTAATGAACAGCAGGAGGGTGGCTCAGCCACGTCTCTGTGCTCTTTGAAGGGCACTTTGTGTGTCTGTGTCCGTCCAGGCACGTGTCCTGTTACGTGCTTGAAATGAATCATCTCCCACAGCATTTGTGCAGTTTGGTGTGGGTAGTGACAAACCAAACAGGTCCTGTCCTCATTAACCCCCTTTTTGTGGGCAAAATTGTGTCTTTCGGGTCAGCAAGGCAGACATCCCCTGTTGGGGCAGTGTGTGGGGGTGAAGCAGGAGGTCTGGAATGATGTGTGGAAGATGCTCTGCCAATCCCAGAGGAGAAGGATGAGGTGTACCAGCCCACCTCCTGCTGCAAGGGCAATGCAAATGTGTCCATGTGGCTGTTAGGATGTGATACTGACAGCAATATTTGCTGTGGTTTGATATGTTAGGTTTAAGGTATGTTTTATGATCTCCTTGCTGGATTATGAATGGAAAAAACTCTTACAGTCAGCTGCTTGAAGGTGGATATGTAGTTATGGTAGCAGGCTGTGTTGGAGGATCTTTCATTAGGAATCTGAGAGAAAGGAACTAAAACTAATTTAAAATCAAAGCAAAACACTCACAAGAGCAATATCCACCTTCCTCTAGCACTGCAGAGTTTGGATGCAGCAGGTCTGAGTGCAGCAATTTTCCATCTCAAAAGGGCCAGGTAGATTCTTCGTTCTGTGATCCGAGATGCAGGAATAGGTGTGACTTTGGGGAAAGGATTGAGTCACTAAAAATACTTTTTTTTTTTTTTTTTTTTTGTTAGCATCTTATTTCTGTAGGGGATAGAGGTGCTGATATTGAAAACCCTTCCTAAAATGCAACACCTTATTTCATAGACCTGCCTTCCAAAATAGAGGCAGGGACAGGTGAAATACTGTCCAAAACACACTGACAAACACCTGAAGAGCTTGAATGTGAATTCCTGTTTTAATTATTGGCCGGGCCTCATATCTGGTAGACAGCACCCCCCTCTGTGGTGTCTTTAGAGCCAATTTTGTAAGAATTTTTGCCTGGATGCTGGGAAGTGACAGAGGCTCTAGAGGGCAGTGCAGCATCCCTGTGATGGGAGTGCCTCCAGGATTCGTTCATAGGAATCTTACTCTGCAGGATGATTGCTTAAAATAGATAAAAATAACATAAAATTAAGCAAAAGTTTTTGTTATTTCCCAGGGATTTTTGATTGACGAAAATTTTTTCTACCAAGAAGACTTGGCCCTCTTTTTAGAGAAGCTTTGAATGTCAGGCTGGCTGTACTAATTTTGAAAAGGCTTTAATGTCCTGAAAAAAAAATTACGATATTTGTGTACGATTTAAGGAAACAAACAAACCAAAGCTCATCCCTCCTGTGCATCTAGCAGAGTCCACATAAAAACTATCTGTTTCCACACCGTTTTCCCCCTCCCCCAGCACAGCCTTATAATGCAACACATCCTTTGACTGGAGGTATTCCTGTTTCCCTCGTAGAGGGATAAATCAATAAATCATTGTGTCTGCAGAGCAGCAGAGCACAGCTTGAAGCAAAATTTCCCTGTGCTGGAAGGTTTTGAATTCCCTTCAGGTGGGAGCTCCGATGTGCCACGCACACCCCTGCCCGCCGATGATGTTGCCAGGCTGCCTGCAGAGTGGCAGGGCGGTGATTCCTGGTGTCAGCCTGCTCTTCAGCATGCCGAGCCACAACCTGGAGGCTGTTCCTGCTGTCAGAAGGGGTCAGCAGCTCCTTGCTACCCCATAAACAGCTTATGCATGGCTGGATGATTATTTAGTGAGCGTTTGGCATGGATTTTTGCTCTGTGTGGGAGCTCGGGTCTCCAGCCTGTGTGGACTGTGCTGCTCATGGGGACAGGGGGTCATTGAGTGCTGGGCATGGAGGAACCAGGGCTGAAATCCAGCAGAGAGGTGCTTGAGCCAGGACTGTGCTCTGAGCCCTCTGTGAGGCAGCACATGATGGATTTCTATTCACTTTCACGGTAGCAATACTTCTTCTAAATTAAAATTGACAGCCTTTCCCAGCAGGAGAGAGGAGATTATCCCAAGCAGTTGCTCTGGGTGAATGCAAAAGGTCTATATGTGGGCTCAGCATTAGATAACTCCTACTTTTGAAATACCTATTTGTTTGTTTTCTAAGTCAAGTACATCTTGTTCATCTGTGCAAATTAGAGATGATGAGAGGAAAGGAGGGGCTGTGGATAACAGATAGAGGACTTTACATAACTGAGGTGAAAAATAAGGTGCTCTCATTCAACCTGAGGGAAGGAAAATTGCTTGTATATACTTCCAGAATAATACTTTTTTTTCTAAAAAACCCCCCCAGTGTTTCCTCTCTCCCTTCTATCTGCTTTCTTTATTTTCTTCAGTTCTGCCTTTAAAGAGAAGGTACATGAGACCTACAAATGCTATGGTTCTACCACGACTAATTTCTCTTTTTGCAGCAGTACCTATCCACCTTCTCTATGTTTTTTGGAAGAGCTGCTGCTGGTGGTGTTTATCCAGGTGAATTGAACAAGCTGCCTGTCAGACCACCCTGCTTTTCAGACCCCAAAATGTAGCATTGTCAAGTAGGAGACCTGTTGGTAACAGACTTTGTGAATTGTATTGGCTGCTGCCTGATGAATGCTGCATAGGTATTACTGTAGTAGAGATTACTGCTAATTTATGTTTGTACCAGTTAATTTCCCTATGTGTTTCCTAATTAAATGAGGTATGACTGTAAAGCAGATTAACAGAATGATGCCAAATTCCTGTCTACACAGTCTCCTTCTGAATGAAGCTTGTTATTTCCTCTATGGTTTAAAACTAAGCCATGTGTGCTGTCTTCATTTAGATTAAAGAGTATGGAATCAGCTTAATTTAATACAGTTATTATTTAAGACTACTCTGATTTTTGGAGAAGAGGGATAGCCAAAGGGCTTAATGCCATTGAATTGATATGCTGCAAGTTCTTGTCATTAGCATTTCTTTTGTGTTCTTTTGTATTTCTTTAAAATAAGGGACATCTTTTCTGCTTGGTGTTATCACACCATTCCTTTGACTGCCTGATATTCCAGGTGTTCAGAATTGGATGAATAATAGGGAGGAGGGATTTCATTTTTCCTAAAATTTGAGAGTCAAAATATGGTTGTTGGCTTTTAAACACAGTGGTGTTTTTCTTGCCCTTTTTCCCCGGAGTGATTTGGCCTCCTGTTAATGGGGGTCATCTGCAGTGAACTTGGCAGAATTCTGCCTGTGTTAACAAGAAGAGATAAAAACTCCAACACTCTCTAAGGAAAAGTTTGGAAACTTAAAATAGATTCAGTATAAGCAGTGCCTGGGCACACAGAATCTTAACTGTTCTACTAATGAGAAATAATTCTGCCTCACTCAGCTGGGTCAGTTGGGAACTTTGAAAACCAAACATGATGACTCTGGGCCCTAAAGTTTCTGCTGGTGTCACTGCTTTTGTAATTCTTGCTCTTGCAAGAAGGGAGAACGATTTGGAGTTTAATACTCCCTCTCCTTTCATACTCTCATTAAAATTGTGCTCATGGCTCACAGGCTGGGGCTGACGTAACCATCACAGCTCCCCGACTTCACTGGCATTACTTTCTGCACTGGAAGATCTTACCAAGGTTTTAAAATGAAATGCAGTTCACTTGAGCAAGTTGTGAGGGCTGTTCCTCACCTGCTGGAGCTACAGGCATGTGCCAACTTCAGAGAAAATCTGAGCAAGCACCTGAAAGGGAAAGGCAAAGTTGGCAGCAATGCTAGGGAAGGTACAGCGCTCTCCTGCATGGTCTTGTTCAACACATTTATTCCTCAAATAATGCTGGCTGTTTTAGTGCTGAGAGAAACACTTTCCTAACTTGTGGGAAAGAAAGCACTGAGCCTTGTGGCAGCAGGGCACATCCCCATGTCAGTCACAGCATGGCAGGAGAGCTCCTTTCCATGGCTGAGCAGGTGACACGGGAGAGAAAGTGACGTGAGGCTGGGAAGACAGCACCTCCTGGGAGGCCCTTGGGTGCTGGGTCCTTTTCCAGGGAGCACAGGCTCGTCAGGGCTCTGCTGGGATGGTGTGAATTGCTGCTGCCACAAGTAGAAAGTGCAAGACTGGGACTGGTGGGCGTCACGAACGCAAATCGCTCCGAGACTTGACAAGCCTGCTGCAGTTTTGCCAAGATAAAAGGGCTGGCTCCTGGCTCATCCCCTGAACCTGTCTGCCAGTGCCGTGGAGTTTGGGAGCCACCAGGGATCGTGGGGTGGTCTAGACAATTAGCAGGTGCTTCAGCATGTGCCTGCCCTGCAGTTTGATGTAGTCATTGCCAGCCTGGTGTGTGGGAGTGGGAAGAGACAGAAGGACCTGCCTGGCACACTGGCAGAAAGTGGAGGTAGGAGCCATCCTTGAAGCACTGACAAGCACAGAGCGATAATGAAGATTTCCAGTCTGTCCCCGGGGCTGTGGAGGGAAGGGTGACTGCAGTCAGAAGTAAATCTGTCTGGTCAGCACCTCATCTCTGTCAGCAAGCAGTGCCTGGTTGGAGCACAGGAGTGGGGCTGGCATGAGAGCTGCTTCTCCTTTCATGATTTCGCCCACCTTTCACAGCCTGCAGCTCAGGGATGGCCATCTCTGCTTCGAGCTCCTGCCACGCTGCTCCACCAGGATGCAGGGGTGCAAACTGCAGGCAGGCAAGGTCATGCTGCTTTCCTGTAAATGCAGGCATGTGCAAAGTGTAATGGATAATTCCATGATGTCAATGACCAAAAGCAAACGTCTCCCAGGGTGTAATTGGTTTCTCTATAGTGTCAAGTGCTTTTATGTGTTCAGCATAAATATCTTTGCATTGATTGGGAGAAGAAGATAAAAATCCGTGATTTACAACACTGAAGTGCTTAGAACATGACATTAAAATGACTCTGGGAGACTTAGCTCATAGGGGACATAGTAAATACCCAAGAGGTACAGGAAATGAAGAGAGTCTTCCCAAGTCCTGAAACCAAGCAATAAATTTGATAGATGCTGTGTTTCTCTGCCTAATGGATTTTAATACTGACTTTCTTTTTGTAGAATTACTCTCTTTTTTGTTGTTTAGTTGTGGTTATTTTTTACTCTTATTTGTTTGGATGCTTAGGACCCCAAGCTAAAAGGAGACATTATTATTTTCATGAGGAAATTCTACAGCTTGAGCAAAATGGGAAACAAATCCTCCTTTGGTTGGCTTTGTACACTAAGCACCAGGAGGATGTCTTGACTTATGAGTGCTGAGGAGAAAAGATAATCACAGAAAATAAAATTGGACAGGACCACAGATCCATCCCTTTGCCCCACATCCAGATGAATCATGTCTAACTCACTCCTGACAGGTTTTCTTGCTGCAATTTAGGCACTGTATCTAATATAGACATCAGATAATCTCTCTTCTATCCATAGTGGATTTTTATTTCCATTGTTTTAAATCTCTTTGTGTCTGATGTTTTCTACAGACTTTTATTTTTATTCTTCTGGGCATTTAAATTGTCCCTTTTATTTACCCCCAGTAAGCTAGGCAGACATGAGATGCAGTCACAGTACTTTGATTCCTCCTGGTCTAGAAAATAAGACACAGTGGTTTTTGATGGAAGCATTTATAGGCTACTTTTGTATTAATCAGGAGAATACTAACTGTCTTTCATTGCTGGCAGCAACTTGTGTGATGAGCTGTTCCCTGGAGAGGATAAACACTCTGAGCTTCCTGAGGACTTGCAGCCCCTTGTCTGAGAATCTCAACTTGAGTTTGGGATTTAAAGTAGAAGGAAAAAAATTACACATTAAGGCTGAAGCATTCCAGATCCGCCTGCTGAGGGACTGCATGTGATGCAGTATGCAAATGGATTGCTGGTGTGTTTAGCTGGAAGTCTGATGCTGTGTGCTTGCATTTGTGTGAGGGGCACAAAGAAGAGTGTCCCTGAGGTGCTCTGCTGGCACTGTGCATCAGTGTTAGCAAAAGACAGCACACAGCTTTACTCTGTTCTTGAAACATCTGTGTGCAACGAGGGCAGGAAGCCACGTGAAGGGAATCGTCAATGATACTTTCAAGAATTTCTACTAAGGTTGCATGCAGCTACCTGCAGACACAAGGTGAAGCATCAGCTAGATCCAGCGTCACTCTCTTCCTCAAACCTAAAATGAGGAAGAAAAACTGTTTTCTCAGGGCTTTCTGCCTCTTCAGCACCCAGGTCTGGCTTCACTTTGGCTGCCTGCTTTAACTGCTCTTTAATGCAAAAGCTGTAAAACCCTGTGGAACAGCCAGTAAATCAGCAACGTATATGGAATATTGAAAAAGTGTGTGCATTCCCAAAGTGACATGAGAACAACAGGGGATGTGATAACCTGAGATCTTCTGACCTTTTTACCCCCAAAATTTCTGTGGGAACTCCTGTTTTTCCACCTGGCTGTAGTCAGAATTGATGATTTCTATCTCACCATCTCCTCAGCCATGTGCTGCCTCTGAATCCAGTCCAGCCCAGCTCTGCTCCTCTGCCAGGCAGGCTGCTGTGGGTAGTGCTGACTGTACACTCTATCCAGCACTGCCAGGAAATTGCTGCCCTAGGGTGAGGCCAGGAATATTATTATTGTTGAGTTTTTAAGGAACAAGTCAAGGCTGTTGCTGAACTGAGGATAGAAACATGCTGTGAACTGAAATAATTAACACTGCTTTGATCACAGAAGTAGGGATTGCTTTGTCTATGGCTTTATACAGAGCTACAGGAAAAAGTAAAAGGTGTTAATGGTACCTCTTCATTAACCTAATCATACTGGCAAATTAGGTCCTGGTTTCTGTCCATGCCACCAGCACTGGTGTGTAGCATTTTCCTGTGCCTTTCCCACTGTTCTTTCTACCTTGTGGTTTGGTCAAGAGTGATGCTGGATCACTGAGCAGAATAACTTTACGACAGTTCAAAGCACAGTTTAGATGGTCCAACCATGTGGTTGCCACTGATGAAGGAAAGCCAGGCAATAGTGACTTTGTGCTGCCGAGCCTCTGGCATGCCATGTGTTGTTATCCCAGCCTGCTCTGTCCAGCTACTGCTTGTTTTACACTTGCACTGCCAACACCAGCCCAGATCGTGAATATCTGCTGAGTCCATGTGCTAATTATCCTGCCAAGGGATGATCCTACAGGACCATGGCAGTGATGGCTGCAGGCATCATCTGAAGGCAGCCAAACCCCGTGATCTGTCTACACCCATCCCAGGCTGGAAAGGGGATGGCAGTGCCTGCAGCTGGAGGTGGGGGTTGTAGATGTGTGCTGCTGCTGAGGGATGGACAGACACCTCCTGCCACCGTCCAGGCACAGACCCTTGTCAGGTGCAGTGCTGTGGGCTCTGCAGTGCTCCAGGCTGCAGAAGGCTGCTCTGAGAAGGTGCAGGGCCTGCTGATGTTATTGGGGTTGCTGTATGTGCCACAGCTTTCCCTCGGCAAGCCCCCTGAGCTGTGCCACCCTGGCCTGTGGAGCAATTCCTGCCTGATCTGACCAGTGATGTGGCTTGTCACTGCTGCAGCAGCCCCTGGGGAAATGTGCTTTTGGCTCTCTGGAAGGGAGTTAGTAATCAGGTCCTACTGTTTCCTCCTTTTCTGCCCTGTCAAGGGAGCTGCAAGGCCAATTCCTGGTGGATGCTTTGGCCATTAAATGGAGTGGTGTGTGCACTCAGATGGGTGGTGTGTGCACTTAGATGGGTTATGTGTGCTTAATTTAATGGAAAGAGTGGAAGAAATTATTCTTCATCCAATAGTCCATTTTTATTCTTGCGTGTCTCTCACCATCTGCTGCTCACTCCTCGCATCTTTCACAAGCCTTGGGTGGCCAGAGTGGGACAAACCACGAGCCCCACAGGCCTTTCCCTTCTCCCTCTCCTTTTTTGCCCTTTTAAGAGCCCTAGAGTGTGAGAATCACTGTGCAAGCACACAGCACTGACTGGGGACATCTGCTCAAGCAGAAGAATAAGCGTAAGAATAATAATTTTTGCAAAGCTGCTGAGGGTTTGGGAGAATGGGAGTGGCAGATGAGGACCTTTCCCTCTGTGTCACAGTGGTGGCTGTGTGTGGTGCTCTGGGGTGTCAGTGCCCCAGGCAGAGCAGCCCCAGGAACAGCAGGCAGGGCAGGCAGCACTGGATGTCTCTGGATGTCTCTGCAGACCTGTCAGGAAAGCGGAGGAGAAAAGAGGAACCAGAGTCTGTCCCATTTCCTGCCAGCACCTGCCAAGGGCAGAGGCAGAGCAGATGCTGCTGGCTGAGGGCATCTGCCTTGGAAGGGCACAGAGATCCTGTGCAGGGAGTCAGCATCCTCTGAGCCTGTCTGGAAGGCTTGGCTGGGGGAAATGAGGTTAGCAGAAGCAGAAGTTTCTACAGCTTGCCTACCAAGTGACGGCCCAAGTTGGCCCAGGATGCTGGAAACCACTTTTTAGCCTGGGGACTTCTCCATCTCCGTGCAATCTGTGCAGCAACCCGCCACGCTAAAGAGCAGGGATGTGACTTTCCCTGGACCTGTCTTGTAGAAGGTAAAGCACCATATGGAAGCTGATGGCTCAACCTGCCTGCAAAAGGTATCTGAAGAGAGAGAGAGGAAACACAAGGCCCACATTTTTAAAGATAAAGAATGAGTGTGTGGGTGCCATTTCCTCAGCAACTGAAGCTGTTGGATTGTCTGGTCTGTCTGTAGTTTCAGTCTCTCTTCAACAACATTTCTGCTAAGGGGGCAGTTGGGAAGAACTTTTGCTCCATAATAAATTTACAGGGGAGATCAGATACAAGATCAGAATGTGTTTTTTTCTTGTTTAATTCATATTTTGTCACATGCTGATTTTTTTCAGATTTTGTATTCTTGCTTTTGTCCATTTTAAACGATGACATTGCATTCCTGATATATCCTTGGTTTTTAAATTTTTTTAGAAAACATTTTCATCACTCTCTTTCCTTTCCTGCTTAATGTTTTATTGTAATACCCCCTCCTATTTTGCAGTACATTAATTTGAGGCACTTTAGACTCAGCTATCTAATGTAGAAACTTTTCTGCAGGCAGAAATCCATGGGAAGTATAGGCACTTAGAACCTAGGAAAATTGAGTCTTGAGGTGGACAGACAGAAATCAAAGTGCTTTTAAGTCTGGAGAATTTCTGGAAAATGTTTTCTCCCTCCCTAGCCATCCTTCTGCCATTTGGAAGATTGTGGAAATTCAATTATGGAAGGTAGCTGTGAACACAGAGAATATAGGTGGTCACTCTTTGTTCCCCGGCAATTCAGCATGACAATCCACATCATTAAAACTCAGCGCATGTGTACTTGATATTAAACAAATTGGATAGCTCTGAGATTGCTTATTTCTTCCAGGGATACAAGGGTGAATTGAGCCAAAGCAGTTTGCAGCCCGGCATGTCTCAGCTCAAGGCTGCTAATGACGCATCCTAGAAACACAGAGCATCAGCAAGTCCTTTGTACTTTGTTAATATTTTTCCTGCAGTAACACGAGAGCAATTACAGCTTGGAAGGATGGAACCCGGAGAAGATGAAAAAATTCAAAGGGGATAACAGGATTTTACTAAGTGAAGGCAGGGAGTGTATGTGGGTGGGCGAGGGAGCAAGCATCTGTAAATAGTTGGCACTGGCAGCTGCCTTTAAAATATATGGGAATCTGGAAAGAGAGAGGTGGAACAGCTGCAAGTGTGTGTATGGTTTATGGAAAGAGGAGAGCAATGCACAGCTTGTGAGGGAAGGACCAAAAGAGCAGAGCTAAGCAGGAATCCATGGAAGGGGTGGGAGAAAGTGGGGCAAAACCAGAGTGAAGTTGGGGAAGAAAGAGATTCATTCCAAGAGATTTCCAGGAGTGGGTATAAGCCGTAGTGCAGCTGATGTAAGAGTCACTGTCGTGCCTGTGGCTGCCGCGGGGGAAATTGCCACTGCCGCCTGCCTGTCGTCCCTGCCTCTCCTCCCTCCCCTGGCTTCATCTTTTGATTTATCATAATAAGAAATCAGCCTTCCTAGGAGCGGGTCCTGGGACTGGGCTGAGGGATTAAAGCCAAGTCTCCGACCTCTGTGCATATTGCAATGCTTGTGAGCCATTGACTCATCCTCTTTATTGGCAGGCTGATGGATTCCTAACTAGGTTGTTAGTGGCATCTCAGCGTTGCTGCCTGAGATGTGCCTTTTGTGTTTAAACTCTGACTTAGAGAAACAAGTTCATTTCAGGCTCTTTGTGTTTCTCTCCTCCTCCTTTTCACAGCTTTTACTTCTTTAAATGTAGACTTCTTTTGACAGATCATCTCCATGGTAACTAACAGGACCGGGCTGCCTACAGAAATTGTAGTAATAAAGTGGTTGGTTTTTACACATGATGAAAAGATGATGAAGCACAATGATAGGTGATAAAGACACAGGTAATTGCTCTAGAATAATATTGCTGCCAAGAAGATGACTGAACTCCCACACAGAAGATGAACAGATGGTGTATTTATTGAAATTCATAGGCTGAGGGAAGAAAATGTAATTGATGGCTGTGTAGGTTTCGTTTCAGTTTACTATGTTCTGAGCAGAGCCAGGAGAGCGGCGTGCCGGCAGATGGAGCCCCTATGCAGAGCCACTGTGTTTTCTCACTGGAGATCAGAATTCCAATCAGAGCCATAAAGGCAGCAGAACCGCTAATTGCCCTGATGCATTTTGCTGGTGTAGATCCCTCACAGAGCCCCAGTTTATTTTAGAAAGGGTGTAATTATTTTGTAAGAGCAGTAGTGGTAAATTGCATTAGAATACCGGGAACGTGGAAGTAGAGCCTGGAAAAAATAAGTGCTTGCAAAACTTGTGCTCAGTAAAAGTTTTCCAAGACCAGGTGAGTGTCTGTGTTAGTAAAGGGCAGCTGTGGCATGTTTCCTAACCTGGTTGTTGATCTTCTGGTATGACAGGTCTATTGTGCAGAATCCATGGGAAGGCAGAACCAGGGAGTTTTCTTTTGTTGCTCTCTCTGTGTTTTCAGGTATAAGTTAAAATTGTTCAATTTGGTGTCAAGGCTTTAGTGAAAATGTTGTGTCCCTGTATATGGCAGTGCTACAGATCTGGTTTGAATGATTCCAACACGAGAAATGCACTGACCTGTCAGAAGAAGTCCAGAGGAAGCCACAAAGCTGATCACAGGGCTGGAGCACCTCTCCTATGAAGACAGGCTGAGAGAGTTGGGGCTGTTGAATTTGGAAAAGGAGGAGGGAGACCTTTGAGGCCCTTCCAGTACCTAAAGGGGCTCCAAGAGAATTGGAGGGGGAGTTTTCACAAAGGTGTGGGTGGCAGGACAGGGGGGAATGGATTTTAAGAGAAAGGTTTAGAACAGATGTAAGTAAGAAATTCTTTATGGGTGGTGAGGCACTGACGAGGCACTGACACAGGATCCCCAGAGCAGTGGTGGACTCCCCATCCCTGGAATTGTTCAAGGCCAGGATGGGTGGGGCTCTGAGTAACCTGGTCTAGTGAAAGATTCCTTGCCCATGGCAGGGGGGTTTGAACAAGATGATCTCTTAGTACTCTTCCACCTTAACCCAATCCATTGTGGTGTGAATACACTGCTGCTCTGTGGCATGGTGTGGTGGTCCCAAATATGCAATGCTGTGGTATTGCCACAGGGCTTGGTACCTTCAGGTTCCCCAAAAGATTACTTCAGTGCTGCCAGAAAAGTATAAATGTCAGTGAGAAGCAGTCTCTGAAAGGTTTCTCTGTAAAAAGTACAAATAACCATATTTAGAGCAAGGAGTGCCAGCTCTGGAGCATAAAGATTTTTCCTTATGGATAACAAATGCTACCTGTTGGGAGAAAGGCCCTTGGTAGGAGCTGGTTGAGCTGAAGTGCTGGTGGCTGTCTTTCCTGCAGCTCCTCTGTGTTCACCAGCTTCAGCATGCCTGCTGTGCCCCTGCTAACCCCCACAGTTCTGTGATTTATTGGTGATAATGCCTGGGTGCTGTTTAGTACATCATATGATTCTCTCTTCCTCTGCAGTCTGGTGCTACTTTATTGATTGTATAACTCATTTTCTCATCAAGTTCTGCAATGAAACCACTTCCCACTTGGGTTTACCTCCAGCTGCACCTACTCTCATGTTGACTATGTTTGTAGCTCTTCCATGCAAGGAGCTTTGAGAAGGTGTATAAATATGAGAAGAAATAGGTTTTTCTTCTTACAGTGGTAGTGCCAATGAGAATGAAAATAAATACGTAGGTAGTATGGAAGAAACTCTGTCTCCAGGACACTTTGCCCCAGTGAGGAAACTAAGAGTTTTGGGTTCATCACTTTACAGCGTCTGTGTCAAATTCACCCTTCCTTTTATTCCTTCCCTTCAGATTGTCAGGGCACCCACATCTTTTGTGGCACCTGAAAAACCTGATTTTAATGCAAATTGCTCCCGTTTAGGTTGAAACATTCTTGTCATTCTTTCCAACTTCTTCCCTTTTTCCTGCAGAAAAGGAGGGGTGGAAAAAGTTACTTAAGCGATACACCTTCTTCATACAAGATTAAACAGAATTGCTCTGGAAGTGGAAAGATGTGCTTTTTTGAGACCTGTCAGGCAGCCAACAAATGGAGCATTGAGTTAGAGATGCCTGAGAGATATACTATATAATAAAAGAGAGAATTAGAAAAAGGAAGAGGGTGAATCTGAGGACTGAGAAGAGACTGACCTACTGCTATATCTGAGCTGTTACTCGAGTGCATGAAGCGTGGTTGGAGTCACATTAAGCCAGCCTGGTGACTGTCATTGTGATGACTGGTTCCTAAGGAGCCTCCTGATTTATTTTCAGCACTGTCCATCCCCATTGCTAAATCCAGGCTCTGCAGACCTCTCTGGGGCACCCAGCAGGGTCTGAGGGACTTTGGAACCATGGGGAGTTCCCTGGAAAAGATGGTACAGGACATCCTTCAGAGGATAAGCCTTGCTTGAGATAAAGGGCTGGATTTTTTATCCTGAACACAGATTTGTTAGGTGCTTGGTGGCCAGAGTGCTGCCAGCTTCTGTCAGCCTGCCTTTGTTTGCTGCCCAGCTGCTGGCCTCTTTTCTTCCCCTCTCAATTCCTGCTCTGCCCTTCAGCATTAATTGAGTGTTTCAGGCAAAGCTGGTCAAAACATTTTTATTCAAAACTTATTTTGCTGGCAGCCAAGCTTGGCAGCATCAAAGAAAAAGATAAATAAAAAGATACTGTCATTTTTCTGGGAGAAATTCTCATTTAAAACTTGGAAGCTGAACTATTGTCACCCATTTCAGGGGGAATACATTGCCAATTGCTTTTTCCTTTTCTAGTTTATCTTCTCACCCCTTTTCCTTCCATCCCCATTCCCCCTACCCACCTCTTTTTTCCCTACTTGGCTGTGTTTCCCTACTTGTGCCAGAAAGGTCAAGGCAATTTAGGCTGACACGAAAACTTTCTCTCCAAGTTGAGTGTTTTTCATTCAAAAAAATAATCAGATGTTTTCCAGCTTCCCTTCCCTCCCAAATGTAATGGTTATTCTTGGGCTGGTTTCTGCCTCAGATAAATTCACAGAATAACACAAGTTGGGAGAGACACACAAGGATCATCGAGGATAGACTCAGGCTTTTGTGGTTTCCATGCCCATCAGGGCAAGTACAGTGGGGCAGGGCTGGGCTGGCACTCCATGTGCTGTTCCCAGACCTCTCCATCAGACACCACGGAGCTGGTGGGAGTTTCATGGGTGGGAGCTCTCCATCACCTACCCATGAAACTCTCAGTGTCTGCCAAGTGCCCCTCTGCTTACGTGCACTTGGTGGGGCCTGAAAGAAGGAGGTTGTTTTGCCAGTGCTGGAGTGACATTACCTGGCCAAGACAACAACCACTTGTAAGAGTTTCTCCTTGGGATGGAGGAGACTCCAGACTGGAGGAGACGACTCTGGTGTCGTGGGAGATGGAAGAACAGAATGGTTCAGCTTGGAAGGGACCTCAGTGGATCTTCTGGTCCCACCTCCCTTCTCAAGCAGGGCCATCCCAGAGCACAGGGCACAGGATTGTGTCCAGATGGTTCTGGAAAATTTCCAGTGAGGGAGACCCCACACCCTCTCTTTGCAGCCTGTTCCAGTGCTCAGTCCCTGCATAGGAAAGAAGTCCTTCCTCATGTTCAGGTGGAACTCCAGTGCCTCAGTTTCTGCCCATTGCCTCTGTCCTATTGCTCACCACTGAGAAGACCCTGGCCCATCCTCCTGACACCCACCCTAAAGATACCTGAATACAGTGATGAAGGTCCCCTCTCAGTCATCTCTTCTTGAGGCTGAGCAGACCCAGCTCCCTCAGCCTTTCCTCAGAAGAGAGAAACTCCAGTCTCTCGATCACCCTTGTAGCCTCTGCCTGAACCACCCCAGGAGCTCCTTGTCTCTCCTGCACTGAGCAGCCCAGAACTGGCTTTCCCCTCCTGACAGAGGATCCATCACCAGAGAGGCAACCTGTCCCTGTGCTGTCTGGAATAAACTGAGAGCACCTCAGGAAAACTGGCATGAATAAAGATAACATTCTAGATTAATGCCTCACTCTGCTTTAGGGGTGATGAGGATTGTGCAATACCTGTGATAATCTTGTACAACTGAGATGCAGGGACTGATACTGACTGCTGTGTACATAGCACACCAGTCCATTAGCTGCCAGGTGATTAGCAGTGGCAATTAGCTTTCAGATACCATTCCTGCTGGGACTGCTGCCCTTGAACCCAAAGGAAATGATCAGAAAGGTTTATTTGATAGGTAAAACTACTGGAGAAGGTTATTTTTTTTTATTTACTGAGTGAAAGCTGCAATCAAGCAGTTCATTTTTCATAGTTTGTTAACAGCTTGCAATCTTATGGATTCAGATTATTTTTAAATTTAAGAATAATTTTAAAAGTTAAATCAAAAAGCAATCTGTGGTGCAGTGCCACAAGAGAGGTTGTGCTGTGTCAAAGCAAAGATCACTGATGCTGGTTGGTAGCAAGTAGCTGGGGAGGATATTTAAGAGCAGAGTCTGCCTTTGTGTTCCCAGTTTCTGACAATCAGCAGCTTGGGGATTTTCTAATCCAGAGGTTATGTTTGATGGCCTGATATGAACCCAGTTATCTGTTTGGTTTTTGAAATACTTATGCTTCCAGGCCCTGCAACACCTGCAGCAGTGGGTTCCATGGTCTTGTGTTGCATGAAACACTATTTCTGTGACTTGCACCTAATACCTGCTCGTTTTGTTGTGTGCCCTCTAGTTGTTTTCTAGAAAGGTGTAGTTACAATTTGTCCCTTATTCACCACCTCCATAATGCTCATTACCCTGTTTTATTACCCCTCCATCTGCTCTGATCCCATAATTACCTCTTTATTTGAAAAAATTAAGTTTTTTCCTTGAGCAGAAGCTCTTGCAGACCCCTCATTACCCATGTTGCCTGCATCAGCATGGTCCTATTATGTGTTGTGTCTATTAAGTATTTTAAGTCTTTTAAGATGTCTTTTAAAACTTCTATACCATAACAAAGAAAGGGGACCAGTCTGAATTTTTAATGGCAATGATTTTTATGGCCTTACTGGCTTTCATAATATTTCTTCATTTGCCTTGTTCCTGAACACTGAGCTATTTTCAAGGAACTATTTGGGTAGTCACTGAGACCCTTTTTCTGGGTGAAAATAGTCCTGAATGATGTCCTTCAGCTTCTCTGCAGGTGCAACACTGGTGCAAAATTTGGCTTTCATACTCTAGACTTATCATCATGACTGTTCCTCATGCACCTTCATCATCAGTTAACCACAGCAGCTCTCAGAAAGGAAACTTATTTCTGCAGCACTTGAAAAGGAGTTGTGATTAAATTTTTATGCCACTGGAAAGTTGCTGACCACGGTTGGTTTTTGGTCTGCCCTGCTATGGTTCCACATTGAGCTTGACAGAAGTTCACAATCTGTTCTTCTTTTCCTCCTCTGAACATGATGTTCACATTCCTAGGGATAGTTTTTTTCCCGTTTTTGGCTTTGCTATCAGTAATTGCTTTAAGTTACCATTCAGTCCAAATCAATAAATTGATTTTATTGTTCCTTTTAAAATATTTTTAATTAATAAGTATCTTGGTGCTTTCCTATAGTACCTGTACATGGTCTCCTGAAGTATTTCTGCCTTTCCACCTATTTCTTCATAGTGCAGCATTGATTTTTATGTAGTTCTCCTTTTTTAAATCCAGGTTTATTACTTAGATTTCTGTGGGCACCTTTTTTCTTCTAGAGAGTGTTGAAGAATAGCCATTCTCATCTGTTGCTGGGGACGAGCTGCTTTTCTATTACAGGGTTTTAACTAGTTATTTATAATGTCTGAAACCACAGTGTTTTCAGCACCCTGTCAAGGTAGTTTCCCAGTCTGTGGTATAACTGTAGTTTCAAATCATTCCTTATTTCTGTCTCCACACCCAGTCCCCTGTGGACAGTGTCACAGTCTGGTAGGTTTTAAACTAATCTTAATCTGTGTCTTTTTAGCACATTGCACCATTTCCCCCTGATGTTCTCCTGCTTCTCATATTCAGGGATTTACAGCTCCCGCTGGGTTTTGTCTTCCACTGAGCCTCTTCTATCTCCGTCCCCCTTCTGTGAGTCCCTCTTGTCCCACAGCAGCTCCAGCCTTGCCCATTTGGAGGTGGCACCAGGGTGGGTACAGCCTTGGATGAAGTGACAGGACAAAGGGGGAATGGCTTCAAACTCAAAGAAGGCAGGTTTAGATCAGATGTCAGGAAGAAATTCTTGACTGTGAGGGTGGTGAGGCCCTGGCACAGGCTGCTGAGGGAAGCTGTGGCTGCTCCATCCCTGGAAATGTTCAAGGCTGGATGGATCTTAGAGCAGCCTGGTCCAGTGGAAGGTGTCCCTGGCCACGGAAGGGGCTGGAATGGGATGATCTTTATTGTCCCTTCAAACCCAACCCAGTCTGGGATCCCCGGATTCCCAGCTGTGGTTGGAGAGCCAGCTGCCTGGGGGACACAGGTCCTTGCAGGGAAGAAAAGCCACTGGAACGTTCTCCTCTTGTGCTGAAGCCTTTGCTGCAGGTTTTGATTTACATCCCTGATCTCCACCAGACCTTCACCTAATTGAGTAGATTGACCCTGGCTCTAATATAACAGGCAATTAATCAAAGGCTGACTAATCAGCTCTCTCCATGGCTGGCACCTTGCAGAGAGTCTGGGAATCACTTACATGCTACTCTGCAAACCAGTTTTATGCTCTGAGATTTACAGCCAGTTAATTCTATTGAACTCTGTGGATTTACTGTAAACTTAAATTATGATAAGCTCTGAAACATAATAAAAATTCCTTTGCCTAGCTACCTTAAGTGGTAATTTAAAAACTAAGTTCTGTAGCTGCTTTAACTAATTACACACAGTAGTTTGACCATAGTATTAAAATTTAACTGAAATCTGTCATCTTTCTTGGATTTAAACACCTTGAAAACTGACAGGCTAAGAAATAGAGTTTAAAATTATTTTTTAGTGTTTAAAAGTATTTTCTTTTCGAAGCTCCTTATTTTGATCTAGATAACTTTTGAAGTCTGACACTGCTGAAACGCAGAACCTGAGTTTTGAGCTGAGGTTCTCATTTGCCAAGCTGCAGTAGTTAGCAGCCGTTCAGCGATCTTGACTGGCACCTATTAAGAGCTTTAAATTGAAGATGACTGTGAAATAAAATGAAATTAAAGCAGAATAAACATCTGCAAACACTTACTCATCCTGCATAGCCAGACTCATTTTGGTTGGTGTGTTTTGTGCTGGGGTGTTTTGAAGCAAGGGACAGTGCAGGGACACAGTTGGAAGCTGTGGCACTGTCCCAAGGGCAGCAGAGCCACTGCTGACATCCTCGTCAAGAGTGTCATGAGGGGTGATTTTATTTTCTTTTTCTCCAGCCAGGCCTATTTATTTAATCCTGTTGGTCCTCTGAGCCCCATTCTGACTTCATTTTTCTGCAGGAAGTGGGTAAGAAAACTGTACTTGTTTGGTTGATGCTGAGTTTTATTGATGCCCCAGAAAATCACATCTGTTCCATTTCTTGTAACAAATGTTCAAATCTCTTACTTACCAGTGTTAATACACTTAATTAAATAAACTAAATTGCTGTGGGCAATTATGTAGGCTGTCTCTTAATGTGCCCAAACTTTCTTTTAGCTCCTTTTCTCACCACCCTGGCGATCCTCTGCTGGTTTTTTCCATTGCTTCCCACAGATGGTTGATGTATGGAGCCCAAATACACTAACCTCTTCTGTGTTTGTTTATGATCCTTGGTGCCTGTATTGTTGAAACCTCCTGCTTTGCTTGGCTTTCTCTAAAAAGACTTTAGCCTTTTTGTCACTTCAATAACCTAAGGCATGTTGCTAGCACAGAAAACACAAACTTCTTCGGCCTCCAGTCAAATCCTGAACTGAGCTACCCTGTGCAGCTCATGGTGAATATCCCCTATACATTTTTCTGCACTGTTAGACTCATGGCTATGTTTTCACTGTTTTATTTTCTTTTCAATGCCGTTAGATAATTACACTGCACCAGCTCAATACAAGTGGAGTTGGACCAGCTCTGGAAGCACAGTTGGTCTCTTTAAAGTGAGGACTCCCTGTGTTTTCTGGGGCATGAGCATTCCTCAATGCATCTGAGTTTCTCTTCAGAGTTCCTGAAAGTTTTTGAGGATCATCCTTCCAAAATCCATTTTTATGGTATTCATTTCCCACCCCCTTTTCCTGTCTCATTTCAGAGCAGGCTGGAGCTGGGCTGGGCTGGCATCCTCCTTTCCCCAGCACTCCAGGGTGTGCTCCTGGCAGATCCCTGGCTGCCATTCACGAGTGCTGAGCACGGACACATGACAGTGCTTGTGCCATGTCAAGGTTTTACAGTAACATTTCTGGTACTTTGAGCTCTGTCTTGGCTGCCTGTGCTTGCTCAAGCATCTCCAAATGGTTTCCCTGTGTGTTGGGAGCAGCTGGTCCTTTTCCTTCAGTTTGATACTGCTGCTTATCAGTGTGGCTGGGATTAGGCTGCAGTGTTTGTGCATGGCAAGTGTTCTAATTAGCTAAAGTCGCTCTGGAGGCATTTTTCTCTTATTTGGTAGTGTTCCCAGTCTGTGCACATGTTGTTGTTTGCTGGTTCCTCTTTTTTTTTTCTTCTTCCTCTGGTATTTGGTTCTGTCTCCCTCATCTCTGTCAAGACAGCTCTTAGGTGGGTATTTCCCTGTCTGCCTCTCATGTCGCTTTCCATGGTGGAGTGGTGGCTTTTGCCTGCATTCCAGGTCTGTTTGTCACATCTTTGTCACATCTACATCGCTTTAGCCCACGTGCTGACTCGGTGTTTGTGTTCCTGTTTGGGTTCCTTCTCTGGGCAGAGACTCTGTTTGCATTTTTGGAGGTTTAGATCTGTTCTTGTCCCTACCCTTGCTTGCAAGCTGGATCTGTGTAACCCAGAATGTCTCTGTGTAATTTGATGTTGACAAAGCAGTTTGTGGACTCAGCTGCAAGGTAAAAAACACTCATCACTTCTTTCTTGATTTCTATCAAAACCTGCCATTTTTCTGTGGAATTCCAGCCTTCCTTCATCTCCTTTGCAACTGTGATGGTTTTGGTTGCATTTCTGTCAACAACCTCTTTCAACACTGGATTTTTTTTTCATATATATTAGAAAAAAAAATCACTCTGCTTAAATTAGAAGGTCAAAATCCTTGCCACTCATTTTCAGGTCTATAGGTAGACTTCAACATCTCTTCTTGTGCACATAGACTTTTTCTTTGGAATCCCCCTCATGTGGAGTTTGACTTGGCCTCTCTGCTTGCTTTGTTTTTAGGAGTCGATTTGCCTGCTCACTTGGAATTCCTGGGCATCCCACTAAACTGAGTGCTCTTCCAGGTTCTCCTTCTTCCCACCACCAGAATAAATGTAGGTTGCATCAGAGACCCTGAGGTTTCCCTGAAACTTCGGCGAATTCCTGTGAACTGGACCTCTCAGATCCACTTCAGAGGTTGTTAAATTAGTGTTTGACAGGAATAAGTGGGCCCCAGGGTCCAAGCTTGGGGTGAAAGTTAGAATTTGATCCAAAAACCCATTTGTGAAGTGTGCAGGAGCACAGGACTGTGACTGCCAGGCCATCAAGCAGCACGTACTGGAATAGCCACAGGGAAATTTTTGTATATAATTGCTTTATCATCTAGATTACCTTCTAGATTTGGATACTTCAGCAAGCCAGGTCAGATTTCCCTACTACAGGCTTAGTGGGCACGTGGATTTTGTTGATATTTTGGGGTGTAGGTGAAGCTTACACTTTTGTTTGTGGCTGATGGCTCACAGCCTCATTTCAGTTGGTTTTCAAGTGTGGTTTCAGGCACTTGGTCTGTGCTGCTTCATAGAAATTTTAGTGAGGAAATGCTGTGGTGTCCAGACATGTGTTTAATTGAATCACTGCTTCTGCTAAGACAGTTTTCTCCTCCTCTGGAGTTCGGGACCTTGTCATATGTACCTGTCAGCAGACAGCAGGTGAATATGACTTGGGCAGGAAAGTGTTGTGCAAATATTTCTGCCTTCAGGTTTATCTGGCACAGTCACATTCCTTCCAGCTGGCCCAGAGGAGTGGAGTACTGGAAGATATTGTCTGACCTCAGCAAGATGTGCCAAAGATGTTTCACTCAAATATTCTTGCCTTACCAAGAGCAGTGCATTGCCGTGAACTCTCTTTTGTAAGCTTTTCTAGTTTTGGGGCTCTTGACTCAGGGACCTGACTCTGTTGCATACACTTTGCTTTTAGTCTTATATTTCTTTTGAATAAGACTTTGGGCAGAGGAGGGAGAATAATTGGACTTTAAGTTCAAGCACTGGGAGGTGTATTTGTTTCTTGCAAATCTGGAGGATGTTGAAGAAATCTTGATGTACTGAATAAAGTGAGAGTTGTTGCTGCTTGTGTGTAGTTTTATTGCCATCCTGCCTTCCCTGCACATTCAAGTTTCGTTCAGCCAAGTTTACCTCCAGCAAATGCTGCAGCAATGATTGTTTTGTAAAGAACTGTTTTGTAACCACACAGTGAGAGTGGTGCCTGCTAAGTATCAGGGAGGTGGCAGGTATCCCATGGCTGCTGGTCTGTGAGAGAATTAAATCAGCCCCACCAGCACAAAGCCTCTTTTTTTTGGTATAACTGGGACGTGTCAGGGTCAGTGTCCCATCCAGGCCCAGGGCAGGAGATGCCTGAGAGGAATCTCACTGCTTGGCCAGTTGGAAGCACATCCTGCTGCTGGGGGAACAGCCATGCCATGGTCCCCAGGTGAAAGGGTGCGTGATCTTTGGAATAATGGCGTAAAGGTCTGTATGAAATACATTCTCTGGGTTTTAAAAATACCAGCTTGACATTTAGTGGGACATAAAGGGAATATATCTACAGTTTAGCTGGTGGTTGACAAATAATAATAAAAACTGACTACATCTGAAAACGTGTTTGAATTCCTGCCAATTCTGCTCTAGCTTTTAGCACAACTGTTCTGGAAAAAACAACCATAGAAAGGGCAGTGTTGAGTTGGTAACGATGAGAGTTTATTCTCTTAACATTATTGTGCTATTACTTCTGGATTACTTTTTTTCCGCAACTTTGTAAATGAAGGTTTCAAGAGTAGAGTAGAGTAAGAACCTAATGTGGGAGATGAAGAAAGACAGCTGGGCACATGGGAATCAGAGTGGGAGACTTGTATGGTCTCCCATGTCCTTCCACACATGTGACAGTCTTGAAGAATTCTGGAGAAATTTGACTGAAAGTGGATAAGCATCCTATTTCCACAGCAAACCTGTTAGGGGCTTCAAACTTAAGGGAATAACAGAACAGTCATTGGGAAGAAGTTTGGAGTAATCTCTGGTGCAGCACTAAGCCTGGGTAAACCCTATTGAACCTGAGACCTTATTTTCTCTTGGCAGCTCATTTCACAGCCTCCCTTCTGGAGCTGCTACTTAGACACTTATTTTTAACTGTGCAGCACTGGAACTAAGCGTAGGTACAGGGAATGAGGCACCCACAGACCTGTGTGCCCAACTGCCCAGGTCCCTGCCTGGCAGCCTGGCTCTGCAAATCTTCATTCTAAATCAGCAGGGACATTTCCTGGCCTAGCAGAGGAGGGAAACCTCCTGGGCCATGGGTGGATGGAAGTTGCTCTCTCAGTCGGCTCCAGTGAGGAGTCTGATGTAACCAAAACCTGACATAACCAAAAATTATATCAGACTCTGTGTTTCCCTCGTGGCTCTGCTGTGAATTTTTAGTCACAACTCCACAGCCACTGCCTCCTGCTCTGGTTCATCAGCGTGGCCACTCAGCCATGCCTGATGTGGGCACCACGGGGACAGGGGACAGGCTGTGAGTCTGGGAACAGCCCTGCTGGAAGGCACAGCAGTGGCTCCTCCCCAGGGCTCTGCCCATCCCGCAGTCCAGGGAGCCAGACACCCTCTCCAGATGGGATCCTTTGGGATTCTGCCGAGGCCAGGCTCATGGAAGTCCAGGGGATTGAGGTCTGCCCAATAAGGGCTTTTCTTCCTCCTCTTGAGCTCTTTCTAAATGGGTTTTATTTTGAAGATGCCAGTCTGGACTGCTCTGGGGGGATCTGCCAGGCAGCAGCTTTTATAAACAAGATCTCCAGAACCCCTTTTTTTTTTTTTTTTTTTTTTTTTTTTCCTTTTTTTTTTTTTTTTTTTGATAAAAAGAGTTACATTAAGAACACCTGCAGAAAATTGCCTCAGGGAGCAGTTTGCCTTAGAAAGGCAGGGTACTGCTGAGAGCAGATTAGAGCCAGTTTACAAATTGCTGCAGGCAGAGGGGCCAGAAGCCTTTTTAGCTGTGAGCAGCCAGGTCTGTGTGCTCCCTTCCTTCCCCCCATTTTCTGTTCACCTTTCCCACCCTCCCCCATGTTTTGAGCATTGTGAGTAGCTGGGTTCAGATGTGTGGTTTTATTTGACAGCTTTTCCATGCTGCTTTTTGAGGCACATCACATATTCTAGAATCTGGAAGCAATTTTTTTTTCTCAAATAAATGAATTGTTGGGAAGAGCTTCAGTTTCACTGCAGAGAAACCTTTTGCAGGCAAAGACAGTGGGGATGGATTTACCCTGAATGCTGGGGAAAAATGACCCTTCTCATACTGGGATTCAAAACTGCATCCAAAATGCACATTCAAAGTAGCAGTTGTGTGGAGAGTGAAGAGGGAATGTGCCCTCATGGTAAGTGAGGCTTACACAGAGCCTTCCTTAAAATTAAGGTTAACACTGGGATCAGTGCTGTGCTAACACCTTTTGCTCTAAAAAGAGCTTTTACCCCTGGGTAAAAACCCACTGGGAAGCACAGAGCTGCTGGCACAGCTTTGCTTTTCCAGCCTGGGATGCCCCAGAGATGGAGCAGGGCCTGGCCCCAGGGTGAGCAGGGTTCAGGTATGCAATGACTGGCTGAGCTTGGCAAGGGGCCAGCTGCTCCCTTTGTTTTAGACTGAATGATCCTTATTTTACTGCAAATCTGTGGCAATCCAGGATGGAAAAGGTACGCTTCTAAAGTGGATCCAAAATATTTATTACCAGGTTGTGAATTTAAGCCGAGTAATAAATTATATCTCCCTACAGAAGAGAAAATCACTTACAACTTCCAATTTCCTGATACATGAATAACAAATAATTTTTTTTTAGGCAAATTTATCAGGAAGATAATTGTTTGAATAAAGACCTAGCACTCATAAGGTGAGAGCAGTAGGAAAGGTGAGGCAGTGGTATTTAAATAACTCCTTTAGGAAGTGGCATAGGCTGCTTTATCTTGTTTCCCTGGCTTGCATTCCTTTGGTGGCTGTCACATGTTTACCAACCGGCAGCGTTCCTTCTTCCTTGGGATGTTAAATCAACAAGCACCTGCAGAGAAAAGGGCAGGAACACCAGCACCACTCCTGTTACTCAAACTCAGGACTGTGCCTCTCTTCAGCTTTGCCCAGCTCGTGTGAGTACTACAGATTCTGAGGATTTAGCAAACCGTCCCAAGAAAAACACTTTTCTCATAAATAACATACTTCAAAGCTTTCTTGGGAAATTCCATTTCTGGTTTGACTCATTTTGCTGCTTTATGTAAGTGTGATTAGGTAAGTCTTGTGTTTGGAATGATTTGGGGCTGTTTCTCGGTGGGAAGATAGATTTCCTAGTTTGTTACTTGGGTGACAATTACAGTTTGAAAAGAAAATCCTATGTTACCCTGACTTGTAACTTTGGATTTGCGTGCTGCTTTGGTTTTCTTGAAACACAAAGATCTTGGAAATTGCAAGGAATGAAATAGGAGTAAGCCTTTCCTTCTGTTTTCTGCTTTGACATTGTTCTGTTTCCCGCTGTTATTCCAGATTTCATTGTAAGGCAGTAGTAGACCATAATTCTAGATCCATAATGAGTAACAAAAGTGCAAAGTATCTGCATTCCTGTTAAGCAGAGGGCACATCTGATCACTGTGCAAGGGAAGCTGTGGGTGCTTGCAGGAGTTTGTGACTGAGATAGGTTTGAAGAAAAAAGGAACTTAATGTAGCAAGATGGCAGTGGGAGAAAACAGCTGAAGGGATCCCAATAAAATAGTGAATAGATTCCATAGCTTGGCTCAGTGTCTCTGAAAACATCCCAGGAACAGGCTGCACTTTATTCTTGTGGTCCTTTATGTCAAGTGTTTTGCAGAGTGTGTGTGTGGATGTTTGCTCACGTGAGCTGGGCTGGAGCATCGGTGCTGCAGAAGCTCTCGAAGTGCACAGAATCTATTCTAGTCCATATCTATTGCATCTGTTCTGGCTATCAGTGGCCTCTATCTGCCTCCCCCTCTCCTTCTCCTGGCTCTGAAGTGGCACAGCTCTCTGCTTATCCCTGAGAACAGTCAGACACCACAGCTTTTTCTTGGAAGAAACTCTGGGTAGATGCTTTGAAACTTGTTAATGCAAATGAATCCCCTGAAAGAACTTTGTGGCTGCTTGCATCTGGAGAAGGCCCTTCCCTCTGGAGAAGGCTCTTCTCCCAGGTTTTGTAGTGCTGGGGTCCTGCCCTGCACGTTGTTTATACATGGGAATTATGGAGGGCATCTTATAGCACCAAAAATTATTTTCTCTGAGGTAATTCCTGCTCCTCATTAGATCAGTGATGCTTTTGATTTCCCATTGCCTGCACAGACAGATGTTTCGGGCAGAATACCAGGGTTCATCTTTGATTCAGTTTGGCCAAACTTTTCAGTTTTTGGCTGAACTGAGAGTAAGTAAAACTGAGGAGTGCCCGGGCTAGAAGAAGGCATGATGTAGGAAAGAAAAACTGGGAAGGCACACATAGGGAGCAAGCTGTTCTCCTGGCCATTTACAATGAGCTCTGCTTCCCTCTTCCTTATGCCTGCAGGACTTCATTGCTTCTCCTTTATCACAGATGCCTGGGTTAGCTGAGAAATAACTTCAGTTCCTTCCTTTCTCCATTAAGCCCTAGTAACTGGTTAACTGGTTTATACCTATGAGGAGAGAGAAATATTCCCAGGGCCACAATAGAAGGTGGCAATAATTGCTCAGCTCTTCACTCAATTAAATACATGGCTCTAGAAACTGCTGACATTTTTTTTTCCCCACAAGCATTTGTTTAATAGCTTTTGTTATTGTTAGAACGTATTTCCTCAGGGCGTGGGTCACTTGGTCGATACCAGAGGCCTAAAATCTTCCACAATACTCTCTCTCTTGGAAACCACACCCTGCTTTATGAGCAGCAGCCTTCTCCTTCAGGCCTCCCTGTTAAATGCCAACAATTCCTCCATCCTGTTCCTCAAGAGTCGGAGCCTGAGGCTGGTGGCTAATCCAGATCCCAGGAAGCTGTGGTGGGGCAGATTCTCCCATGCAGACATCCTCTGTGCCAGGTCAAAAAACACCTGAGGATCCCTCATGCCAATTGTGGCAATACCAGAAGTTAATCCAACAGAAAACAAACTTTTTGGAATGAAACTCGAGGTAGGATCTGTGCCTTTTGTGTTTGGAGAGCTGTGGATTGGTGTCCTCTGAAATGCTGCAAAAAATTATCCATGAGGGGAAGGAGAGCCTGAATGCCAAAGCTGAGTCTGCTGCTCAAAGAGCCTGGTTTCTTTTGGCAATTTCATGGAAAGGTTATAGGGCCATCTTCGGTGATGCAGCTCTGGTGGTTGTTAGATGGAAATTGGTGGCTTTTCAGCGATGTCAATCTCATCACCACCACACAAAATTTCTTGTCTCAGCAGCTGTAGAACACTCTTGTCTCCTCCTTGCTGTTTATGCCTCTTTTTGTGGCCCCTCACTTTGCTAAACACCCTACTGATCATCTGGATTTGTGGCTGGGCTTAACTGCAGGGGCCAGAAATCTTTAGTGGAACTGTATAAAGGCTGGTCTGGCTACTCCTTAAAAAAAAATAAAAATCAATGACTGGTCATGCTTCCAAGGCCAAATTAGCCACCAAAGCTACCCTTTTAACACTGCCAATTAGAAGTTTTAGAAAAAAGAAGGTGTTCTGTCCTGCAGTTTGGCAGCAGTCCCTGATTGAGGAAGGTTGAGAGGTACATGCTTGCCCTATTTAATAATTTTGGTGAGCAGTTTGCCACTGCTGGTGCCTGGCTGTATTTAATGGGAGCTGAAAAAGGGACAGAGCAGCTTCAGAAGGCTCAAAACAAGCAGCACCAAGGGGCTGTTTCCAATGTTGGAAACCATTTTTCTGCCAAAGGTCAGGGGTTGAGGCACGGATGCTGTGAGGATCCTGCTGCCTGTCCCCTCTGTATCCTGCCAGGATGTGCTGAGTGCAGGTGTGAGGCTGGGGTCCCGTGCCACACTTCTTCTCCCTTGGTACCTGCCAGGAGTGGCCGACAAGGATCCAACAAAGAACAGGTCAAGGAGGAGCCAGGGCTGTGTTCAGAGGGTGCCCTGCTTTCCATTGGCATGTGGCCTGCCCTCCACAGATGGGAAGTCATGTAAGTATTAAGAGATTTGGTTTGATTAGCTAAAATCTCCTGTTGGCAGCACACTTCCAGTCCCTGGGGCAATGGAGATCAGAAAGGTTGCCAAGGCAACGCACAGCCTTCAGTGAGAGGTTTGCTGTTGTGTTGTCCTTGGTCAATTGATGGAGTAGGGTTTATTTAGGTCTTTGAAAAAAACCCAAATCTGCTGTCCAGCCTTTTTCTGTGATGAGTCATTGTGCCTTGGGTCAAATTGGTGAAACAAAGAGCAAGTTTTCGTGGATGAGAAAAATAAGTACATGAGAGCATAAAGATCCCAATTAGATTCCTCTTTGAAGAGGTGAGAGCACTTCAGTTCTGAGTGGAGACAACTAATTCTTTTTTATCCCCCCCAAATAAGTGAAACAGCAACCGAGATCCTCCTTTCTTCCCCTTCTCCTCCCATTTCCTCTCTCTCCTAAATGTAAAGTACTTATTTTTATTCTCTAGAGGACTCTATGCTCACTGTTTAATTCTTGACTCATATCAGAGGTCCTTCCAATTTGACCTTTTGTCACTGCTTTTCTTGTTGCCCTCCTCTCCCTTCTGTGTTACAGAAGCCCTGGTAAATTCAGCTCATAAAGGTTTCCATTTCATCACATTATTCCTCCTTTTATATCACCTGGGAGATGAAAATCTCATCATGTCACTGCTGTGGCTGTGACAAGTGCTGGAAGTCACTGTGTCTCTCGTTGCCTGTTCACTGATCTGGACCCCAAGTCAGGGAGCACATGGGCACAGGAGCATCGCTCACCGTGGCTGTTCCCTGGATTTACTGACATAGCAGAGTTGTGCCAGTGGTGAGCACAGCCCTGGATTTACTGACATAGCAGAGATGTGCCAGTGGTGAGCACAGCCCTGGATTTACTGACATAGGAGAGTTGTGCCAGTGGTGAGCACAGCCCTGGATTTACTGACATAGCAGAGTTGTGCCAGTGGTGGGCACAGTTCTGGATTTACTGACATAGCAGAGTTGTGCCAGTGGTGGGCACAGCCATCTCTGAAATTTTGGAAGGGACTGGATTCGATGTTCTCATGAGCCAAGGAGGGAAATGTCATTGTGCTGAGTGCCAGGCCTTGATTTGATAAGTTAGGAAAGGTTTCTGTTTTAAAGTAATTCTGGCAGCGATAGGAAAGATGCCAAGGCTACAAGGACAACAGGATCACAGGGAGGTGAAGGTGGTTGTATGGGAGTCACCATCAGAGTGCACTTTTTTTCCTCTCACTGCTGAGATGAATGAGAACTGTTCTCGGCAGTAGATACCCCATTATTTCAGGGAGAAATCACTGTACAAGCAGGAATTGCAAAGAGTCACTGCATGGTTTAACATGGGGAGCCAGGCTGGCATTTTCTGAACATGCAGGTGATGTTCTCTTTTGAGTGTGTACCTCAGCTGGTGTCATGTAGCATAGGGAGAAGAGAAGGAATTGAAAAATAACTCTAGACACTGCTTGCTGTGAGAGAAATTCTGACCTTCTATATAATAAAACTGAGGCATGAACTTCATAGACAGTGCCTTGTATGTGAGAGGGAAGAATTTTAAAGGGTGGAGGAGCCTTTAAAAGTCTGCACTGGCATCCTTATTTATTTATCCTTTTTGAGAGGATGGCAGCTGATAGATGTGTCACTCTGATGCTGCACAGTTATCTTCTTTCCCTGTCTCAAAATACTGCATTAGTGATACCATGGCAACAAAGAAGTTGTCTTTAAGAAAAGGAGGAAAAAAAAAAGCGTGACTTCAGTGTTCAAGAAAGGTGGCAGACTGACAGCCCTAGTCTTCCCTTTCCACCAGTCAGCTATGACAAAAGGTATCAGATTATGATCTCTGTGTTGTACCATGACTGAAAACAAACCCGGGACACGATCAAAGACAAACCTACTACAGGGAGTGCAAACTGAGGAAAGGTGCTCTTGTTGGACAATTAAATTGTGTTTTAAAATATGAATTTTTCTAAGAAATGCGTCATCTTGAAATAACTTTCCTAGACCCAGGTTGTGTACCTCTTTCTGGATGGAATTCCTCTCTGAGCAGCTGAGGAAAAAACAGCTGTTCCTTGCTACTGTGGTAGTTTTTCCAGAGAGTGGAAAGTCAAAAGATATCTGGAAGGGGCAAGTTCAGGTCTCTGTCCTGTTTGATTTATTTGCATTCCAGTACAGATCTCATTTCTAACATGAGAGCCCTAAGCAGCAGGAAACTGACTTTTAGGGACTAGATTCTTTCATTTGATCTAATTCAAGTTGTATTTATCATTATCACTACAGCCAAGTAGTGATTTCTTGTGTCTTTCCTGTGTCTTAGGTGAAAAGCTTTGACCTCCAAGGTTTTACAATGGAAAATAGTTCCAGAGTGCAAAACTCAGAATTCTGGCAAAGCTCAGAGATTAGAGTGAATATTGAGATGGAGAAGAGATGGCAGAGCAAACTCTTGAGGGTGAGGACTCCTCATAGATTGTGGGCCGGGAAAGTAATTTTATGCCTGGTTCTAATTTTTCTGCACTGGTCTGGAGAAGAACTGAGATGAACAGTTGTGAGGCCTCAGGTTTCATTTTGATTGCCTCAGCTGTGGGCCCAGCTCTGGGAACAATCCTGGCAGGGACCTCAGGCCAGGAGGACCAAGGCCTGGATGGGTGTGAGGTTCCTCGTGCTGCCCCCATCAAATCTGCTCAGCCCTGACATGGAGGGGACCAGCTTTCTGCTCCTGAATGACAATTCAAGTTCTGTGCTGCTCAGATTCTCAGTCTCCCTGACCCTGTCAACTTCAATGAATTTTGAATGCCATGGCTGAACTGGAGCCATTTTTATGGTTATTACTAAAACTGATGGTGAACCTCTGGATCACCCTTGAGAGTAACCTCCCCCAGACAGAGTGAATGCTCCCTGTCCCTCAGGACACATTTATATTCCTTGGTTCCATCTGTATTTGTGGTGTGTTTGCTTACATATGGAGGAATAGGGAGAGAGCCAGGATTCTTCTGGATGTAGAACTTCAGGTATCATTGTTTGCAGCGGCTGTGGACTTGAACTACTCCTCCACACTCGTTAGAAACACATCCACCAAAACTAGCACTTCATCTTTTCTAGCTGAAAAATGCCTTTTGTTGAAGGCAGAATATTTTGCAGAACTGTGTGTGCTCGGTTACAAATGTCATCAAGAGCACTGCTCAAGGCCAGGATGGGATTTTTGCTGCTGGGGAAAGAGTGCTGCCACAGCAAAACACAGCAAAACATAGAGCAAAACACAGAGCAGCCTTTGTAAGGTGGAAAACCTGGCCTCAGGGAAAGCCATTTGAAATTGGGCCTATGGCTCTCACAGGGTGGCTGCTGGGTGCTTTGAGGGTTGCTTTCCCAGTGCTTATGTCTTGGTCATTTGTCTATAGAAGGTTCTAAGTGAAATCCAGACTGCATCCTGAGAATTCAAGCCTGAGTCTGGCTTTTATGAGCAGGCTGAGAAGAATCAAATCTGCTGCTACTGCTGGCCCCAATACAGTGAACCAAGCTGAGCCTGAAGGAGAGAGGCTGCTCTCCTCCAGTCCTGCACCTTAGACATGGTACTGGGTGAAGGAAATTGTGGGTTTAAGGGAGAATTCTTCTCAGGCCTTCCATTTCTAAGGGGAGTACACTTGCTAAATGCTACTGCCTCTTTTCATGCCTGATGTGCCTTCAATTCAGTGTGAACTGAAGATGTCAAGCACCTCTACTGGATTGCACCCCTAAGAGAATCAGGATTTTGAGGAAAAAAAGCCCATCCTGCAGCTTTTGTGTGACCCAGTGTGACAGAGGACAGATGCCTGAAGTCCCATGACTGTCACCATGATGTCATCACCAGGAAGGTGCTGTTGATGTTCAATTTGGTAGCCTCAGCTTTGGGGTGAAATATGAGGTAATTCTAAGCACTGAGATGCTGTGTTTGTGAATGTAACATTTCTTGATTGTTCTCTTGGGTCTAACATCCACCCTTTTGAGTTGTGCCTGTGCCACAGCTCCTGTTCTGTGGGACAGTTGTGTTAGTGTTTCCCTGCTTCAGAGACTTGCTGGGGGATAAATGCATTGAAGCCTGCAAGGTGTTTGGGTGGCTCTGTGGGTTGTAGAAGAGAGGGAGATGAAGTTGCTTCACTGTCTTTGAGACCTTTGAAATTGCATTCCTATGTCAGAGGGCATGAGAGCAGCTTAAATCTTTGAAGATGACCTGCAAATATATCAGCAGCAGCTACAAGTGGAGCCATTCCCCCACCCTCTGATCAGACAAAATTGGTACTCAAAATAGAGGTATAGTCAGGTCATAAGTGCCTTTCAGTTCATCATATTCCTTATATAAAAGGACTGGAGAACCTCCTCACTCTTGCTGTCTGTAAATCAGCACATAAAAATAAAGTGTGTGAAACTGAGTATCTGTGCAGGGCGAGTCCTCCTGCCTTGGATGGGAATTTCACTTCTGCTACAGCACTGAATATGGTCTGATTGCATTTCTGATAATGTATTTGTGGATCACCTTGAGGAGAAGAGGGGGAGTTATAAAACTGTTCCCTCACAGTGCTGTTGGAAAGGGTCGGGCTTTGTCTCCTTTGAAATAGATATCAGGAGAGAGCTGCAATCCTGTGAAAACACACATTTATTTCTGAAGTGTTTGTGTATTGTGTGTGTGGTGCACATGAATAGAATTGCCACCTGTCCAAGGCTGATAAGGACAAGCAGTGGTCATGTTCTTGCCGTTTGCTCTGTGAAGAATCGGCGCCTACAGCTTCCCTCAGACTGAGTTTATGAAATGCTGTGTGCAAGGAGTTGCTTCACCATTTGTGGCACTTTCTGAGCTTGCATAGATGTGGATTTGTTGGTGATTTTGCTATAATGGATACAGTGCCAGCTGTGGCTTCTGAAAAGCCTTTACCTTTTTCTTCTGTCTTTCTGTCTCAGGAAGATCCCATTAGTTATCCTATTCCTTTAGGAATCCACATATGGCACTGCTTTCCTTTATAACCTTGGCCTCGGCTTGTGAGTGGGCAAAGTGACAAGATTCTGATACCCATGTGCTTTGGGCACCGAGTAGAGGAACTGATTGAGAAAGCTGCTTGGTGTTTCCATCACACCCAGCAGGGACCCTGTCCTTGCCGTGGGGCTGCTGCCATTGTTCCATCCCACGTAACTTCCCTTCAGTAGTTGCTGAGCCTTGCCAAGCACAAGGATGGACTCCTGGGCCTTGCTGTGCTGTGGCACTGCTGACAGGGATGAGGATATGTAGATATGCAAGTAGGTGGAAACTCTCTAATACATCATAATAGTAATAATAAAAATGTACACTTGTACTGCCTTGCAGCTTTCGCTAGAACTTCTGCCCACGCACCAACCTACTTGGTTCACAATGCAGTGTGCATGCTAGACAATTAGTGGCTGATAATGAAAAATGTCATGGGAACCAGCAGGAAAATCATAGCTTACTACAAATATATAATGAAATGCAATTAGCACAGACAGCAAAACAGACAATTTATGGTTTCTCTTTTTTTTCATAATTAAAAAGTACCAGTAAACATTCCTTTTTCAGGAAGTTTGGTATCAAATGAAATTAAAGAACTATTGTCTGGAATAGTATTTTATGCAGAATTTAATCCCTGCACAGCAGAAGGGATTAAGGTCTTGCTAGTTGCAGACTCTCCACGTGAATCTACCGTGGAGCTTCATGTCTTCATTCCCCTGGCCCATCAGGAGAGGCCAGGTCTGGTAACAGAATTGCTGTGAAACCTGCTACAGGCCAAAACCCCAGCTGCATTCAATGCATGTAGCAGTGTGGCCAACTCACCTCTTGTTCTTTTGGATAGATTCTCCCTGAAGTCATCTTGTGGTGTGATTGTGGCTTTGAGGAGAGGTTGGAGCAGGAGCAGCATTGTAATGCCTGGTGATCTCTGTGTCCTCTCAGATTTCTTCTCTTGGCCTCACTTCCATTTCTGATCCTCTCTTTTCTGCCTCAGGGCCCTTCACACTGCACCTCTAGTTTGTTCTTGAGCAGTGGACAAGGAGTGTGTGCAGTTGTGTCACCTCAACCTGCACAAACACCATTTCTCACCTTGAGCAGCAGAATGAGTGGACCCACAGTGGCACTGCACAAAGGTGTCTATGGCATTCATTTATTGGCTTAAAAATGGGTGAATGGGGGAGGATCCTGGCTTAATGTTTGTTTCCCAAAGCATGTGGTGCTTTCCCAGCACCTCCCAGGGTTTGGACCAAGAGTTGAATGCCTTACTCTGTCATGTTCTTGCTTGACAGCCACAGTCTGTCATCCATTGCTGTAAGGATGGACACTTTACCTGGGTGAAAACTGTCACATTCCAGCAATGCTGCAGCACAAGGGATGCGTGTGCATTTCTGCTACTTGTCCTCATCAACACCTCTCAGGCCCAGACACCCACCACAAGCCAGAAAAAGGCTCTGCTCCAAATCAATTTTATGGTTATTTCTCAGGCACAGCCTTAGCCTAGAGTTTCAAATCTGCAGAGAACCTTCAGCTGAGGGTTGGGAGGAGAGCTGGGTGGCATTGTCAGGACTGTATGCAGGTGCAGAATGTTTTCCTCCTGATGATGGAGAAGCAAATTGCCAGCATGCCTCCTCTCCAGAGGGATTTGAGCTTCAAACTGGAGCCAGGTGCAGTGTGTGAGTGTTCAGGTGAAAACTCAGCCCTCCTTCAGAGACACTGTGGCACAAACCTCTGGTGTCTGGCACAAGTATTGTGGCTGAGAAAGAAGGAAACTTGTGCATAAAGTCACAGGATAGGATGCATGAGATCTGTTGCCTTGTGCTGTCCCAGGCATCTCCCCTCAGTTGAACAGACCATCTTTAGGAGAGATGCTTGGTACCTCTAGTGAAGGGAGGTGAGGGATCTCAGCCTTTGTTGGCAGCTGGCTGATGGTCTTTTTCATCCAGGAAGAGCCTGTGCAGTCCCTTCTTGCCTGTGCTCCTAAAAACTCTGCCTCTGTGTGGACAGGTTTTAGTACTTGGCTTTGATGACTTCTTCCTTGAAGTTGATGCTGGACCTTTGGTGAGCTCTGACAGGTGGTGACTTTTATATTTTGCCCCAAGGAGCAGGCGAAGCTGGAAGGGTTGTCCCAAGTCCTATATCATTGGGCTACTACTTTCTTGATCCTCTGTATCTGACCAGGAAACAAGAATTAGATGGGCAATAATAACACTGTTGTGCCAGTCTGAGTTCCTTTAGAGCAAGTACATAACAGGTGATCATTTGTCTCCAAGCTTTCCTTCAGGATGCCTGTCTAGTCAAAGATCTGCTTTTCCCTCTGGGATTTTGCAAGCTACTTTGAAGGTCTGTTGGGGAAAAGGGGCACTTCTAGCATTTTCTCTAGCTGGTGGTTGTGTTATGTTTCAGAGCATGTGTTGAGTAATTTGTACTTAAAAATACCGATGGTGCTCTTGTGCCCTGTGTGAAAAGGGGAAACCCTGGTATCTCCTTGGGCTCACTGAGATTTTTATGAAGTAAAATAAATGATAACAGTTGTGTCCTTGCTGCACACATCCTCTTGTGTGCTGAGATGTGGTGATCCCATGTCTTTTATAGGTAAGGTAGAGCATTATCCTTTTTCCTGCTTATTCTGTGCTCAAGAACAGGGCAAGTCAGTGATGGGACCCAGCCAGGCTTTCATGTATATTCTGGGGTTATGGCTACTTTGATTTATACTCATCTCCTTTGATTTATCCTTGGCTCCAGCAGCCACTTAATGATGACTTCAGCAGCAGAAAATTGCCAGAGTCGATGTCTCACTCAGCCACTCTCACATCCCCAGCTCTGCTCCCTGGGGTGAGATGTGAGGGGAAAATAGGTCTGAGATGTGCCTGCCAAATTATCTAGGGAAGTTATGGCACCAAATTGGGGTGCTGGCAGGCTCTAGGACAGGTTGGATGGGGCTCTGAGCACCTAGGGGAAGGTGTGTTGGTGTGGTGAAGGTCCTGTTCATATCAGGAGGATTGAAAAGAAGTGGTCTTTATAGTCCCTTCCAACACAAATCATTCTGTGATTCTGTGAACGTCTGTGCCCATGCAGACTAGAGCAATTGAAATGTAGGTTTCACCTTGTCATCATTTAAGCTACTGTGATTCAGTGCATATTTCTGTTCCTTCCTCAGGCTGGGGTGAGGAAGGTCAGAGCCACCTCCAGAGTTTGTGTAACACATGTTCCTCTGGGTTTAGTCCCAGCCACTCATTCGTTTTCATGTGGGCTGCTGCTATGCATTGGTGATTTTTGTTTCCAGTTCAGACATGTTGACTTGTATTAATTTAAGTTTTTTTAATCCCCTAGACTGAAGTCATACTGTGCACTATCAGGGCTGTAACTGGGGACAGCCTAGCTCTTCTAGCCCAAGTCTTTTGCTGAGTCAAGCCCTATAAATTCCCACTGGGATGTTCCACAGACAGGGTTGGCTCTGTTTACATGCTTTTCTCCTGCTCATCTCATCTGTGAGCTGCAGCTTTGTAATCACAGGCATCCCTAGTGTGCCACTGGTGCTGCTGATATTTCATTTTTATGGGGTCTTTGACTTGAATTGAGCAGCTGAACTTCACCCCTTCCTGGTGAAGTAATTACCAGAATAACCAGCCAATTTTTTTTTGCAGATGACACTGAAAGTTTTTGACACATGCGCCCTTGCCACCCACATCAAGTGATGTATGTAGTGCTTGTCCCTTGTTTTGGCATTTTGATAAGTGTGAGAGAGGTGAAATGGCTTTAAAAGCTTTCTGCTGGCGCCTGCGGTTTGTTGCAGACTCAGTGGTACAGGCAGAACATGATGAATTGAAATCAGACTGTTTCATTACAGTTTGACACAGAGATGTTGATGTAGAGGGCTGGGACATCAGCTAGTGCAAAACCACTGTGCCCATTACCTGACACTTGAGGAGCTAAACTGAATTACCTGAGCTGGAGGCTGATTGTTTTTCTCCAGAAAATAATGGTAATTATGGAGTATGGTAATATACTTCTTACTTAAGGGTAAAGTAGCAGTTGAATGAGGCTAAACATTAACCTGGTTCTTAGTAAATGTAATGAAGTTAGTGAGTACCATTATGTGTAATCTGATTGTTTTTAAGAAAATACATAAATTGCAAAGGAGGTATTGGGGCCTTGACCCTTTCTTGGCCAGATCCCTATTGTAGGACAGATGGAGAGTGTCTCTCTTAAAGCTGGTGGAATTCTCCATTTTGCAAAAGTTTATTAAAATCAGTTGGTGACTTTCCTGTGTTGGAATTCATCATGTGACAGAAATGAAGGTCTTAATTGGAACCAGGTCTGTGTGATGTACATCCTTAGTAGACCAATGTATTACATGGATGTTGTATCCATTGAGCACAAGTCCAAGTTCTGCTGGATTTAATTTCTATTTCTTCTGTGGAGAGGATGGGGAAGCAGAGCCATGGATACAGCTGTGCTTAAACCACAGCTTTCCCTAGGCAGTTTTTCCTGGTCATGCTGATGTTTTCTTTTCGACTTTCTCTTCTTAGTTACTTCTGAAGCTGCTGGGATTTTGTCTGCAGCTGAAGTCTTCATTATTCTCCCTGCAGTCCTCTTCCACTTCATCAACAAGAAGCTCTGCTGTGAAGAGAGAGGTGGGCTCCCATGCCTGGAACAACAAGGGCGAAGAAAACACTGCAAAGAAAAGCTCAGAGTTCATGAGGGCCTTGGTAAGTGTCACAGTATTACACTGCCTTTGATGTACAGAGTCTTCTGGAGGCTTTGATTGCTGAGAGGACAGACAAAGGCCCATTTGCTGTTTCTCAGGTTGCTTGTGTGGAAAACAGTAGGGTTTTGGATAGTAACCCCCCAAATTTGATCATAAGGATATTTAATTGCTACCGTGTTCCCATCATCTTTGTTGTCTGGAATAATGTCTTGAAAAATGAAAGTCAGTGCTGGGGAAAGGAGCACACTCCCTGCTCTGTCTGTTGTGGGAGTGTTTTGTTTATCCAGTGAGGAGCAAAATGTGAGTGTTTCTGACCAATAGCAGTGCCTTTCTACTCACAAAGGGTATGCCTGTCCTGGTTTTCTTGTAGTAGCTACTACATGCTCCTTTATGTGTTTGTTATGTTCTGGAAACATTATGTCTTGGTTAAAGCCATAAGTCCCGGAGTCAAAACAACTGGAAATTTTACTATGTCAGAAAAAAAAACTTAATTTTTCTCAGCCATCAAAATACATCCGTTCTGGTAATGGTGGCAGCTGTGAATTTGGTAATTTCTTCATGTATTTGTTTGTAAATTTGCGTATCACAGGTGTGTAATCACTGAGATAATTGGGCAAGAGGAGGCCTCAGAAGCCTCCCAATCGAAAGGTCTGCTTTTCAATGGTTCAGTCCTAAAGCTAATGGAAGAGGGACACAATCCCAAAGTGTAGAGCTCATACAAGGCTCTTTTGTTGCTCATTTTGCTTGTGCCTCAACGTGGCTGTTGCAAAGGACATGATCTGGTCTTACTTTAAGACTTCAGGACTCATGGACAGTTGAAGGTTTGGATGCCATCTGTGGTAGGAACTCGGAGGGACTAATTCTTGCTAAATGCATTAGTGAGGCAGGGACAGGCACGAAAAAGGTACAAGTACAAATGGTACTTGAAACGATTCCCACCCACGGCCTGCTCGACTGAAAGTCCTAACTTCAGTGTTTCTAAACAAAGACTATGGGGTTTTTTTAATAAGTTTCCCTCATCGATATTATTTTTAAGTCTTTTTCCCCTTTTCTTCGCCTCCCATCAAGTGGTGTAAAAATGTGGCTTTTATTTCAGTTTTTAAGATGACACATCTCCCAGGAGCGTGTGGGTGTTGACATTCTATGGAGCTGTCACAGGCTATCATGTAAACATGTATTTGCAATGCTTTTTAAAATGTGAATTATTAATAAACAGAGTAGTTTGCTTTTTTTTTTTTTGGTGTTTGTTGCTTCCAGGTTTTGAAGGACAAGAAATTGCTTCCCAGCTGACACTCTCGATGGCAATTTTCATTTCAGACTAAATCTCATGTGTCTGAGTGATAAACCTTTGAAAACATGGGCTTATAATGGAAACACTAATTCAACTTTAACTACAGCTGTGCCGTGCAAGAAAAATACCACATACATTAATGAGGTGCTAAATCTGATACGGCAGAGGAATGTGTTGTAATCATTAATTACAATGGAAGCCTAAAGCTGGAGCCTGCTTTTTCCGTTCAAATAAAATTGACTTGGCGAGTTGGAGATGAGAGTTATTTAAAAATATCACCTCTATATTTAGTTTAAATTTCACCGTGGCATCTTGGTACTTGTAAAGTCAATATGGAATCTGTGTGTAGGAAATGCCAGTGCTTTTAAAGGACAGCAGCATGAGGGAATATATTAAAGCCTGGGCTAACTCATTGTGTCATATGGCGAATGTAGAAAGCTGGAGGCTGGGCTCGGGCAGGGAAGCCAGGGAAGGCTGTTTCCAGCACGGTGAGGGAGCTCTCCCAAGAGGAGTGTTGACAAGCAAGAGTTTGCTTCAAATTTGGAATCTGGCTTTGCTGGGTAGGAAGGAGCAAGATGGAGAGCGTTTGCAACATGCAATTTGTTGGTTAGCTTTCACTTTTCCTCTTTTCAACTTTTTTTCTGGCGAGCTGTGTATGTAGCGAGGAGATCCTGATTCCAATACTCTGGTGTTTAACATGCAGCCCACTAATCATTGTTCTTCCCAGTTCTAAGCTCTCAAACTGGGGAAAGCTTTTTGATTCTCCACATCTGGAATTAAGAGTGCTTAGAACATATCTATCTAAATAGGAGAGAAGGCATTTTGCATGACTGTAACATCTGCAGTAGGGTGAACCCCCACATGCAACAACAGAGGTAAAGGAAGGCTGTGGCCTGGGAAGGGGTTCAGTGCATGAGCTGCTCCTCTTCCCTTGGATCCAGTTGAGATTCAAGTTATCTACCAATGAAGAAGAGACTTTGTAGAGAAACGTGAGCAAATCTGCCTACTTTGCAGGTACGAAGGGTGACATTTAGAAAATGTACTGTAAAATGTCAGAGCCTCTTTTTTGTTGTTGTTTTTGCTTTCCTTTATAAAACCCAACCTCAGAACAAGGCAAGTGACAGAATGAAATAGGTGTTCCCATCATCATACCTCTAGGATACATCTGGCTGGCTTGTTTCTGATTTAATTTCAATTGCAGAGTTTGTGTCTCTATGAAGGGACAAAGATAAGGAAAAGATCATTGTGGAAATGAAAATTTCATTGAAAAATCTTTTAGGAGACTTCAAAGACTCTTAATTACTGGGACAATATGGATTGCAGATTTTTGGTACTTTAGCATTCTGTGGATCCTGTTCTTGACTGGTTCGTTGACCTTAGTGATGAATCCATCTCTTGAGCAAGGATGTGCTGCCGTGGTTGCTTCTCACGCAGCTGCAGGAGTCCCTTCACTGGGAGTGCTGGAGCTCATCTGGACACAGCCAGCCTGTATTTAGGATGCACTTGGCACTGCAGGGGAGAGCTCAGAGCAGGCTGCAAACGTAGAGCAGCTGGTAACCACATACCTGGTAGGAAGGCAGAACAGAGCATATCAAGCTTGCTTGGCTGTGCCCAAGCCTGTGCAGAAGGAAGAGGTGGTGGCATGAAGCAGTCCTGGTCTTTCTGGAGTGATGTAGAGCCTTGATATAGGTCATGTGCAGAATTCTTTAGCGAGGGAAATATTAACTGCCACACTTTAGAACCAGCTGGTGTGGTTCTTCACAGCGTTGGTGATCTTTCAGGCCCTGGGAGAGCGCGTATGGGAAATTCCCCCTTGAATCACCTCTCCACACAAGGAAGGAGGACCTTCCCTTGAGCAGAGGCTTGAGAGAAGCCAGTGAGGTCTCATGTGAGACCATTTGATGCTGTGATGATTTGGTGACCCTGCCTGTGGTGTGGCTTTTGGGACCAAGAGGAGGTGGTGATGTTCCTTTGCACGGTGTTTTTAGTGTTGGGGAGCCCTTTACTTCAAAAGTTCATGGGTGAAGTGAATTTCACAGGTACACATGACAGTGCTGGGCAAACCTTTGTGTGAGGAGCTGTAACCAACCATATGCTTCAGTGCTGTGGCTCAAGAAAGTGAAGGGTTGTGGGCTGACTTTTTAGTGGATCTTAGAGAAAGCCAGCAATGAGCTTGAAAAAAGCAATTTCTTTTTAAGTGTCTTGAGTTGTAACACTTATCCATTTCTAAAGGGAACATTTTCAGCTTCCCAGGAGAAGAATGTAAATATGAGAAAGATGTTTTGGTAAGGTGTTTTCCTTGGCCAATGGAAAAGCTTTATCTATTTTTTCATATTTGTGGGGCACTGTGCTGTCACACAGACACAGAGAGACAATCTCTCTGAGCAGCTGCTTGCCAGAGAGAGAAAAAGCCTTCTTGCTTTTTGCTCTGCATTTTCTGCATCTTTACTTGCTTGCATGAAATGGCATGAAATTAAATAATAAACCTAAGCCTTCTGAATTTCAAATCTATGAGTGGAGTCTTTTGTGGAGAAGGCACTAGCATTAGGGCTTCATCATTCCCACAAAGGGTCCTCTTTGTTCTACTCCTTAATCTTTTCATAATGATGTGACCTGAGACTGGGAAAGAAATTGTAGCTTAGTACGCTGTGCTTTATATGACAGTATTCCAATTGTGCCTTGCCTTGAACACTTGTTAAAGATGTACTCTTCATATGTGAAAACAGCATAAATAAGATGAGGTTTGAAGGCAGATTTTTTTTTTCATTATTCCTTCTGTTTTATCAGCCTCAAGAGCGCTTTCAGTTCATGTTCTCAAGCTGTTCTGCACCACCACTGTTCCAGCCTCTGGGGCTAGCTGCACACTTAAAATAAATAAATGGATATGCAGTTCTTACGTAAACCACTCATCTTCCCTAGCTGAGGCTTTAAGGAAGGCATTGACACCTATAACACTCACGGAGCCTGGAATGTTAGCAGTGCTGCCGGGGTGCTGCCTTTCACTGTCAGCGCTGCCCTGGGCCCAGGCAGGCCCTGGGGCCCTGTCACATGCTGTGAGTGGGATTGTTACAGCAGCAGAGGCAGAGATTCACGTTTAGAAACCAGAAACGTGGGTGAGCGTGACAGCACCAGTCTGGCTTCCTCCAAAGCTGTGGAAAACCCAGGGGTGTACTTCAAAAAGTACAATTGTGGCTGGTCCTTTTGACTCTGATGCTGAGTACCCAGTAGCTCCACTGGCCTCAGCAAGGGCAGATTGAAATTGGGCCTGAGGTTTTTTTCATCACCCAGTTGAGGTAAGTCCACCCAGCAGATTCCTTGGACAACCAGGGGCAGGAAGGAGAGAAGCTTGTGAAAGGGAAGTTTCTCAGTGCCCAAATGGAGCTGTGCTTCTAAATTGCTTTTCCTCTCAACTGCTTCAACAGAGGCATGTGGGAAGTGTGACCGGCCATGGGACAATGCGATTGCTGCCACTGATGCCTGCCCTAGATGTTGGAGAGCTTGGTTTGCAACAAGGCTGAGTTAAATGAAGGGTTAGAGTAGCTGAGAGAGCAGTTCCTATGTCACTAGGGACAGCTGCCTGCTCAGATCTGTATCTCCAAATTCCTTCAAATCCTTTGAGTCTAGGTCTACTTTTCCCAGCGAACCCTCAGCCTCCCAGCATTTGCGGTGGACTGGTGGTTGTCTTAGAAGCAAGAGGAGATGGGAGCTATGGACTCAGCCTTGTGTGCACAGAAAGATGGATCACTAGCAATCATCCACTGCATTTTTGTCTCCCAAAAAGCTCTGCCAGCGCTGCTTCACTGTGGTGGTCCACACAGAGCAATTCCCACAGGCTCTGCAAGGATGGAGTGTGTGCGTGGGGGAAGGAGTAACAGGAACTGGGTGACTCCTCTAAATGTTTCTAAAATATCTTCATTTTGTTAAACAGCTAGACATGCTCTCCCACTGCTAATTTCCATGCAAGTAATTGCTCTGATTGCCCCTGGTTTGTTCACTTCCTGCAGACTGGGTAGCACAATTGCAGGCAGGGTGGATGGAGTCTATGGGGTCTGCTCTAGGGAACAGCTTGACAGCACAGGTGGGTGGGTTCGAGTGGTGGTGCAAATTGGTGTTTCTCCAGCCTTTTGAACTTGTGATTTCCTTTTGGCTCTTCTGTCTTCATGCAAGCCAGCGAATGGCAGCAGCTCAATTACAGAATGTGCTGTAATTTCTGACTGCAGGTTTCTTCTTTCATTCCCCTAATCCAGTAATTACAGATGTTTCTCACTCTTTTAGCCTGAAAGAGCACAGTTGCCACTACTAACACCATTTTTCTAATACTCCAATGATTTGTGAATTTCTTTATGCCCTTTATGTAACCCTCGGCTGGAGAAGTATAAATGAAGTTATTCATTGCTGCTTTTTGTACAACTACTTGGCATGGAACAGTTAGGGACCTTTTTGTGCCTCTGGTGACAAGTGGCTCTTTAAATGCTTTATTTTGATTTGGAGGATGTGACTGCCTTCAGTGGAGTGACTCTGGTTTTAACACCAGTGCCAAGTCAGAATCTGGCTTGCCTGAATATCCAAACCAAATATTATAGCCAAGGAGGAGAACCCATTTTCTCTCTCCTGAAAGTTGCCCCAGGTTTTGTATTAATATTTTGGTGACAATAATATCTATCTGTGCATTCACAGATTCCCAGCTTTCTGGGTGCCCTGGACTTACCTGAGATGAACACACCCTCTGATTTCAGTAATTCTTACAGTCTGGGCAAAAAGAAAGGTGTGAAGAGATCAGGATAGGAAATCACCATCAGCTCCTCAGCCCCATTGCTGTTGGATCTTCTGAGCACAATATTTGAATGCTGGTCTTCCAGGAACATTTGTTCTTTCTGCTTGAATTTGTCATCACATACTCTGTATGATGGAGAGACCTGTTTTTTTTGAAAAAGGCTCCACAGTTTTGAACGATAAATGTCACATTTGCATAATTCCTTTTTTCCTTCTACCTCCTTCCTCTTCTCCCCATCCCACTGAAGCAGTGAGGATCAGTAATTGTTGCCATTGTTATTGACAAAAGGAGAGCATGAACAAAGGGATGAAAAGAAAGGAGAATACAACATGGGGCTAAATATCCTGATCAAAACCTCTTTTGTTATTTGGGTATCAATTTTTACAACTAATTTGGCACAGCGTCACTAGCGAGCTGCCTGCAAAGACATGAGATGATTTGGGAGTGAGAAATAAGTCTGCAGGCTTCCTGTGCGTGGGCTGAGCCCCGTGCAGCCGGGTACATTGCTGTCTGCCTGAGCTCATCTTTGTTTTCTCTTCACCATTCTGGGGCTTGCAGGACCAATGCTCTGCAGCAAGTGGCTTTATTACTGTGTTGATTTGTAACCCGCGAATGTTTCCAGTGAGATGTGTCTAATTTATTGGCATAAACCATTAGATTTTCCTTGAATGCCCTGGAGTTTCTGATTCACCAGCTGAAAACTATGATCACAGAGCACATAATCACTTGGAAAGTGACTCTGTCTTCCCTTTTTCCGTGTGTGTGTGTGTGTTAAATTCAACCACATAAATAGCATTTTCATAGCACATAGGCCAAAAAGGTAGCAGATGTTGTGTATTTCTGTCTTGTTTTTACCTTGGGGAAGTTTGGTCAGTAGTGACGCTCGCAGCTGACGTGAGCCTTGGGCACTGTCTGCAAACTTACCTCGTAACACTTCTGCAAGAGGCTCCAACCCTCTGAACAGCTTCAAGCGCACAGGCTGGGTTTGGCACTGTGACAATTTCAGCTGGAAATGCATTTTCATCATAGTAATGTTTGGTGAGAGTGCAAGGGCTTTGCTAGCATCTTGTTAGATACAATTCTGGCAAGCTCAAGAGGAGCAAAGAGTCCAGATTGTTCCCAGAGCTAGGACAGAGGATTTCTTGGCCCAGTTGCTGCTGCCTGCCTTCATCTGAGTACATTTCTAACCTCCCCTGTGCTATTTTAAATGTGTGCTAATTGGGTTCTAGTCTGAAAGGAGGATCAGGCTCTTTATAGTTTTCAGTAGCTCAAAAAATCTTACCCCTCCAAGCCTTCCTTATCTCCCCCTTCCATGAACAGCAAAATGGCCTCACTTTTTGCACAGATCCTTGATGTTCTGGGCATCAGCTCATGTGAAAAATGAAGTCCAGTCTTCTGGTAAAATTTAAAAGGTTTAATAAAATGACAATAGGAGACAGAAATAAAGCAAAGGGTTAAATGGCCAGGTGCTTGGCATGCTGCCAAGAGGACACCTTAGCTCAGATAATGTTTCTTTAAATGTATCAGCATATTGCATATTCACAGACTCTCATGCATTATTCGAACATTCCCTTTTTGGTGCTTTCTTGGTTTCAAGCCCCCCCAAAACCTGCCCTTGTTAGGTCAGTTTAAAATTTTTTATCATTTTTTTTGTAGTTCTGTTTTGCAGACTAAATCTTCTCTTTGGAACATCCTGTTGTTCTACTCCCTGATCAATAAATCCTTCAGTTGGGGTTCTGAAGTCTGTCACCATTATCTTCATCCAGATAATCCAAGAATGTGGGGAATTTCCTTGATTATCTTTGTTATTAGTTACATATACAAAAAGAAGAATTCTACATATCATGCTATAATCCTAAGAAAGGTATATATATATATCACACTACAACATCCATGCAGCAAAGTTTTCTAACATTGCACATATAGCATTCATTTTAATATTTGTCCAAAAACCAATAATATGATATGTACTTTTAACAGCTTGGATTCACACCTTGTTTTAGGTTTTTTCCCCCTAAACTTGAAGCAGAGCTTCGTGCTGGGTCAGTCACACTGCTCTTCTTCGATGTCCATGCAAACAAAGCTCCTGTTCATGGATCCATTTTCAACCTGTGCTCTGCCTGTAAGGGAGGAGTTTGGTAAAAAAAACTTTTCCAAGGGCCACACAAAAAAGCGACTGAAGGAAAGGAAGTTTGTGCCTATGTTCTGCAACATTTCGAATAAGGGAAACTTTAAGAAATGCACATCTGATGGCACTTTTTTTAGGAACCTACGTATCAAGAAGATTGAAAGACACTTTGGTAATATAACAAACCTCTGCATTGTGGTAGTGTTGGAAATTCTGGTAATAGTCTACTTTTTTTAGCAATACAGTAATTGCACCTCTCAATGGGAGTGCTACTCAGGAATAATGATCCTATCAAGACAAGGGAATATAGATTGTAGTAAAGGTTATGATGGTTTCTGTGAGAGGCTTAACATTGATCCTTTTAGCAATCTGATTTTCAAGAAGAAGAAAAATAAAAAACCTAACAAATTTGAGTTTAGCATGTGATTTGGTGTGAAAAGTCTTATGGGTGGTTTCAGAAGATGGAACTTGAAGTGAATTTGCTAAACTGCTTTTTTTCTCTCTCTTGTTTGATGAATACTTTTAAAAAGAATTGTTTTTTTAAATTTCCACACATTTTATGCTTTTCTCAGTTTTTTTAGGTTTTTTTTTTCCTTCTAATGCAAGTCAAAACTGTTGGAGAAATCAAAAGTAAAATTCCGTTATGTTGAAAAGGCCATGTTGTGAAATATTTCATAAACATGCTGTTAGAGCAGTGTCTCCTAATTAATGGAGAGAGCTCCTGGGAAACAGCAAGCCTGTAACACAGCTCAGCCCCCCTTTGATCCTCTGGTGAGTCTGTAAAATCGTTGCCCGCCTAAACTTGTCTGCAGCTTGTTACACATTTTATCCATCTGCTGCAAGAACAAAAATAAACCATTTATAATTCAGCTGAACTCCAGTTGTTCAGCGTATCACTGACTGTGGAGTCTTCAGTAAGAGGGAGAGGATGGTAGGAAAAGCAAAGCAAAGGTGACACAGATCAGGCACCCTGGAAAAGACATTACTTTTGCATGTAGATATTATGTAGGTGCTGGGTTGCAAGTTGCACTTGTGAGTTGCAGGTGTTACAGAAAAGTGATTCAGATTTTTGTGTGAAATACACATCAGTGTCTGTCTATGGTCTATAAACTGAAATCAAACCACTTGTTGGGGTTCTTAGGGTTCATTCCAGGTCTCAGGTAGAGATGTGGATGTGTATACATGTGTGTGTGTGTCGTTTCCCCCCAGCCTATAGGCAACTGCTTGCTATATGAAAGTTCATGCTCGAGTTCTGTCTGCTGCTTCAGATGACTGAGTGACCACATCCAAGCTCTGCAGGTGGCTGTAGATCACTGGTTTACTACCCTTATTAAAGAAAAATCCTGCCTTGAAAACTCCCTCCATCTTTATGGTTGTGGTACCAACCTCCCTGTGATGTTTGCCTGAGTGTGGTGTAGACAGCCACAGCATACAGGAGTGGAACAGTTCTTTTGGACGAATCAGGTGTTAGCTCCAAAATCTAATAACAAGAGGAGCTAATTATTCCATAGGCAAATATCACGAGGCTATGTTCTGTTGATTTTTAGAACAGATCAGCACTTCATTTCAGCACCCATATGTTTCATCTCCATTGGTAGCCATCACTCCTGGATGCCTGCATCCCTCTGAGGGCTACTGCTGTCATGGCTCTTGCTGCTGAGACAGAGGGAGAGCACTGTGAACTTCTCCTTTCATCAAAAACCAGAGGTTCATTTGCTCCTACCTGTAAATAAATGACAGGTTAAAATTTTATGCAGTATCTAGCACTTACCCACCAGAGTTTATTTCCTTCCACGCCTGGAAGAATCTCACTGTTGCAAGTACCATCTCTTCCCAGTGACTTCTCTGGTGCTCTGATTTACCAGTAACCTGCATTTTGTTGAAAATGAGTGGTTTGAAGCCTGTAATCCCTCCTGGTCTATGAGAAAATCAGTTCCACAAAGCAGAGAGGCTTTGCCAAGGGCAGGGTTGGAAAGAGGAGAGTCAGTGAAGGGAACAGCTCACCTGGGAGGTGAGGCTCTGGCACTGTCTGTTCCTTGCCAAAGATTTAATGTGTGGCAGGGAGCTTTACCTGGGTCCCAGGGGCTGAGCTGAGGGCTGGAGGCTGCCAGACAGGTGCTGGAACAGTCTGTGCTCTGAGCCCAGGGAGTTTGTGACAGCCACAGCTTTTAAAATGCCTTTGGTAACCTACATTCATTTACTGCCCTTGTTAGGGCTGCAATTCTTAGCACACACTGAAGCTGACAATAAACCTGTTGGAAGTATCTGCAGCAAAAATCAACTTCACTGGACCAGATTATTTGGCACAGGTATTTTTTAAGGTGAAGTCCTCTTAAGTCACTGATCTCACATCTAAAATAGCTGCTCACCAAGCAAAGTGGGATCTTTCTAGTTTGTGCTCCATTTAAAGAGCCACAACACTGATATTCCCACTACATTTCCATGCAGATCATTTCATTAGGGAACACTCATTGCTTCTGAGCTTGTTTTCTTGCAGTTACACTGTATTTACCCTTTTATACTTTGATTGCTTTTAGACCTCTTGATTCAGCAAGACAGGGGTTTTAATTTTCGAATCTTCTTTTTAGTTGTCTTTTAGTCTAAAATCTGCACCTATTTAATTCTTTCTTCCTAAATCCATCATCCTGTTTGTAGGTTTCTCCTTCTCAGAGTTCCTAAAAGAATATCTGTCTTGTGATGATGTGGGAAGATGTATATTGGGCAAAAAGGCATGCTAACTTTCTGTAAGTTATGTTTTTCTTTAGAGTTTAGATGAATTTTGAGAAAGCATCATATCGAGATGACACCAGTGCGTTTGTTAACTTGCTTCTGTTCCCAGTAATTTCATACCTATAATATTCCACCTCCTCTGTTTGGCTTTTTTTTTTCATTTCTATGAATGGCAAAATGACTCTGGGTTGTGGGCAGAGAGAGCTTCTTCACAGCCTTTCTGGAGCAAAGTATTTGAGATGGTTGTCTGCCATGGGCTGCTACTGAAAGATTTAGGCCTGTCATTTTCATTATTCAGAACACAATTCTCCCCAAATTCTCCTCCCTTCAATTTTCTCGCCTGGTCATGCTAATGCTGAGGATGTGATAGATATTTGGGCCATGAGGTTATTTGAGATTTTTGATTGCAGGTTGGTTTGTACCTTTTTTTTTCCCCAGGTCTGTTGACAGCTGTAACCAGAATTGTATGCACTTCAAAAAAGGTACTTGTGTTCCAAGGTTCTGTGTTCTTATTTTTGTCTAAGGTTTAGCAATTGAATAAGAGCTTTCCAGATCTCTGCAGGAATATGTGCAATTTCTCCATCATTTCTGGATTTCTGGTAGTATTCTCAATGGATAGAAGTGCTTTTTCCATTTTCCCCTCTCAGTTCTAGACATCTTACATAGATAGTGTGTCGACAGGTGTTGATGGACAAGCAATTTACAGTAATTTCTTATGGTGCTTATTCTGTAGCTCCCTGAATTATAAGTGACATGCTGGCAAAGCTGAACAACTGATCACCAGGCACTGGCATAGTGTAAAACATGGCTTCTGAGGCTGCTCAGAATCTCCTCCAGCCACTGTCTTCTTGGATGTCTCAAATATACGAAGCAATTCAACAAGCAGGAGACTCCATATCTGCCTCACTGCTGAATTTGAGTGGAGTGAGTCGTAAGCCAGAAGAAGAGAGGACCCAGGACTTGGAGAATAATGGAGGCGTTTACGAGGAATATTCTGAGGAATCAGATGACGAACGAGACCTGGACCTCTGGGATGAGGAATATTTCTATCCTAGAGAAGATGGTTACATTGGAGGCCCTGATCTTGCCTCACAAAACCTCCCTCATGGCTCTGACATGGGTCCACAGAGGCAAAAACGGGTTAAAAACACCAGCACCTTGCCAGAGCAGTGTGTTGAAAGCACCAGGTCTTTGACAGCCAATGGATCCTACTGGACCAGTGAAGATCTCCAGCCTCTTGATCGGCTTCCTCCCATCGCTGAGGAAGAAGGTGAGCCCTCTCTGAGGATGGGAGGTCCTGAGCACAGCCTCAGCTTGGGTGGCTCCTTAAGCAGTGCTAATGGCAAGGCTCGCTGTGCAGGTAAGCAGCTGGCACGTGCCCTGACTGCATTATCCAGACCTTTCTTTTCTGCTGTTGATTTGATTTGGTTGCTAATCTGCTCATTATGTTCTGTATTGTCTCTGTTTCCCACAGCTAAAATAAAACTCCCCAAATCCCAAAGAAAAAGCTAACCTTTCCAATTCTTCCCTTGTTTGTGAGACTAATCTCACTGAAAGAAGTGGAGATCTCCAGGGTGAAATGCTGTGTATTAGAAGGCAATCAGGCCCTGTTGCTGTATCGAGGAGTGTTTTGCTTTCCCCCGTTTAGTTTCTGGTAGCAGGACCCTTCAAAGGGAATGTTTAGCCTTAAGCCTTTGCTTTGAGAACCATCTGCCTTTGCGTCATTGCTATTAAAGATATATATATATATATATAATCTCAAACCTTGTTTCTTTGTGCCAGGAATCTCAAGATGTTACTGTGCCATGTGCTGTGAAAAGCTGTACTAAAAAGCCAGCCGTATCTCATGATTTTATGGATGATAGGCTCCCAAATCGCTTTCCTCCCCTCCTACCACCCCCACAGACTTTTCAAACAAGACTGAAGAGGACAGCAGGCAGGAGATTATGGGAAGGAGAATTGAGTTTGATATTTTCAGTTTTAAATAGGCCTAACTACGAGTTCTGATCTTTAAATGACAGCAGGAGTGTTTTCAGGCGATTGTGCCCAGGACTGAGTTCCAGCCATGTAACTTGTGCCCACTCAATGTCACCACAAGTGTGGCTGGAGGTTTCCTGGGTCACAGAGGTCTGAGGGAGATGTAGGTCCTGACTATACCCAGGGAAAGCTGCAGTCCTGCTCACACCATCCTTGGGTCTTGCTGGGATAAAGCTGCTCTTTACAAACATCCTAGGAAAGGGGATGAGGGTGGAAAGAGGATGGGGGGGGACAGAGTTCTACAATATAGAGCAGATGAAGAACTTGAGACTCACTGAGGATCTACAGAATCTGGCTTCAATTATCTAATTTTTTTTTTTTTTTTTTTTTAAGCAGGTGGTAGATGTTCTTGAAAATGTGTGTTTTATTATGGCCAGGAGCTTTTCATCACTCTTTTTTTTTAGGGAAGTCTTACATATTTAGCCTTTTCTGTGCAGGCTGTGGAAGATCAGCCTGTTTGGTTTTGTATTTAACAGGAGTATCAGAGGGTATAAACCTTGATGGTGCTCTTTAATGACTGGAAAATTAGCTCTTTTCTTTATTGCTATTTCTCTCTCTGTTACGGTCAGGGAGTAAATAATTAAAAAGCCCTTTTGGTCTAGCTGTTCTGCCTCCCAAACTGGGACTGCTTGTTTTGTATTCCAAATGAAAGATTGCCAGTTCTTGGGTTAAATACCTCAGAGTTGTATCTCTTGGAGCCCAACCCTTTCTGGTAGCCCTACACATTGCCCGTGCAACATCCTGCCCAGAGGGTTTGTCCACAGGCACTGAGCCAGTGCTGCTACAGGGCTGGATTTGCTGTGTGTGCTTGGATTATGTGACCAGTGTGTGCACAGAAGTCATGGAGCAGGGCACGAGGTGTCCATTAGGGAGTGCTGGGGTTGTGCATCCTCTTGGACAAGTGCTGTCCAGGGCCTAACCTTGTCTCCTGCAGAGCCTGTACCTCGGGAGTGGCTGTTGGAACAATTCACAGCAAATCCTGGGGCTCAGCCAGGTGCCAAATGCATCATTCCTAGGGCATCCTGCTGTCTCTGGGCCACAGCCTTGCTCACAGCAGGTGAAGCTCTCAGGGAAATGGGGCCCAGGAGTGAGCTGCTGTCCCACTCAGAGCTGTTTGTCATCTGCAGGCTTGTCTGCAGCAACATCTGAGAAAGAGGGGTCTTAGGAGAAGGGTGATGGACCAGATGGAGTTTCCTGGTGAGCCTTGGTGACAGACAGATGCCTGCATCTCAAGGGAGGGTCCCTCTGGACCTCTCTCCCAGCTGAGAGCAGGTACTGGTCAAGTTGATCTTCGGCTCTCTCAATATTGTTCGGCTTTCCTTCTCCCTAAGCTCCCTGGAACCATTGTGGATTGGAAGGCTGGTCCCAGAGAGCTCCCCAGCACCTACAGTGCTGCTCCTTAGAGCTCTCTGCTTCCACACCAAGCACTTCAGGGAGCATTGCACAGCTTTTCGTGCCTTGGGGAATGCCATTCCAAATGGTCTCAGATAGGCTTTAATCTTTTCATCTCTGCAATGCGCTGCACAAAGGGCCTTCCAATGGTCTCAAGACTTCATAGTCACAGAAGTTGGCTGTTTGAGGGTTAGAGGGCTGGAAACTGATGCCTTTTTTTTCTCAATACTAAGTTGTATGATGGGAGAGAAAGTGCTGAACTGCGATTTGAAAATATGTTCCACAGACCCTTTGATGTGGAAGAACTCGTTTTGCTCTTCTAAGTGAACTTTCACTTCCAAAACACACGTGCTCTTTGTATTTTATTTTTCAACTCTTTATTTCCTCTTTTTCCTTTAGATTCATTCTCTAACATCAAGAGTGTGAACTCTTCTGATGGTAACCTAGACATGCAGAGAGGCTGTAATACCCTGGCAACTTAAAATTTCTGTCATGGATTAAAATGATCAAGAGAAGATGTTGGAGGTATCCTTATTTCTGTTAGCTTTTTACCTAACCCTAAGTGACAATGTAAGTGACACATGGACTTGCTGACATTCAGCAAAGCTGCTCAGTAGCATCAAAATGAGCTTTGAACATTTTTCCTTCCATTTGGCAGTTTTCTCCCCCCACCATTTCTGCAAAATACATGTTTCCTGTTTATCCTTGTATTCTTTTCAGAACATTGCATCTTGACTTTATTTCACTTAATGTACCATATTTCTCTCCACAATAGAATATTTTAAAGCTAAATTGGCACAAAACAATAGCAATGCTGAATGCTTTTTGTTGCCATGGAAATATTTCTGGGCACTTACTGAAGACCTGGTTGCCAATAGTAATGTAACAGAGAAAATAGATATGCTTCATTTAGCAGCCACTGGTGATTAAAGAGCCACAGAAACCTGTTACAAGGTCATTCCAATATATAGTTTATTTGGTTTAGGGGGAAAAAATCCTGCAGCCCTAGGTGAGATTAATTTTTTTTTAAAAGAGATACAAAACAAAATCCAATAGATGTCCCCTTCTCTTAAACTGACAGTATGCTTATGATACAAAAATAAAATAACACTGTAGTTAAAAACCATCATTACTCCTCCTTTTTATCAAATATGTTTTTGATCACATTTTTGCCTACTAGGAAATGTTTTCTGGCTCCCAGAGTAGATTTTCTTAGGCCCTGAAGCAGCACACACATTATTGAAAACCATTTTCAGGCTTAGGGATTTAATAAATTGTTTGAGCAATGAAATTCTTGGGATTTTAGCTCAAACATCCATCAGATACCATGAGGCAGGTTAATCACAGGGTGCAGGTTTGGCTGCTGCCCAGTGTTTGTCTGTAATTAAATGATGCTAGTGAAGTTGTACCGAGGTTTCAAACAAATGCAAGGAAAAGCTTTTTTTACTTTGGATGCTTTTGATCCACAGTTTAATACTGAGAAGGTAGCTCAGCAGGAAGTTTTGCAGTACCAGGTGTTTGGTTTAAGAAGTTAGCAATGGCAAGGCAGAGGCTTCTGTGTGTGCAGATTACCAGTGGCAAATCATGTAGTGGTGGATGTTGCAGAAACAGATGAACTTGCTCTCTCAGACCTTTGTCCACTGTCTAACCTCAGGGTTTGTGACAGAGAAACTGTCTCAGAGCACAGAGCAGGGAGAGAGCAGCCTTTGCATCCCCCCACGGCTGAGACACTGCTGCTCAGCTGACTGGGGGTGGCTGGCAGGAGCGTGGCTGCCAGATCCATCACTGCACATTTGGCTTAAGAATTGAAAAAAACCACCCCAACCAAACAGTGGAGCAATAAACCACATCTGAAAGTAGTGCACTGCAAGAAGAAGGGTAGAGGTAGCCAGTCCTTCTGCTTCCCAGCATGAATCCGAAGAGGAAAAAAACAGTAATAACAAAAAAAAGTGAGGAACAGCAATAACTGCAATGAAAATGAGGGCTTTAGCCCACTTCTCCCTCAGGGCCATTGTCCTTTGCAAACAAAAATCAAAGTGACCATTAAGTTCTCAGTCTCAGCAGACACTGCCCCGAAAAGGCATGGGGACAGGCACAGCAGCAGAACTGAGCCTTCTGAGGCAGAGCTGAAGGATTTTTGCACAGTGAGTGCTGTGGTGGAAGTCTCCCAGGCTGTCTGACACAGCTCACAGCACTTCCACTGCAAGGAGCTCTTAGAGGGTTTTTTTTGCCCCCCCCCATCAACTGGACAATCTCAGTGCCAGCCAAAGGTTGAATTTCAGTTGCACTGAAATAATTTTTATGGCCCTGGAATGCTAGGAAGTGTGACACTCCTGTCTAGATGGCTGGCTGGCTTTCCTCAGCACGTGTGTAAGGGGAAGCACACCTCTGAGGCTCTGGGAGTTTTTAAATCTAGAAAGCACTATTGCATTTACTTACCTTGGCCTCCAGCTTAACAGGGGTCATTGATTTTTTCCAGTAATTGCTGTAGTAAAGGAAATTATTCTTTCTGCTCTGTATGAACACTCTTGACCTCAGTAAATAACACTTCATACGGGCAGGAAATCCTAGGCAAGAAGTGAGGTTTTCATTGGGTCCTATAAACCCACATAGCAAAATATACCCATAAGAAAAAGATGTTGATTATGTGATAAATTAAATTTCTTCTTTAACTTGAGACTAAAATAGCTAGATGGCCAGTCTCCACATTGAGAAGTGAAGTGTTTATGAATTTTATCACCTGTCTGGGTATGGAGCCAGCCAGTGTTCTAGCCAGAATGTAGCCCTATAAAAATCAGTGCCTGTGCTCCAAGAAGGACATTTAAAGAGGCTGCACTGAATCAATACCACCACGAGGACTAAGGGAATGAAAGCAAAGGCAGACAGTGGACAAAAACACTTCAGAGAAAATACTCCTGGCAGCTCGAGTGGGACAAAGCACAAACGTGACTGGGGACATGCATCTGGTTTCTGAAGAATATGATACAAGCCCATGGCTTTCTGAAGTGAAGTGCAGACATGAGTTTGCATTGAATGCTTTCTCCCTGGGAAATTCAGAACCACTCAAAGTGTTTGTGCAAAGACTTTGACCTTGAGAAGGTGGTACAATGTTCCTACTTGCATTTAAAGTACTGCTTTGCAGTTCTGTCTCTTCAAATTTTCAAATTATAAGGGATCTTCATCCAGGATGCCACAAGTGAGTGGGGATGAGAGAACACACCAGCCCCAATAGGAGGGTGGATTGTGGCATGTCAGCTTTACAGGTAGGGAAGTGAAGACAAACAGTGGTTTAAAACACAAATTTTTGAAGGTGGTACCACTGCTAGCTCTGTCTTGGGCTTGTCAGCACTGCTGTCTATCCTCAGTGAGTGATTTTAGACACATGATCTTTGTCAGCCCACAGTAGATCAGTGGTTTGGGTTTTCACCAAGTTCCTTGTCTGGTGGGCAATGCTTCTTTTTGCCCATCTCCCTGGAGGCATGGGGAAGGATGCTCTGTTCAGGAGTAGTTGTCATCTGCTCTTGTTAGCTAGAAGGTTGCATAAGCTGTATGGAGAAGGATTTATTTGAGAGGATGAAATGGATTTTGCCATTCAGTGCAGTTACAGAACAAATTGTGTGTGAGCGTGTGTGTTTGTGCATGTATTTTCTGATCCACTTTTGCTAAGTGACATCCTCTTCCCACTCTCCATATGGCAGTTGCGACTCTATCTTCCTCTGGGAAGGTTGTTTAGGACTCAAGAGACTTCATTTACCAATAAACAGCATCTTGGCAGCATCTGGGAAATGCTGCCTCTCTCCTAGAAGCCCTGCCTCCTCACCTTCCCTCTCCTACTACAGGCGAGGCAGGTGTGAATGATCTCATTGTGTTGTGGTGGAGGTTACGTGCAGGCAATACTAGCAGCACTCTGTGCAGAGCTGGAACATAGTATTTCTGTGTGCTGACACAAGCAGTAGTATTTCTTGTCTTTTTTTTTTTTTTTTGTATTTTTCTTTTCTGTTGCAGTTGTTGCTAGCTTGGCCTGCAGGGGCTTGGTGGAAGCACAGATAATCCATCCCCGTTACCTCCTAGCCTCCTTGCATTGCTTAACAGCACAAAACATACCAATGTAAGCTTATAAAAGATGGAACCACTGCCAAAAGGTGAGCTGGTGTTGATCTTCACCCTTTGCCAGATGGGGGTGTGGATATGAATTCCTTGTGCCCGGTTAATTTTTGGCTGTTGTAATGACCTGGTGGCAGCAGCCATCATTTTGTGTGGCCTCAGAGACTCCTGAAGTAGTTTTAGTAACCAAGGGGAAAATTAATTTATTGCAATGAAAGGAAATAGGGGGATTAGACTCATGGAGTTAAAACTGTGTAGTTTTAAAGACAGGGAATGTCATTGTTAGGGTCTTGCAGGTAATGAGGAAGGTGTGGTTGGGCTGTACCTCCACAGATGCTGTTTGTGTGATTCTCGTGCAGTTTCCACAGATGGACTTAGGGACACTTCATCAGTACCTGTTTGTAGACCAGCATGAATGACTTGGGATGAATCTTAAGTAAGTCCATAGCAAAACCTGGAGAAAATCCCTTCCCATGACCATGAAAACAGCTGATGCTCTCATGGCCTCATTTCACCACGTAAAAGTTCCCTCATGTCCAGGCAGGTGCTCCCCTCCTAGAGAGCTCAGTACCCCTGTGAGATGAAGCATCCCTGGAGGGACACATGAGGTCTTGCTCCCACAAGTTGGGTATTTGGAGGCATTTATCTCCTTGGGCTGAGAGAGATTCAGACCTGTACGGTCTATACAGCATAATCCTTGTGGGAGTATTTTCTGTCAAATAATGGGACTGGTGGTGCTGGAGAGAAAGCCCTGAATTTGGATTAATGAGAGCCCTGTGGTTTGCTGGAGCTCTGTGTCGCAAGGTCAGTTTTGGGGGTTAGACTTATTGCCATAAATAATGTAGCTATAAAACCCTTGGGCCTGAGTTTTGCAATTGCCAGTTATTGATGTAAAACTGCAGCTGAGATACAACATCCTTCCCCAGCCACGCAGCTCAGCTGCTTCCCGTGCCTGGCCTCAGGAGCAAGCCTCTGTGTGCTGAGCCAGCCCAGCCTTTTGCTTCAGCCAAGAGTCAGCAGCCCCTCCCTTGTTACTTCTGAACCAGGTGAGCTGGCCTTGTGATTGCTGAAACTGAAACAAAGGGGAGAGGGGCAGGGCAGGGCAGGAGGACAGGGTTTTCCCTTTTGGGTGATAGCTTCAGTCCATGTGAGCCTTGCTGCACCACATCCCCACCCACAGCTGCTCCCTAAGTTGGTGATTTTCGCAGGAGTGTTGTGGTGCTACAGCAGCAGAAAAGGGGGCTGTGGTGAATCAACCCTCTGGCAGCAAACAAAGTTTCAATTAGAAAAATCAGTGGGAAAATAAATATCTGCCTTGTTGCAATGCTGTTTTCTTCTGTAGCAAATCCAAACAAATTTCTTTTCGAGGGAGTTAATTTCCACACTGTTAATCAGCAAACAAAGGCTTGTGGGTGTGAAGCTGATGGTTGGGTGCTGTGAATGGTATGTGCATACAGTGGGCCTCGTGTGGAGTGGTGAAACCGCTTTAAAGAGGAGTAAAGTCAGTGACCTTGATGCCTTAAATGGCTACCTAGAAACAGAGACTAGACAGGAATAAAGGAAAAAAAAGTGCTATTTATCTGAAAGGCTTTCAGGTGTGCACTTTGGGCTCCAGAGGCTCCTGCCTCAGTGCATCCCAAAATGGACAATGACAGCTCACAAGTTCTTCCCACTTTGATATCAGCATCAATTCACCAAGCAGAAGCCAGCCAAGAATGTGATTTCCCTCAAGCTTGCCCCTCTCTTCCCAAGATGAAGGTTTATAGTTTTTTTCCTGGGTGTCTTTGGAAAGCAAGTTAGAGGTTTTGTTATGTCTAAGCATAGAGGACAGCACTTAAGCTACAGGAAAATTCAGAGTTAACTACCAGTACAGGATTTGAAAAATATGAAAGTTAAAACCTAAGGCATCAACCTGAGTTTCCTGAACATCTTCTTGGCCAGTTTGATTTCTGCTAGCTGAAAGGAACTAGTGCCAATTCAGAGAAACTTCCTCAAATGTACTGGAAGAAGCTTAGGAAGTGACTCCTTTGCATTTGAGGAAGTTTGTATCCAAGCCAAACAAATAGAAGTGATGGATGGGGAGCCTGAAGGAATTCAGTGCACTGTGATATGAAAGCTACCAGGAAAACTGTCATAAAAATAATACCAGTGAGGGGAAAGTAATTTTTTTTTGTTGGAAAGGAAGGACAGTGTTTTCTACTTCACCAGCCATTGGCATCCAGCAGTTTGCTTAGTTTCTGAGCCCATGAGCACTTCCAGCCCCACACCCCAGAGCACTCTCAGCTCCACCTGTGGTCTGCAGTGTCCCCAGTGTAACACAACATCTGCTGACAAGAAGGTCCTTTTCTGCCTCTGCAGCTGCATGTTTCCTGCACACAACCCAACCTGAGCTGTCAGAGAGGTGCAGACTGACTCATGGATGTAACTGCATCCACACCAGGGGTTTTCCTGGCTTAGCAGTGTCTCCTACAGTGTGTAATCTCTGTTTTCTCCCACTTCTGCACAAATTCTGGGCCTGTGTGAATAGAACCCAGTAGCATAAATGACGCCTGACTCATATTTGCTCCATATGTAAGATGTAAAGTAGGTGATTGGGAAAATCAGGGATGATTGTGGTTCAGACTCTTGGCTGCCATTTCCTATAGCTACAGAAGAACCTTAGGCAGCACAGTGAGAGCCAGTTTGATGTGGAATCCCATGCTCCTATTTTTAAAATCCAATTTTGGGAGTAGGAAAGAAACAACAGGAAAATATGCTGGTTTTCATGCTGTTTTCTGTGGGCAGTCCTCTACTTCTCTGCACAGCAGTGCACAGAATTGGGGTGTATTGCTCTCACAATAGAGGTGGTCAGAGCCAAAAACGTCTCTTTTTCTGATTACTCTCTTTTTTTTTGTTGTCTTGTTCTCTTTTCTTAAAAATGATTTTTGTTGGAAATACCTCCTGGTACAAAGGCTTCCAAGTTGTGATTCTCTCAGCCTGTATTGCATGCACTCCTCTTGGGGAGCTTCCCAGTTGGTTTGGTCATGGAGTGAGGACAGATGGAGAGGCAAAAGCAGGGCATTGTCTGTTGACACTCATCAGAGAGGGGCAAACCTCACCTTTAGCACAGGGCACCAAATTGCTCCCAGGTTTTTAAACCTGTCAGAAAGCAAGGAAACCACCTAGGGATGGTGCAAGGAGAAAGCCTCCTTGCCAGTAAATGACCAGTGGGTGTTAGTCAGCAGTGTCCTATCAGTGTGTAAAAGCATGGGTCTACCCCAGCTGATGCCAGGATGATTTTTTGCCTTTTCTTTTATACCCCTCTTATATACCTTTTTACATAGTTTTATGTGTTCTTAGTGCTTTTAGCCCCCACACTTGTAACTTCCCAAGGCTGATAACTCAGCTCAGACCCATGGCATCGTTAAACCAGGAGAGCAAACATCCTGGGAGCCCCAGGCACCAAGGGCCTCTCCAGAACACATTTTTGTAAACTCAGACAGGCCCATCCAGGGGGAAGGTTCCTCAGAACAGAGGATTCACTCCAGCCTCTCACTGGGGAATCTTTGACAGATATGGTAATTTGAAAGGCCTATAATTTGTGCATTTCGGGGCATTCCACCTGGCCAAAGTGCTGCACCCAAGGATCCTTAAATAAATACCGAGGTAAAAACCCCTTTTCTCCATAAACCGTGTTTTGGTTTTTATTTTAAGGCCAGGGAAATGCAACACAGCAATTTTGAACACATTTGGGATATAAGGGAATGGTTTGGATTGGGTGCCCTTCTCCTCAGTCAAGCCTAAATCAGGCAGTTGCCTCACTTTGTGTGTCAGTTTGAATTCCCAGTTCAAGTGTCTGACAGCAAGAGCAGGAAGAGGACTCCAGACTGAAAACTGCTACAGAGCTATAGCCACCTATGAATTGATAGGAGCAACTCCGTGTGTGTTGCTGTGTGTTTCCTGCACAAGATGTTCCTCCTTTCTCTGATTTTACAAATCCCTTGTTTGCAGATGACCTTTCCCATTTTCCAAAGAAAAACCCTTTTCTTTCTGTGCATGGTTCTGGGTTTTGCTGAGGTAAGAGCTGTTGCAGATCACTGTTCTTCTCTGTCATCCTGATCATGAAAATTTTAAGGCCAGGCCTGTGTGACTGTTTCTGTAAAAGCAAATAACACAGCCACAAGCACTGCTGGGATGCTCTGAGTGTATGCATTATGCATAGATGTACTGATATTGTGTTGGTTATGTGATCAAATGCATTTCTTTTGTGTACTCCTTCTGCTTCCTTCAGGGCTTGGTGATGTTCCCATTGAAACTCTCACTGACTTCTGTAGAGCAGAATCCAAATATCCAAGACAAAAGTAGATGCACAAGGGCAGCATTAAATGTATAGGAAAACCAGAAATCTGGCATTTGGAAGGTTTCCATTGTTCAGCCAAAATGACTGTTGTTTGTTGTTTTTTAACAGGCAGGCAGACAGGATGTATGCAGTACCTCTATATTTCACACCTACATGATGTATTTTATTCAGTAATGTTTTATTCTTGGGTAAGCTTGGAGCAAAGGATAAGTTATTCTTTATACTTGGTAACACTGCAGAGAATTGTTGAATTATTTATTTCATGCATTTTAGCTTGGTGTATTTGGATGCCTGTAAGCTAACTTTGTAACTGACTGGGTGTTCGAAATTTCTAAATAAATAGTGGTAGTTTGAAATACCTTGCCAGAAAAAGAGGTCACCCTTCTTCTTCCCTCACTGTCTCCTCTGGGAAAAAAAAAAAAAAAAGTTAAAAATCCCACATGCCTCCTTGGGAGTAGTGGGAAGTTGATTTGTAAAACAGATGCTGCATAGAAGTAATTGAGTTGAAGTTGCTAGAAATATGTATATGCTACACAACATCTGCAGATCTCAAGATGTATTCATTATCTCTCCAGAATTTAGATTGTAATTATGGGCCCTTTATTTAAGTTTCCATGGTGATACAGAAAATGCTTCCCCCTTGTCCTTTGCTAATCAGGACACTTGTGTGTTTGAATGGTGATCGTTTTCCTCTCCCCTGGGTTAAGTTACTTTTATTAATACAGAGATATTAAGTTGACACGGAGCTGTCGGCTGCTCAGGCAGCGATTCAGCAGCAGACGCATCAGGCATTTGCTGCAGATTCCCCAGTGCCAGCATTTAATTAGCCTGTGTGCTTCCAAATGTTTGTGAGGAATAGCAGCCACTGTCATAACAAGTGATGCAGTCGTGCCTTGGGGATTGGGGAAGTTGAAATCAAAGTCAAGCAGCCAATAATATATCACACCATGCCAAGCTTCTCTCCTCCATCCCCCCAGCCTTCCCCTCCTGTCTTAGGAAAAGGGCTCTGCTGTGCTCAGCTGGGAGTTGCAGGCAGGTCAGTGCCCTGACAGGAGCTGTCCAGGAGTCCTGCATCCACATGACCTTTGCAAAATTTCTTGTAACAATCAGAATTTCACATTATGTTAAGGCACATTTATCCAAGTTTACAGCCTTACACCCGCAGACCCAGAATTTTAATGTTTCAGTTGTTTGAGAAAATGGTGAGAGGCGTGGTTAATTACTAAAGATGTTATTTTACACATGATTTTTAGAAAGTTTGAGTGAAATGCGGACTTTGGGTTAAACTGGGATGATTTTTTATTTTTAACTTAATCTCCCAAAAGATAGACACATATAAATAGAACTTAGTAGCATTTGCTGAGCAATTAAATAAATTTTGTAGAGATTACATGAGCTACAGGTAGAAATGCAGGTAGCTGGCTGAAAAGGAATGTTTATTTTTATGTGTTTTGATTATCTGACTAGATCACATTTAGGCCATGGGGTTGTTACAGCTGGAAATCATTTTTATCTGAGAAAATTTCAAAGAAGGTTATTTTTAATAGCTTGCATAAAAGTAATCAAACTTTATGACAGCTGATCACCCACCATTTACAAACTAATGTTTAAAAATTTTTCACTGCTTTCAGAGTAGGAACACAGCTTTTTTCCTCCAACTGAGAGCAGTTTTCCAGCAGGAAGAGCAGGCTTGTTGTCAAACCAGACCAGAGGGTCAGACCTACCAGTGTGGTGGCATGAAAGGGGTCAGCTTCTTCTGGGATCAGCTAGCTTTGGTGCTCTGTCCTGGGAGAGGAGTGCTGCCTCCTGTGCAACAGCAGGCAGGTTTATGGAGCTGGGACAGCACTTGTCATTAAGTTTATACTGCAGATTTTTAATAGACCTAGCAGAGTGTGTAAAAGCAGGTCCTGGTTTCCTCACCTGTGGCTGATGTGAGGTTTGAGGCAGAGGAAGGTGCTTTCCCTCCCAAAATGGGAGAGCCTCCCTCTCCACTGCTCAGCTGCTGGGGTTTGCCATGGAGATTATCAAAGTGACTCTTGGCAACCAAATCATGCCCTTTGTGCTGCAGAATGAGCAGTGGCCTGACCACACTCCCCAGCTGGGCTGTTCACACACAAATCTGTGCGTGCACAGCTGCTGCTGCCGTCCCACCGCTCCCAACATCCTGCTGCTGTGCTCCCCTGGTGCTGCTGGCAGGGACATCAGCAAATGCCTCTCTGTATCCATCCTGACCAAGCCAGGCCAGTTAGCTATAGCATGTCCTGAGCCCTCCTTCCCCCATCTGGAAGGTGCTCAGCACTAGTGAGGGTACAGCCATCCCCTGTGCTCCGCACGTGCTGGCAGCAGGAGGGCAAGGGCAGCACGGGGACGTGATCAAATGCGTTATCTTCACTTTTAAAGGTTATAATTTACATTGATCTCCTGAGCTCGTCTGCTGCTGGCAGATGGAGTCAGCAGTGCCTGTTAGCCACGTGCTGTATTTATGTGTTCATGGTGCTACCCTGAGCAGGTTACATCTGAGTCGCTTTTTCTGCACTAAAGAAGTTCTCTCCCCACCTCGGCAGGGGCTGCAGGAGAATGGAAGCACAAAAAAGTTTTCAAGTCCTTTGTTTACTACTTTGCCTTTGCAATGATTTCACAAGTGGTTCTTCTGTGTGTTGTGACTTTGTGTTTTGCTCTGTTAAGTATCTTCATTAAAAAAAAAAAAAAATAGGTTAAGCTGCAGAATTGAGCAGGGTCTAATGACATGTAAATGTTGCTGGTACAATATGACATCACCAAGCTTTCCAGAGGTTTGGAGAAGCAGGTGATTCTCAAGTTCATGCCCCAGTCCCCTCTAAATCCTTGGTCACTTTTTCTCCCCAGAGGGTGCACCTGAGGGTCAGAAGTGTGCTGTGTCCTCTGGCTTCTTGGCCAGGGGCAGCAGACTGTCTATAAGGCCTGAGTTATGTTCTCCCAGTGGACAGATACGGGGAGGAGGACAAACAGGCAATAACCATGACCTGATTAAACAGCTTGGGACCTCTGTGTCATGGTCACAAAGTTTTTGATCAGAAGTATCTGAATAAAAAGCAGGTGTGGAGTGTAGACCCAAACTCTGTTCCTTGCCCTCCAGCCACACGGAGCACAGGGCAGAGGTGTCTGAATGCAGAGGTACTGCTTGCATGGAAAGAGGTAAAGAAGTGGCAGTCTGAGATTTGTAGCCTCAACACAGAGAGGTTCTTTTGTTGTGGAGAACAAGTCCTATTTCTTCCATTCTCTCTTACTAAACTTGGTTTGCTGATTTTACCTGCAGCTAAAATATTTAAAGGGAAGTGTCCAGGTCCAATACTTGCTGAAGTCCATTAAGATCTGTCCATTAATTGCATATTGTTATTGAATTCTGTTTCCTTAACCTGCAAGGATTCTCATGGATTTTTATTGGAAATTTTTCCAGAGTAAAGACTGCAGGACTTGGTTCTAGTTATTTTTTTTCTGTGCCACATAAGTAATCTCTTTAGCAAGCATTTTAGCAGAAGCCCAACATCTCCTTTTGTAACAACTTCACAAACACAAGGTGAACATTGAATGAATTATGCTGTATCATTTGCCAGCTCATATGCCAAATGTCAGGCAATGACAGAAACTAAAAATTTACGGCACAGAAGGGAAGACTTTTATGATCTTCCATGGACTAATGTAATGACTCTTTTATACAAACAGGGATGAAATGCATTTAAAAACATAGCTATTTAGAAAATTGGCCTGAACACATTCTAAAATCTGGAGAAGTTCATTTGAGGGAAGAGCCATAAAAGTGCCCTTTGTTTCCAGTTCAATAGAATGTTTTAATTTTGAAATATAATTGCTTGGATTTAACGCACTCTCCAATTAAATCATTTGAAGATATGTCTCTCCATCTAGCTCTTCTCCTGCTACAACACAGTGCAGAGTTGCTCTTGCTTTTATTTTCAGAGGTATCTAGCTGGTGCCACGATCACTAAACATAAAGATTTGTGGATGAAAAGCCACACTGTGTCCCAAGGGTGTATCACACACTATTCCAGCTGAGCAGATCCTCTGGGTGGAGGGAAAAGGATCCTTTTGAAGTTCTGAGTCCAGACTGGGATCATGGCATGTTCAGACCTTGCCTGAGACTTCTCTTCATCTTGTGTACTCTTAACAGACCTTTTACTCACATTGCTGTTAGTTTTCATTTCTTACATAATCCAAAATCTATGGCAAGCTCAGGCACACAGTGAAGCTGAGCATCTTGGAGAGCCCTGAATAACTTCTCTCCCACTCAGCCTTGGCATACGGCAAAGTCTTCTCACATCATGTTCTCACAGGAGAGTTTCCTTGACCCTCTGTTTCTGTTTTCAGTGTCGTGACAGTCTGCACTTTGGACTCATTTTAGCTTTAACTTTTCACCTGTTAAAAATTCTTTGTAGTAACCTGAATAGATCTTGGAGTGCACACAGCATGAAGGAAGTGTTTGGAGGATGCCCTGGGGAGCTGAACGGGCTCGAATGCCAGCTCTGCCCACAGCCTCTCTGCAAATCACCCTGTTAATAAAGAGCCTATTTTAGCTCTGGAAACACGGAGCCTTCTCAGACTATTACCCAGCATGTGGTAAATTAAACAATCTTGGCCTGATTGCATAATGTCACTTGAAATTTAAGATCCTTTTTCTCTTTAACCCCTAAAATTTACAAGCCATTTTTGTTTTGGTTTATTGTAATTAGATAGTGCTTCTGCTCCTTTGAGGCTCTTCTAGGAAGTTTTTTAGCATTTTTTGGGGTGGCTAATCTCAAAAGAACCAGGGGCAGGAGCACTGCTTGGTCTCCCTGAGTCAGGTTTGTCTCAGTGCAAGGGGTGCTGGGGCTGTGCAGAGTGGTTTGGAAATGGGGCTGTAGCAGGGGCCAGGCAAGAGGATTTGCTGAGGGCAAATCTACCTCAGTCCCACTAAGCCATATCTCTGCTGCCTTATAGGAAGAGGGGTTTGAAAACCACTGCTGGTAGCTACGAGGATTTCAAGACCAGACATACCTAGGTCCGTACTGAAATGCTTTCCTCCTCTGGGCAACACTTAAAGAAGTTCTTAACTTTCACCATGAGTTTATATACAGTCTAAAAAAGAGATCTGTTTTCTTTCAAAGAAAAGACATGTTTTTTTGGTGGGTTTTTTTCTGTTTTGTTTTGGTTTTTGTTGTTGTTTGTTTGCTTGTTTTGTTTGGTTTTTTTTCATGGAAGCACAGTGATTTCTTGACGTTCACTGAGAAAACTTGGCCTTGGTCAGCACAGGTAACAGGCACACATGAATTCTTCATCTGCATTTCTTGCTGCTTAATGAACTAAGTGGTGTTAATTCAGCAAGATCTACCAGGCCCCATCTTTTAACTCTGGCATTGGGTTTTAGGAAGTGATGAGACCTCTCAGGACATTTCTTTGGCACAGTATAGTGATTTATAGAACTGAGAGGTTGTATGTCATTGAAAAATAAAAAGAAAGATACTGTAAGTTAGCCAGAACATTTGCCTGCCAATGTGAGGAGGAACAGCACAATATTTTGGAGCCTGGTTTTCAGTGTTTGATGTGCCAAGCATTGCCTTTACTTCTGGAGAGATGCTTCCATATCCCAGTTCCTGTTAGGGTTCTATTAGGAGGTCATGCTCATCCTTTCATCTGACAAAAGTCACAACTTCTTCACAGCCAGTTCTCCAACCCTGAACACAGACTTTTCTGATTTATTTGTGATTTTTGCTACCCAGTACCCCCCTTGCCTCCCTCCTGGATTGTGAGCATGTGACCTGAAAGGGAAAGTTTGGGAGACAGGATTCTTAAGAGAAATCACACTTTTTCACCATACAGTACTATCTTAATTTTAGAATTGTGTGCTGTTGCTCTGCAGGGACTCTTGGCTAATTAAAGTTCAGATAATGCTGTCTCCACCTCTGTCCCTGATGCTGTACTGTTTATTCATGTCAGGTGCTCATAAGACGGTTGACATTTTCTTCCTTAAAGATCTCTCAGGTAAATTACAGGCATTTTACTGCTCTGACCTTTTCCTTTACAGGAGGAACTTTTGTTTTCAGCATTTATTTTGTGAGTATAATGTTGAAATTGATGTAATTGGAAAGGTGTAGTTGTTCTTGTCCGTATAGTCAGGCTATTAGCTGTTATGATAATCTAATACTGGTATTTATACATGATTATCTCTTACCAAACTGCTTCAAATTTAAAGAAGAAGCCAGACTGTTTCACTGATTGTTTTGGGTGAATCATCTTTTCCCTTACTTCCCCTGAATACTACATTTGCTTTCCTAACACATTCATTTTGTGCCTGAGTCTTAGGGAGATGGCTTGCTCTATTAATACATTTCTGGAGTTCTCCTGCTACGGGTAGACTTTTATGGCTTTAATGTAGTTTTTGAAAATTCCTCTATTATTGATCTAGATATTATCCCAGCAGGAGTCAAACCCACAAGACAATTGTGTGAGGATAATTTCTTACTACAGAAGCATTTTATTCTGAAAGCCTGCTGTGTGGTGTGTGCTTTGATGGATGACCCACTGTTTAAATGTGTATTAGACATTGGCTTGCTAATTAAATGCCTTAAGGAGTGCCTGTATCCATTCAGACTCAGTAAATGCGTGGAATTTCTATTATTTTATTTCTTGCTTATGCTCTTATGTTGACTTCTTTCTGTTTTCTGACTTTGTAGAGAAGAAGGGGAGTAATGGCAAAAAAAAGAAAAATTACTTTCCACTCTCACTCAAAACTTTCAGCTCAGGGCAGAGGTGAGACAATGAGGGCTCTCAGTTTCAGAACTAGGTCTGTCAGATGGGAGGGTGAGGAGGAGGAGAAGAGATGGGCTTTGCATTTCAGAAGGGAGTGAGAAGAGAGCTCACTTGGCATTTGAGAGATGTGAATTTGGACCCCTCTTTGCTCCTGAAGGACCATCTTCCATGAGGAAGAGGACCGTGATTACAAATCTGTGAGATGCTCTCAGACTTCTCGGTTGAAGTGCCTGTGCTTTGAAACATCTTACTGGGAGGGAGAGTGTGAACTATCATTCATGGTTGAAGAAAGGGGATGAAGTTATTCTCCTAATTTCTGAGTTCTTTAATTGAAAGACCAGTCAGGGAGAGGAGCAAGGGCTTCTGTTCACCTGCAGGAAATATTTTGTGAATATAATCCCCACTCCCCTCATTGGATTTTGTGTGTGTGAAGCAGATAAGCATCAGAAAGAACATATTTGCTACTAAGGCCAAACATGGATTTTCTTCAACTCAAAAAGTTTTGGGGGTTTTGTTCTAAGACAGAGGGAAGTGTAGAGAATCATAGAATGCCTCAGGGACTTTTAAAATGTATCTAGTCCAATCCCCCTGCCTTGATCAAGTTACTCAGAGCCCCATGCAGCCTGGCCTTGAAGTTCCAATTCTGGGGCATCCACAGCTTCTCTGATCAGCCTGTGCCAGTGGTCTCATCACCCCATAGTAAAGAATTTCTTCCTTGTATCCAATCTACATTTACCTGTTTCAGTTTAAAACCATTACCCTTGTCCTGTCACTACAGGCCTTGGCAAAAAGTGTCTCTCCAGCTTTCTTATAATCCCTCTTCAAGAAATGAAGAGCAGGAATAAGGTCTTCCTGACATCTTCTGTTCTCCAGGATGAACAGCCCCAACTCTCTCAGCCTGTTTGGGTGAAAAAGGTGTTTCAGCCCTCAGACAATTTTCATAGCCCTGCTTTGGACCTGCTCTAACAGGTTCATGTCTTTCTTGCATGAGCCAGAAATGCATGAGCCAGGTCCCCTCAGGACCCTGGAATGCATCTCTGGTTCCATGGATTTGTGTATTTTCAAGTCCCTCATAGTGTCTCAAACCTGATCTTCTCCTAAGATGGGTGGGACTTCATTCCTCCAGTCCCTGCCTTGAGATTCAGGGGCTTGAGAGATGTGGGACAAGCAGGTGACAGTGAAAACTGGGGCAGAAAAATTGTTGGGCACCTCAGCCTTCTCCATGCCAGTTGTCACCAGATTCCCTATCTCATTTTTCAGACAGGGAGTAAAAACATTGATTCATCTAACAAAAGCAAACTGATAGTTTTCTATTAAGCACAGTAATTAATAGTATTTTTATTTAATTGTAATTGGAGACCAAATTTGAAAAAAATTATTGTTCTTTAGTAGTGAATTTCATAGGAAAAAAGACGTAGCCCATCTTGAGCAGGAGAGTGGAGAAGATGACGTCCAGAGGCCCCTCCAACCTCACCTCCTTCTGTGAAACCTTGAAAGCCCAAATAGCTCTGTTTGCAAAGGAAGTTGGTATGTTTTCATTGCTGTCTGGAAGCACAACTCATACTTTCACTGCGACTGCTTTTTTGCTTATTTGAAAGAGATGGAGGCAGAATCTGTCTCTCCATGTTCCTGAAGCAAGGCTCATCATGAGGTGCATTATGAGGAGGAATGTCCCTGGTTTTCTTCTGAAAGTGCTTAGAGAACACACCCAAGGCCAAATCGTGATGTTATTTTCATCTGTGTCCCTGGACATGTAATCATCTGTGCTGCTGCATCCGGAGAGCTCTCACTGGTGCTTTCAAGTAGAGAAAAGCACCCTGTGTTCATAATAGAGATTTCAATGGTGTGGAAAAGGAGTCAGTGGTGTGAAGCAGAGAGGATTATTTTATTCTCATTAATGAACCTTACTCTAGCTCATGGAGTAAGTGTGTGTTGGACAAGATTCATTAAAACTAATAAAAGCAGTTAGTAAATTAGGTAACACATCTCCCCTCAGTTGTCCTTGGGACAACTCAGTCCAAGCACGGGATTTGGAGATTCCTAGTTGGTTTTTGGAGCTGGTCATGCTCACCTAAGCTCTCAGGGATGAGTGAGAGGGTAATGCTGGCCCTGTTATGGCTGTGAATCTGCTTTCCTCACCAGCACCAAGCTCTTGCGGACAGTGCTAACTCCTGTCACCTCCTCCTCCTCTTGCACAGCAGGAAATTGTGATCCCTGTTCATCAGGCCTCTGCTGTGCTTTTCTGTAGTTTGACCTGTGTTTTCATAGAAGAGGTTGCTTTGGGGCTACACTTGAATATCCCAGACACTCCATTGATACTTGCATTAAGTGCATAACTTCTTAAAGTAAAGGCAACAGGTTTCTCAGTTCAGGATGGGATGGGAAACAGCCATGTCCCCTCCATCAAATGCTGATTTAAACAGGATTAATTATTTTATAGGTTCAGTGCTGCAGGGAAGAGAAACTGCCTCTTGTAAGCAGTGGAGATTAGGCAAAAGTTAAAAAAAAAAAAACAAAAGAAACGAGAGAAAGGCACATTTTGGAAGGGGGAGGAATTTGTTCTAATCCCTCTGAAATTATTCTCTTGCTGAAAATTGTTAGATCTGGATGGACTAAGCCAACTGAGTTACCAAGACAACCTCTCCTATCGTGAAGATGACCGTGCATCTGTTGATTCAAGAACAACAACCAGGAGCAAGGGCACTGGGCAGCACAGAGGGCCTAGGATGGAGCCCAGAACTGGGGATGGTGTCAGCCAGGCACACAGGGAAGGACATCTGGAAATGGAGACAGCATTTGCCAACCAGGGATTGGAAGTAAATGATGCTACTGACAGCTCATCGGCTTGGAGCCCTGAGGTACGGTGAATTGTCATTTATTACACATGGTGAAAGCATTTGAAGGATATTGGGGGCCAAAAAAGGTTAGAGGAGAAATGAAGTGAAAAATTGATCAGCATGGCACAAGATAATGGTACTCCTGTGTGCATGAGCATACACCTCTTCCTCTGTGTTTCCCCTTTTTCTGGTATTTTATCTCTTGCTACTAATATTAATTCACAGAAACTCTTTCATTGCTTGATTTCTGACTGCAGTCTCTGAACTGAAATTGGAACTTTAGCTACCCAGTAGCATTTGCTGCCATTTAGCAAAGTGGTCTCTGTGGTGGCCCAGGGCTTGGTCACTGGCTGCATGTGCAGGGTGTGTGTTCCAGGACATGGTACCTGGTCACTGGGTCAGATCTGGGTCTTGTTCTGGGTGGTTTCCATGACTTAGGCATTGGGAATCATCTGGAAAGCTGGAGGCAGCTGGTGGAGGTGGCCTGTGACCTGGCCAAGTGACCATAATCTTGTCCCCATTGATACCAGGCAAACTTTTAGGGAAGGAGAGAACCTGAGTCTGGTTTCCTTTAGTTCTGCACTTTTAATTTGAATCCTCGAGGAAACATTTCAGGTTTTAAGGCATTATAAACACCCCATGACTTTGCATCCCCCTTTTCTCTCCTAATCCCTCTGCATGATGTGTTGATTTTCATTATCTTACTGCAGGATTAAATTTCTGGAAAAATATCAGCCTGCATCAGACATATTAAAAGAACAGCACAAAGGTCATATTTTCTGCCTGAGTTAAAAGAGAGCTGTGGAAATTCATACCTCCATCAGACTATGAGCAACAAGGCTTTGAGGGAAGGTCCCTATTCTGGGAGCAGGCTGCCTGCAGCCAGTTCAGAGATGGCAGGCAGCTCTTTGGTGCAGATGCTCCAGCCCTAAGGGGTGTTTGGAGCAGCATTTTGCTTTGCTGCACAACCCAGTCCCACAAAACAATAACCTACCACATGGGAGCTGTGCATGGCAGCAGCCCTGCCCTCTCTTTGCTGTGTGCCTGTTTGTCTGCCTCTCTGAAGCTCATTTCTCCTTTTCCATGTCTGATGTGCTTTGCCATGGTTCACGTGTTCTGCTGTGTCTCCAGTGTCCTCTTGTATTCCTTTGGATGCATCGCTCGTTTTGCTCCTGGTGTCTACATTTCAAAAATGCAAAGAAGGGTTCCAGCATACTGGAGCAGAAATGCCCAAGACACTGTTTATCTCTTACAAGCAGCTTCTCATTCAAAGGTATTGTGTAGATTAATGAAAGACTTTTTATTGCAGGAACTAAATGTTCTGACATGCCAGAAATGTCCAAGTGTTATTATGCTTCACTCAAAGGACCTCTCTTTAGAGACAGAAATGGTAATTTTATGCCCCTGCAGTGGAACCACAAGTACCATTTCAAGCCTTGTCCATAATTAGCTGCTCTTTCAGGTTTCTCTGGCAGAAATGGACTTACTTTAGTTAGTGAAGTGGATGTTTGCTGTCCTTAACGACCGGGTTAGATGTACAGTATCAATCAGGATACTTGGCTTGGCCTCTCAACAACTGTGCTGGGAAGAGGGAAAGAAAGAAATTCAGATGAAGCATCTAAACCCCAATCTTTCCTTGGATTCCAATTCAAGTGTCTGTATAACCAACACATTCACAAAGCACTTCTGGGCCAGCTGGGCTCCAAAAGCAGAGGGGAATTCTGTCAATGACTTCCACAGAAGGAAGATTTGTAAGTGTGTAGCAAACCTGTATGGGGGTGAGTGATGGATAGCACAGTGCTCTCAGGAAAAGCCAGCCTGTGAGGGCTCCAAAGCTTGGTTTCCCAAGGAAAGCTTACTGACAAGGAGTTTGGCATTTCCCTTTCCCTCTCTGCCTGTAGTTCATGCAGGCTTCTCTGCAGTGGATCTGGTCACAGCTCTAGTAGCACCATTTGAGTTTTCCTGAAATCCAAATCTTTTCTAGCTCTTTGGTCAAAACGCAGATATCTGACTTTCACTGTGTCCTACACACTGCCAGAAGATGAGATACCCAGCTCTGCTGGGGCAGGAAAGTGTCTCGGGTTTTCATTCCTGTGGGTTTTTGCTGATGCACTGGAGTTCACATTCTCCAGCTCAGGCATGTAGATAAAAGCAAAGTTATGCCTCAAGCACAGTTGTCTCCACACCTTAGCAGCAGTCCTTGAATATGCCTTGATTCCATCTCTTCAATAGCCAATGCACTGATAAAAGTGTGGAGGGTTATACAAATCAAGCACAATCCCATTCTGTATTAAATATTGTTTCATCAACCAGACAGAAATAACTTGGCTGCTACACAGGAGCGCTTAACATTTTAGTAACACCACTCTCTCTCCAGGCAACCTTGCCTGCCTTGAATCTTTGTTTTTAGCAGCCTGCTGTTCATACAGAAAGGTATTTTTGTAGCCAACCAAGTAATTTTGTGTGCTGTTCTCCCTTTGACATTACTTCTGCAAGATGTACAACAGCAGATCTCTAATCTGCACACCCGGACTTCTGTGTTCATGTGCACAAGTCTTAAACGTCTCTGAAAACGTGAAAATCTGGAGCTTTGCATGTCATGGCAGATGAATCTGATCACTTCAAAAGTAGATTGACAGGAAGTAAACAGAAATTTTGATGTTTATCTGAGGCCCTGTTTGAGACACCTCACCCCAGACACTTCTGAAGGGACTTACACCAGACATCCTGTGGCCCATCATCTGTTCTCTGAACAAAAAGAGTCCTGTGTTGGAAAGAAGTGTTACTTGAAATGTGAAAAGAAGATAAATGTTTGAGGAGGAGGGTGACTCAGATGCTGGTGACAGGCCTTAATTCACCTTCTGGCTATTAACTGAAAATCTTTCCCTAGTACAGTGTATACTCATGTTTAAATACAAATCATTGATCACTATAGCAACCCCTTTATCACATGAAGCACATTCTAGCTCTAAGATAAAAAAGCACTGTTGAACAGAAAACCACACGCCCACTCAGCAAAAGGTAAGGTGAGCATCCATGGTTTTATCTCATTTTATCAAGATGGTTTTTGTTTTAAAAGTAGGTAGAAGACTCTGTTTGAATTGGTCTGCACATGTTGTGATTGTTTATTTTGAATTTTTATTCTGAATGTATTAGTACCCGAACTGAACAGAAGGAACAGATGCTTCTCTTGGGAGATTTTAGAAGTGTATAAAGAATCAATGCGTATTTAATCAGACTTCTTTTCCCCATTATCACTGCTTTAGGTGTAGGAAAATTATTGAATTGTGGGTTAGCATCTAGAAATGGAATTTCTGTTCCACAAGAAATTCTGACATGGTGATTTCCCCTTTAAATTGAGCACAGTGCTTAATTTTAAAAAAATTTCTAACAGAATAAAATATCCAAAAAGTTAGCAGATTTGGCTGAATTGCTGGATTTTGAAAATGTAAAAAAATCCACCTTGAAAAAAATTCCAGTGTATGTTTAAAGTAACAGGTTAAGTAGGTCAAACTGTTTTGTTAGTGCCTCAAAATTGACATGAATAAAATGTAAAAAACACTTTGTTTAGTTTTTCTCTATGTAGAATATTTGCCAAATTAACTGTCTCCTGCAAAACACTTAAATATTGATGAAACTTTTGTTGGAAGTATTTCAACATGTGCTGTTGCTTACTAGAGCGTATGGGGACTATTACAAAAAATCAGGCAATTAACTATCATTGGCCTTTCCAGAAAGAGGATCTGTATTTCACACAGAAACTGCCTGTACTTGCAGGCACAAGTGAGGAGAACAATTTCTTTTTAAGTGGAGCTGGAATCACAGAGGCAGTTGAACTCTGCTGGAGGTTGTACTTCTCCCTTCTCTCTGCAGGAACACAACGAAGTGAACAGTGTGCCAGCTCATCATGGTGCCCATGAGCCCATCTGCAAATGTGGTGACCTGGATGTCATCTTCTCCTACAAATCCTCAAGTCAAAAGCTGGTAGCCACTATCCTGGAGGCCAGGGACATCCCGGACAAGGACCGCAGTGGCGTGAACACCTGGCAGGTGCACGCGGTCCTGATGCCGGGCAAGAAACAGAGGGGTAAGACGAGCGTGCAGAGGGGACCCATCCCCATCTTTCAGGATAAAATCACCTTCAGCAAGCTGGAGCCACAGGAGCTGAGCAGCCACGCCATTCGCTTCCGCCTCTACGCTGTGCACAGGATGGCTGGGGAGAAGATGATGGGGGAGCAGGTGTTCTACCTGAGCAGCATCAGCCAGGACGGGGAAGTGAAGGTGACACTGCTCTTGGAACCAAGGAGTAACCTGAGTGTAAGTTTGATGAAAGGCAGATGGAGTCCATAAAATGTTTTTTTTTGGTGAACAGGGTGTTCCTGAAGCCTTTCATCCAGGGCTGTCAGTGTGTGACTGGTGGATCTGATCTGCTGTCACTTAAAAAGTTATCTCAGTAAGGGGAAGCACAGGGCATTTCTTCCCTGTGCAAAGCTGTTCTTTATTAACAGTAGCTCAGCTAGCAAGCTTACACAAAATCATGTGGATCTACTACATCTGCATGAGCCATCACATGCTGTGCCATTCAGAAACAGTAGGCTGGTCTGGGAACCACCAAGGCATAATTAGTCTTAATTTCAGTAAGGACAGTGGTTCTTGTGCACCACTGTGTCAGTGCAGGAGCTACCTCATCTGGCCCTAGATACCAGCTTGTGGATCTCCACATTGTGCAGTTTCCATCTTGCCAGAAATGCTTAGTAATGTTCCTCCACATGACAGATGGAAGGGGAGAGGTGGGTCATGTGAAGAGGAACTGGCTGTGCTGCTTCTTAATTTTCCACGCACATCGCAGTTGTATCCAGCTCTGGCTAAGCCAATCAATTTGTGTAGATGAGCTCTGTCATGATTCATTGTCTACAAAAAGCTCCAAGAGAGGTGGTGCACATGAAATGAATAAAACATCGTACACCAGGTGAAGAGGAGAATAGAGAAAGCATTGTGGTAGCAAGGAAAGAAAGTAAGAAAATGCACGGTACATGGCCAAAACCTGCCAAATTGAAAAGTGTATTTCATCCAAAAGCCATTATCAAGGAGATGTACTGAGTATTAGTTTAGTAAGATGTTTGCTTATCTCAGAGGCTTTGATTTACACTCGTGATAACACTTCACTCAGAGTTCCTCTTCTTTAAAGAGAAAGTTCAGAGATGTGTTTTTGAAAAAGTGACGCTCTGATTCTATGCTGGTGCCCCAGCATAATTAATTCTCAGTTATTGTAATTTCTTAAGAGAGATCTTACTAAACAAGGCCACAAGATATAAATGGGGGGGGTGGGGTGGTGACTGTCCTGATGATTCTCTCAGTGCTCTTTCCCTGCAGAGTGCAGATTCTCAGCTGAGTCTGTCAGCAATCTCTCACAGTGATAGCGCTTCTTCAACACAGTCCCTGTCGCATGGAGGGGTGCCAGAGCTGCTCGTGGGACTGTCATACAATGCCACTACAGGGAGGCTGTCAGTGGAGATGATCAAAGGCAGTCATTTCCGAAACCTCGCAATTAATAGGCCACCTGGTAAGTACTTTCACTGCTATTAAATAGCACCATTGAGCCAAAATTTGCTTTTTTATTTTCTTTCTCAAGATATTCAACTACAGCGTTTCTGATCTGGGTTTCCTTGCAGAGTACCTGATTGAAAATCAAGTGTTATTTCAGATACATGTGCTGATAAATATTACAGGGCAATTGGAGGGAATCATATGAAGGCTCAGCTGATGGGACAGTAACACCTGAATGTCTGTTTTATTGCACACACCTTTACATTATCTAATTATGGCAAAAGTGCTGTTGTACCCAAAGCACAGAATAATTCTCAGCAGATCCATAAAAAATAGCAAGAAGCACTTTCCAAGTGTTTAAATGTTACCATGTGACCAAAGGAAATCCTTCTTTGTGCCATTAAGTGTTTCCCAGGGCTCCACTTTGTTTAGTCCCCGTGCTGTGATGCTGAGTTCTGGGTGACCTGGTGCTCTGGGCCCTTTGGGGACCCTCCTGCTGTGGATTCTCCACTGCTGCACAAGGAAATCTTCTGCGGAATGAAGATCTGAGAGTTGTTGCAACCATCGAGTTCGCTGCCTCCAGTCCTAAAGGAAAAAATGGAAATTGGTTTAGAGTAGGTTTAGTTGGTGCCTGAGCTGCAGTAAGTCCTGGGGAAGGATGGTGCTGGTGATGCCCATGATAGAGATGGAGTCACAGCCACAGTTACCTGTTTGCTGGTGGGGTGCCTCGTTCAGGGGTTGAATGGCAGTGCTTTGTTCACCTCCTGCTGTCCTTTTGCCTCCTGTCTGAAACCAGCAGCTAATGGCAATGTGAAACAGCACCTTTTTGTTTGTTGGTGTGTTTGCTTTCTGTGATGTGTGCCTGCTTGTCAAAGTAGGTAAACCTTTGATAGTTCCTTGCCTTCGCTGGATTTGACAGATTATCTTGAGCTGCAAAACACTGAAATTGCTTTTGCAAGCTGCTCTGCACTTTGACTCAGATCTAGCAAAATATTTATGTAATATTTCAGTATATGGAGGTGAAAACTCAGGTTTTCCACTAAAGTAGACTTAAGTGTATTACAGGAAATAATCTGTGTCATGGGTCAGTCCCTTGAGAATTAAGGGCAAGTCTCTGCCACTGTAAAACATCTGACCCCAGCCCGTGCAGTCCTCACTGTCTTTTATTAGCTGTGACAACATAAAGCATGTGACTTACTTAAAGGCATGTTTTTGTTTGCATGTACACGTTTTAATAAAAGGCATTAAGTTGGGATCTTTTTTAGTAATTTAAAACACCAACCACCTTACCTGCCCCAGCAGGTAAGATTTCCTGGTTATATATGCTGCAGAGTAGATGCACCCTGAAGTTTTACTCTCAGAAATGAAATTAAAGTAGTCTCAGTATAGGTCCAAAATAATTTTCAGGCATCTGAAATGCCCACTTCTTTTTCCTATAAATGAAATTTCATCCTTTTCGTATACAAATGATACAGACCAGTGTCAGACCAATGTCTCTCAGTGCTAGATCAACTTTTAGGTGAAACACAGAAATCCATAAATTATTATAGGCAAACTCTGAACCTTTCAAAATCTGCTTCTTTTATTCCAAGTCTTCTGCCTTCCAAGTTGTTCTTCTGTGCCTGTAAAGCCCCTGGTAGTGTGGTGAGAAAAAGAAAACCCAGTGAAGCAGAAACCAAAAGAAATTAAAGAGAAGGAAGGAAACCAGCCCTTGTCTAGGTGCTGGAGTAGCATTTCACTGATAACCCCTCAGGCACTGCAGAGGAGGGCTGTGAGGGCCGATCGTTACCCTCTGAAACATGCTGCTGGCTGAATGAGATGCTCAATAAGTCCTTCACAAGGTGAAAGCTAAAGCTGCTGTGCCCCTTCCTGCAGGGAGAGCAAAGAGCCCTTGTGTTTTCTTAAATAGGTCCTATTTAATGTTCTGTTGTTCAAGGCTCAGAGAGAGCGATTCCTTTAAAGTGCCATGGAAATTTCAGATATAATAGCTCTGTGGAACGCTTAAATAGCGAGCCCAAACTGCTATTCAGGGCAGCCATTTATGGCAACACTGACAGAAGCCAATGGGCAGAATCCCTCTCCACTCCCAGCCCTGCACACACAGACCCTGAACAGGACCCATATGGGGTCGTGTCACAGCCCAGCAGCCAACAGCTGCAGCTTTGGGGAATGGCAAAGGAGATTTGCACAACACCAAAGTCTCCAGATGTGCTTTTTGCCCACCTTGACCCTCTTCTCTTCCACCTGTAGACCCACAGCATGCATGCTACCTCCTTGGCATCCTTGCACAGAGATTTCACTGTGTGCAGAAGAAGGAACTGGACTGGGGTATTGGTGAATTTAGGGGTTAAAGCCTGCAGAGGCTGAAACAGATGATTTTCTAGAGAAGAAAAGGGAGATGGTGCATGTCTCTGTTTCCTGGGCACATTTTCTCCTTCACTTAAACCTTTAAACTGAGTCAGGTAAATGTCAAAGTTATGGGTGCTTGCGTGGTTAATAAATGGGTTAGAAAACAGCTGGGCAGCTTACAGAAACTTAAATTGTGCAGGCAGTGTCTTCTCTTCAGGTCACATATGTGGGATTTAAGAATAGTTTGGTCAAGGATAAGTGTTCAGGTATTGTTCTGGGGAACATGTTGAGTTATAGGCCTAAGCTTACAATCCCTGACCACACAAATAGATCCATTATCACTCAGAGCACTTAAGAGCACTCAAGAGAATGGCTCTAGCATCAGACCATAAATTATCTGTGTGTGCCAAAAAGCCTCATGTAGAAAAGCATCTACCGTTTTGTCAGATGCAGACACTGTTGGTATTTTAGTGCTAATGGCTTGTGTGCTGTGCACTTCATTCTCCTTTCTTCTTGTAAAAATCGTTAACCTGTGCTAGCATTTTGTAGGAGTTCGTATTTTGGTCTGTGGTCTTGTATCTTCTTAGAACAAAACACAGTGTGTTCATTTAAAGGGTGTTTATTATTAAAAAAAAAAAAGTAACAAGAGAAGCCTACACTACTGGCAGAAATGTCTTTAAAAATTTATAACCAGTTACATACTATGTGCATGGAAGTAGTACCTTGGGATCACAGTGATGGACCAGGAGTCATTTGAGCTAGTCAGTGCATAAACACAGAAATGTCTCTGCCCATGAGGTGCTAAACCTCCATCAGCTGCTCTGCTGGGTACAGCTCTGTCTCCTCTAATCCAGCCTTCCTTCTGTTCCCTTCTGCATTTCTTCTGGGGTTTTATGTCTGCGTGTAACGCAATGTGAGAAGAACTATTGTGAGGTTATTCCCTTGCCTAAGAAAAGTCCTCCAAGCTTTTCTGCAGCTGCAGAATTAATCACACATAATAATTGCATCCGTGCACGATCATTATTATACCAGCAGCATATTAACCCCATTAAACAAATACAATAGCACGGATGCTGGAAAAGATGGGAGGGGAGAGAACAAGCTATCAGGATTTGTATGGGGACCAGGAGAAATTCTTGAAGGAAAGACTTGTCTGAAAACAAATATCTACCTGTGCCACATCTAACAATGCCAACAAGTACACAGAATGCTCCCATAGGAAGACTAGGATCTTTAAATTAGGACCCTAGTTGCTTTGGGATCAGAGCGCTTGAAAGACATTAGCGGATTTTATTTTATCAGCTTATTTTTGAGGGAAGAAAATTATTATCCCTGTTACATTCCTGGAGAACAAAGGCACAGGTTAATTCCTTTAATTATTTCAAAGCAGGCCAGGAAGCTGAATAAAAGAAATTTACTTTTAACCTGCATATCTTGCTCTGAACAGGGAACTTGCTTGAGATCTTGAAGTTTTGTGATTTATGTTCCCATGCCATCAGTAATAGAAGAGGGATCTTTGCCAGGGCAAGCTGGGGTGGATTCAGTTCTCCAGACATTAGATGATAGAGCAGTAGATGTGCTGAGGAGTTTCTTGCTGCTAATCACTTGGCAGTCAGTGACAAGTAAGATTGCAGAAAACCACCTCTCCTTTTGCATCTTCTTGTTGCCCATCCTTGAATATAGCTGGAATGAGCTTGCAGTAAGAACAGTTGAGGAAGCTTTGTTCTGGGTGGAAAAGATGAGGCCAGATGCAAGGAGCCCCAGGAGGATGTCTCAGTAATGAGCAGCTGGGCAGTGAGGTGGAAGAGGAAGTGTGGATGAGTGCAAGGTATTGCATGGGGACACAGGTGGAATTCAAATGTGATCTGGGTGGCTCCCTCAGAGCCACTTGGGAGTGAAATATTAGGCTTATGGTAAATAGCTGCAGGAAAATGTCCACTCAAGGGTCACCTATAGTAGTAAAAAAACACCCAAATTTAAGGTGGATAAAATGGAAAATCAGTATTTGATTGTAAATAGCCAGTCACTGGTGTAACAAATATCATGTACAATTCTGTCTTCCTCTGTTCAAACAGAATATAGCAGAACTGAAAAGATGTGGTGAGGAGTGTTGGAGACAATCAGGGGAATGGGAACAGCTTCCAGCAAGATGTAGCTGAATAGAATGTGCCTCCTACGATGCTACAACAAAGGGAGATGGGGGAGGATTCACAGAGGTCTCTAAGTGTCATTGAGGAAGTGAACTGACAACAATCATTCGCTGTTATCTCCTGATACAAAACCAAAGGATGGCAAAAGGAAGCGAGGAGGCAGCAGGTTCTGAAGAGGAGACAGCTCCTCACCTATGCTGTCGAATTCCTCACTGCACAATGTCATGGATGCTGGAAGCCTGCTTCAGCTCTGTGCAGCACAGGAGAAATTCACAGAGGAGGTTCCACAGAGGATTGTTAAATGCAAAGCCTCAGACTGAGGAAGTTCTTGAGTCACAAATAGCTGGAGATTCAAGAGTATTTGTGAGAGAACAAGCGTTTGGCATATTTTTATAGATCAACTTCTGTGTGTGGTACTGGGTACTGTTGGGTGGATGGACTGGCTGGGTACATCTCTTCCCACCACCTGTGGGACCTGGGACTGTCAGGCTTAGGAGAACAAGTGTCACAATCAAAACAAGTGAAAAATGGACTTTCAAGGAGTGACTGTGAGATTTTTGTGGGGGATATTCCATAATAATTAGACATCCAGGGGTAGTGTGTGGTTATCCAGTAATTTTTCAATAATTTTTTTCAATAATATCCAGTAAATGTTTTCAATAGCTTTATGTTTCTAAAAGGTATGTGAAAAACATAGTTCATGATACAGTTGCTCCATATAAAAATGAAAGTCTTTCTGAACCAAAGGACTGTGTTTGAGGTGGATATATGGTGATGCACTCCCATAGCTGTGATTAAGAAAAAAAACCCCTGTTTTTCTTCCCCTCCCAAAACAAGCAGGAGAAAAAAGCCATTTCTACCAGAGTGGAACAATTCTAATTCCCAGTTTCCACTGGAGCTGAGTGTTTAGTGCAAATCTGCAGTGGCACTACCGAGCAGGGTTTGCAGGAGATCTGATGGCAGGCTGTGTAATCAAGCCACGCCCGTGGGCACTGCTGCTGGAGGTGACAAAAGTCAGGTTTAAGCATCCTTACATCCAGCTGCTCCCGTAGCTTGGAAGGTGTGTATCCATGCTTCCTTCTCTGCCCGGCTGTGCATCCCTGCTGCCTCTGGTAAAGTCCCAGCCCCCTCTCTGAGGCAGCAGGAAAGCATTAATGTGGAAAAGAGTAGAACTGCCCTTATCAGAGGAGAGTCATTCTGTGCATCTGGAGAGGTGCCTGTGTTCTGCTTTAGCTGTGTCAGCCCAGGCTGAAGCTGTGCCTCCTCGGGGATGGGGAGTGCAGGCAGGTGGTGACCAGGCTCTGCAGCCTGACACGTGTCCCAGGAGAGGAGTGCTGTGAAATGGAGTGGCCAGGATGTGTTGAGGCAGCAGAGGAGGATCACTGAGGTACTGAGCTCCGGTGCTCCGGAAGGAGCTTTCCTTCCCGAGAGACCTGTGCAGTTTGTTCCAGAGAGCCCTCACCTCTTGCCCCTCCTGCATGACACTGATGCTAGGAACTCCCTCCCCTCAGGCCAAGCAGTGCTTCCAGGGAGCCGTGCATGCCTTTCTGCCGCATTTTAAATTAAAGGCTCTGCTGGTCTGTTCTCTGGTGACTCACATGTTGTGAAGGTTGCCAGATCCCAGCCTCTCCCTCGTGAGAGAGCTGCCAGCCCCAGGACAGGGAACCTGGGAAGAAGTGGCTTGGTGGAACGGGGAAAGGAAAGTTGGCTTCTCAGCAATGTAGTAAGCAGCTCTCAGCTCTTGTATGATTTACAGAGTAGGCCACAAGCTGCCTTAATCCAGACTTTCATGACATGGGGTTGAGATCAAAAGCTTGTGTCTAATTCTCCTCTCTGCTATTTTACTGATCCAGCTGCAGTGAGCCCAGTTCAGAGTGTGAATGTTCAGTGCTCTGCCCCACTGCTCCTTGAAAGGGGAGGCAAAGCCAGGACTAATGGTCTTCTGGGCCTCAAGCTGAGACCTCATGTTGAGCTGCCTGTACAGAGCAGCACAGAGTCGAGCTCTGGGGTTGCTTCACCACGCGGTGCTGCAGTTTATTATGTAGGCTGGGAGCGTGGGCTTGCCAGCTGGGGGAAATTAAGCTCCAGGCCCAAGGCTTTCTTCTGCTGCGGCTGTTATTGGCCTGGATTGCAGCATGCTGACATGGTTATCCTGCTTTTGGAAATGAGCTAGCTTTCCTGGAGCGCGGGTGGGAAAGTCTGCGGTACCCTGCAGTCCACAGGCGTGAGGGGTCAGGAGTCTCTGGTTGTTTACTTCCTTTCTAAATATAAATTCAAGCAGGGGGTTGGACACTTTTGTATTTGCAATGCTCTTGTTCACAGGTCAGCTTTGCTAATAATGGTGGTGCTTAGTGTAAGTGAAAGCAGAGCACACGCTATGGTCCCTGCTCCAAAAACAGCAACGCATAAATTATGGTTGATTATTCCCCTGAGTTGTCATTATCAGTTAGTTGCCTCAGAAGAATCATGACAGAAATGGGTCATTAGAAGAATCCCGGAAAAACTGATTGCCTTTGCAGATGAGCTCTCGAGAGGTGTTTGGTGGTTGGGGCAGTGTCTGAGATGGAGACAGAGCAGTCTGTACGAGGAGAGGTTTGCCCAGCCCTCTGGAGTAAGAAGATGCAGTGCTAGCCCAAAATGTGTCTGGCTTCTTGCAGCATTCCTTGATTTGGTGCTTTTCACTCTGGTGTTAAACATGGAGGTGTTGATATTTTTTGTATACGTGAACATTGTCCAGTCCACTCACACCAGAGAGGCAAGATGAGCTCAGAGTAAAAATGCTCTGCAGTGAGAACTTCTGTTCCAAAACCTGTACAGAAAGGAGAGCCTGGTAGATGCGGTGTTAAAATTGGTGTCGACAAAATTAGACCTTGTTCTTGAATCTTCACAGACTTTTGTGGGCAAGCTGCAGTCTCAGACACTCCCAGGTATTAAGAGGTCTCGCTCTTTTTCATGTCAGTGAGATGGGTGCCTAAATAGAAGCTGAGCACTTAGGCATTTTAAAGAATGTCAGTCCTAATCTCTCTTTTCCTTTTGTGCTTGATGGAGGTGGCACAAAAGTAAACACTCTGAAGAGCACAGAGTGCTGAGACACCACGGTAATGAGGCCATTACTGAACCTGAGCATGTAATTAGATGGAAAATGTTTGCCTTCATAATGAATAGATGCTCTTACACATACATTCCTCAGTAAATTGTCAAGTTCATCCTTGCCATAGCTCCACCAATTTCACAGTGTAACTGGGGATGGATTTTCTTTGGCAAAGTCAACAAGAGGGGAGAGCTTTCCATCCCAGAGGACCAGACTGCACCACAGGAAGAGCTGCATTTTCTGATGAGATACCTAAAAAGATGCTGCAAAGAGCACAATGCAGGAAGGGAAAACTACAATCTTAAAATTTGTTTAGTGAAGCAGAATAACAGCTCAACCTTGTATGTACCAACTCTGCAAAGCAAATTTCAGATGCTAAATATATGATCCACTCCTACTCTTTTATTTCTGTTCAGGCAAGCTTGATTCTTTTGGCTGGTAAAATACACCCAGTGGAATAAATTTGAGGAGAATTAGCAGCCTGATTTAGTTGTCACTTGCATTGGTTTTGTGCCTGTGTTTTCCTGGGGGTGAATAGGGCTCCTGGTACTAGCTCTGCCTTGAGCACAGTCTCCTTCCAGCCCTATCCAGATGATACATGCAGAATCCTCACCCACCTTGGTACTGTACAGACAGGGTCTTGGAGCCAAATTACATAGGAATCTGAATTATATTAAAGAAAAAGCCAAATTTTCCGACTTTAAGTCATTGGTGGTGTGCTGCTCATTTTTTCTCAAAGCCAGCTGTGTTACCTCTCACTTGGGGATGTGACATCCCAGAGTTTATGACTGTAAGAAACTCATCCATTCTTTGCCTGCAAAATTACCTGGGACATGCTGAAACAGTATCCTATGAGGCATTTTAGCTGTGGCTCTTGCTTTAGTGTTAACACCTAAATCATCTCTAATGGTACCACTGGCTGCTAGATCACTGCTGAGTGATGCCATCTGCTTTCTTGGTCATGAATTGGTTGACTCCTTGGGGACTGTTCAAATGAATGTGCCTGCAGTGAGGTGTGATGAATCCCCACCTAAGCTGCCACTGCTGGTGAAAGTCAGAAGGAAGGATGACAGCAAGGTATACTAAAAGTAAAATCTACACCTCAGCCCTTTCCCTGTCTTCTTGGGAAAAGAGATGCAGGCATGTGTGGGGGACCTTTCTGTAAAACAGCATAGGAAGGTGATCCTGGGTTGGTTGTGAAAAGAAAGAAAAACTCTGAAGTTCAAACAGAGAATTGTAGTAATTGTTTGTAATTAAAAATCAGCCTGGCTGATTTCTTCCAATGTTTTGAAATCTCCTTCTCAGAAAAAAAAACCAACTAAATACATTAAAAAAACCCTTAAAACCCCCACTTATCTTTATTTCCAGGGAGTTCCCTGGTGCCTAGACCAGCAGCCAGGACTTGCATGTGAGGAACACTTCTGTGCACATTGTGGTTTGTCAGTGCCAAGCACAGTGACATCTCTACAAATTCTGTAGGAGTTGTGTCTGGTTTCACACTGAGTCAAGCTGGAAGAGAGGGCCTTCTCCTGGACTTTGTGTTTCTGATGGGTCTGAAGTTGTTACAGATTTCAGTCCCTCAACACTGAATATCAAGGTGGAAATTAGTCCACCTTTCAATAAAACATTCTTTTTTCCTTCCCAGATACAATCAGGAAATTGAATCAAAGCTTTGCCTTTTTGTGTAACAAGCAGGTCTTTGCTGGCAAGATCCTCTTCAGTCCCGTGTTACGCTGGGAGCCAAGCTGGCACCCCCCAGCTAATGACTGGGCTGAACTTTCCCCACAGTAACTTGATAGCTGTACAGCTGTGCAGGCTCACAATTTGCTCCTTGATTGTCAGCCTCCTGACAGCTTTTTCAGTGGAACAGTTTGAGAGGAGCGGGAAGCCCTGCTTTGGAGACATGGAAGTGTTTTCACACCTGAAGTGCAATTTCACACCTTGTGTTGCTCAGTAGATAAGTGCGTAAAATAACACATCAAATGGGAACAGAAGAGGATAGAAATGCTGCAGACAAGAGATGGAGGCTTGTTATTTATTTCCTATCTTCAGCACACTCTGAAATAATACTCACTTGCAGGAACCCAGGCACAGATTACGAAGGGGTTAGCAGAGGACTTGTCTAGCCAAGCAATCTGTCACTGTCACGTGCAGAGCAAGGTGAAAACTTACACTGAGCTGGGTCTGTGGAGTGTTCTGAGCTCTGACACCACAGTATTAGCAACCACGTAACAGAGGAGAACTGATTAATACAGGAGGCAGCAGGAATTTAAAGAGTAGGTTTACAGGAAAACTAAATTGGACCATCCCTTCCTTGTATTTGCTAAGCATGTTTGCTCCTTGTATGGACATAAATTGTAAATAAAATTGACCTTGAGCCCAGCAAAAATGTAATATGAAGATTTGGAAAAACTGGGAAACTATCATGGGAGATCAAAGGATTTCACTGTTTATGCAGGGGGTTTTTGCCCTCTCTTTCAAGACCCTTTTTTTTTGGTGTCTCAAACAATAGGTCATAGAGACATTCTTCCAAAGGAGAGTGGTGGAGAGGCAAGGGCAGCCAAGGGAAGCCTGGGTGAGACAGACCCAATGAGGCTTGATTGTGAGGGAGAGGAAGGGAAGGGGGAGACACAATTTGATGTGGAGAATCCCTAGAGATGTTCATAATTTTGGTTAGTCTTAGGTGGGTTTGCTAGGATACCAGACATCCTGTTCTTTCCAAGAGAGTGGGGCTGAAATATGCATGTTTTCTATTCTCCCCTGCTGAATATGAGAAAATCCAATAGGTCCTTTTGTCTTCTGCTTCTCATCCCATGGGGTTTACCAAGGAGTGCAATCCAGCCCTCATCTCTTATTCACTGCAGGCTAAGCTGCTCTGTTTGGGAGGTTTTTGGGGTGTTTTTTGACTGCCTGGGGCTTTCATTAAGTCTGCCACCCGCACCAAACATGTAATTTCCTCTTTTTTTTTTTTTGTCTCAGACACCTACGGAAAGCTCTGCCTGCGCAACTCAGTGGGTCAGGAGATGTCTCGCTGCAAGACCTCCATCCGCCGGGGGCAGCCCAACCCTGTCTACAAGGAAACTTTCATCTTCCAGGTCGCCCTCTTCCAGCTCTCCGACGTCACCCTGCTGATCTCCATCTACAACAGGCGCAGCATGAAGCGCAAGGAGATGATCGGCTGGATTTCCATGGGCCAGAGCAGCAGCGGGGAGGAGGAGCAGAGCCACTGGCAGGAGATGAAGGAGTCGCAGGGGACACAGGTCTGCAGGTGGCACACGCTGCTGGAGTCCTAGTGGTGACCGGGGCATCCTGCAGCTCCCGGGACAAAGGGCTGTCTCCCCTTGCTCTCTGTCGGTAGAAAACAGCTCTGGCCGGGCACACAACTTTCACCTGCCTGCTCCGTGTCTGCAGCCGTGGGTATCACAGGTGGCAAGGCCTGGGAAGCATGTTTAGTTCTTGCCTTTCCAGCTCGCCCTGCATTTTATACCTCCAGATAATTAACCCTAGTGAGAAGCAGTGGGAATACCTGCAAAATCCTTTCCTCGGTCCTTGTCTTGCTCATTTTATCATAGGCTTAATCATCACAGACTGATTCTGATGTGATGTTGTTTTCTTCTGGGGTAAACTCTCTCTTCACTCTCTCCCCTTACTTATATTAATGAAGTTTGCAAATATTCTTGCCACGCAGATAGCTCACAGAAAAGCTAACCTGCATGCAGATCACATCCTCTCCCTTTTATTATCGTGTTTCTAAGTCCTAGAAATAAGCATTTGATACCACTGTAGACTGGATGATATATTTTTCAGGCAGCATGAGAAAGCACTCTTGAATTCTCTGTCAACTTTTAAGTGCCTAGACATTACTACTGTTCTCCTGTACTAACAATTGATATAAGGACTAAATACTACTGGTTTTTATTATTTAGGCACCCTGTGCACTTGTTAGCCTGCATTGCCATAGGTTTGCACAAGAGATAACAAGCATCAGTTTTATATTGCATTATAGAATGCATGTTTAGATGTTTACTTGAAGTTATGGTTTTTGTCGTCACAAATACCAAAAAAAGACCAGAACAAAATGCACATCCACCTTTGTGCCTGAATCACTCCTTTCTGCATAGTTTTGCTCGTGTGTTAATGTGGTTTTTAGAAGTGAGGTTCATTCAGAAAAGCACTTCTGTGAGCATTACAGGGAGGGCTTCAGATCCGTGGTTTCCCTGGGATTCAGCGAAGCACCGCTCAGTTTGCTGAGGGCTCTTCTTCAAACCTCCTGTGGTATCCTATAATATCTTCTTGGGATATGGAAAGGGACTGGGTTTGGCAAGCTGAGCAATAGAGGATGCCAGACCTTGTCACCAAACCTTGAGAAGGAGCTCTCTTGCAGGCCAGGAATAGGATGCAGGTACCCCTCCCAGAGGGGCTGCTGGCCCTGCTGAACTAGCACTGGAGAAAAAGATTGTGCTTCCTGCCTCCAGGTGAAAGCAATGCAAGGAGCAGCCTGGCTGGATGAGGTGATGGCACTGTCATGTGGTTACTTTTCAGACTACATTGTCCTTTTTAGTTTTAATCTCTTTTCCCGTCTCCGTAAGCTGAAGTCATGGAGATGATGGATAGAGGATGTGTCTCAGTCTGCTGCTTGGATAAGTGGTTGCTGTTGCAGTGCTGTGTGTGACACAGAGGAGGACGTTCATCCTCAGTGGAATGCAGGCAGTGAGGTGCTGAGATCTCCAAATGCTATCAGCTGCCCAATCTCCCATTCTCCACTCTCTCTAGGAGGCACTGTCTTTTCTCCATTCGTGCTGATGACAACAAGACACAGGAAATATCTTGCTGAAGAGGTTTGTCTGTACTGAATCCCTCTATGGTTTGTTTTTGCCATTTACTGAGACCTGGCACCAAATTCTGCCTCCTCCTGCACCACAGCCCCTTCCTTAGCTTCAACGGTGCTGTGCAAATCTAACTAATGCAAATTTTGGCACTGGCTGTTTGACCAGAATTGGTCCTTGGTGCTGGTTTTTATCACATCCAGGCTAGACAGGCCCTGAGGGCAGTGCTGTGACACTCACAGGTTATCACTTGGTGTCACACAGAGGCTCTGTCTGTCCTCAGGAGGCAGACAGAATAATCTGCACGGAGAAGCACTTCTGGTACAGGTGATATGAGCTATTCTACAGACCATGCTTTTGTATCTTCTTATCACCTGTCTGAGCATCACTTTTCCAGGGTGAGTATCCTATGCAGGAGGGTTCTCCTCCACTGTCTAGATAAGCTGGCATGTCTGCTTTGAACTACTGGGGCTTTGTAACACAAAGCAGGGTGTAGCCCAAATGCAGATCATCCAACAAGTACATTATGGACTGCACTGCTAAAGCTGCTGTGTTACCAATGCAAGAAAAAGTGAACACCCGAACGGTAACCAATAGATTAGAATTTTACTTATCATACACTTTTCTCCTGGGAAAAAAAAAGGAGAGGAAACAGCCCAATTCAAAAGGTGCATTTGCTGATTCCAGCAGTTTTCCAGTCCCTCCATCTTTTTTTCCTGAACTGCATAAAATGTATATGCAAGTGTTTACAATTAATTTTATTACCTGGAATGCGTGTGTGTAATAAACTTACTGAGATTCTCTTCAGAACTTCCTGAACCTGCAAAGGCTTGCCTATGCTTCATGATTAGCTAAGGGAAGAGTCTATGTTGATAATATGTTTCAGCAGTGAACTGGAGATAACCAGGATTTATAGCAGCATGATTAAAAGAAACTAATGAAAAAGATAACTTTAAAAAACAATGAAGTACACTGGGTTTGGACCTCCATGCTGTTTTCGCATTAAGATCTCTTCTAAAGATACGGCGTTAAGGGAATTGAATTTTAATGTATAATTTCAGTGTAGAGTATTTGGAATCAGAGGAAAGCAAGTGAAAATGGCTTACTTAGAGTAAGTTAATATCTAAGCACAGGTTAAAACTTTGCTGTACAAGGGAAGCAGGTTGCTGCATCCTTCCTGCAACATTTTACCCTTATATTTTATCAGAAAATTTTGGAGGGAGGAGGCAAGGGGTGTGGAAGGGGGCCATGGGGTTTTTGGAGCTATAGCCAAAATGTTGTCACATCTATGCCTTGAGAAGTACATTTATGAGGTTCTTTATGTTCCTAGTAAAGCAATGGAGAAATTTAGGAATCTTGGGATGAACGAGGTGCTGGGGGTGCCCATGCTTGCTAGAGGTATTTTGGGATTTTTGTTGCTTTTGTGGTTTATTTTTCCTTCCATTATGGACTGTCTGTGAAATGAAGGCTTTGCAGCAGCTCCCAGCATATTCGAGAGCTCCTGTAATTCTTGCCATTGACAGATTGAATTAGTCATTGCTAATATTGATACAAGCTGGGCTTGTGCTCACGGTCTTCCTTTTGTAAACACTGCTGCCCTTTCAGTCACTGCTTTAACCCCTTGTTTCCTTTGGAAGTGCCTGGCAAACCTGAATTTCTAGGAGGTTTTCCATTCCTTGGGAATCTTTACTCTCACTGGACTCGCAGATGGCCGGTAGGGCCTGTGCTCCACTGCCTTCTCCATGTGGATGCTGATGCTCTCTGCCTCTGTGGGGGTCTCAAGTGGGGAGAGGAGCTCTGGGAGGGCCATAGGGATTTCAGGGAGTAGGATAGTAATGGATAACCTGGTTCTGGGATGCTTGGTCACTTGCAGGTCTAGATTATGGATGCTTGTTAATGCAGTCATGTTTTCTAAGATAATTCATTCCCTTTTGATACCACTGTTTGTAGTCTCTTTCTAGTTTATTTGAATTTTCTTCTCTTACAAAAAATCAAACCTGAAAACCCACAAAACCATTGTGTAGAAAGGAAATAACTGCACTGGCATAGGCCTAGAGAATTATTGGCAAGAGCCCTGGATATGTCTCTGTATCTTGAGCAGCGGGTTGCAGTCTGTTCTTTCCTTGTCCTCTCCCCAGCCAGCATGCCCCTGTCCTGCCGAGCTCTCTGCTGCTATTTTACTTTTTTCTTTTTTAATGTTTATCGACAACAGAGCAGAGTGATCTCACTGTGTTTATGTTCCCCATAATAATGGTGATCTTCAACTGATGCCCACGGAAATGAGTTCCTCTTTTAGCCCCCTGAGCTGCAGCGATCACTCGCTGCAGTGCCCATTTGCAAAGGCTTTATCTGGATGATCTTCTACATCCCTTGATTTGTCTGGGTTCCCTTTTTGCCAGTGTCTTTAATTAGCTGGACCCTGCTGTGGCCTGCTCGTTCCTGTTGCTCTGCCTTGTCTGCCTTTCCCTTCAGGGGCAATGTGGGTTGTGCAGCTCCTGGGGTTCGTGGACAATGCTTGGGTGTATTTTTAGCAGCTGCAGATCCCGAGGAGTTATTTGGCGCTTTACATAGCCGACTGATCTTCAGTCATGGATGTCGTTAGATGTTCCTGGATGCACAGATCCAAAGGCTGCCAGCTGCTATTGATCATTTTCCCAGCATAAAGCTGAATGTGGCAGCTTGGCAGAGGAGCAGGCGTTTCCTCTGGTGGCAGTTCATTTTCCCCTTCAGCTGGAGCTGGCAGTGACCTTGGAGCTGGCGTGCCTGCAGAGCTTGCTTTCCGCTCCCATATTTATCATCATCTTTAATCTGTGTGATCACAGCACTTCATCTCTCTGCCTCTCCGCTGCCTTCTGCCCTTCAGCACGAAAGGTGGACTGAAAGGCTGAGCAAAGAATATGGCTTCCTCCATCATATTATCCCCTCCCAGAGAGGTCATCTTAAAGTCGTGATGCTCCTGGTCAAGACCTTGCCTCCCTGCTCTCTTGTCTACTTGTGGAGTTTGAAGTTTGTTGGTTGGGCTGTGACACTTTAATATTTACAGAGTAGTGACACCCATTTGCCTCAGTGTGGTCTAAGCCAATGACAGAAGAAACAACTGTTCTGGATTTGCTTTCTTCTTTTTCTCATGGGCATTGTGTTCTGCAAAAGGACAACAGAGCCTGCAGGAATTAGTATGCAGGAACAACCACTTTCCATTTAAAATGTACTAAGTGTGATGTTTGCAGCTATGGTTTGAAGGGAAAAAAACAAGCCAGGGTTTGTAGAAAAGCTCACATTTTGAATGAGGCAGGTTTTTCCCTCCAGCATGTGATACCCCAACAAATACGTTCTCATATCCCAGGAAGCGGTGCTGGCTCTGAGCTCATCTGCTTCTGTGATACAAGCAGCCAAAAGCTGACAGATCCTAAAGCTTGGAAAGGCATCCAAGATAATTCCGCAGAGCTGGTTTGGGTGTTTATTTGGGATCTGGTGAGGATTTAACAAGCTGTCAGGCAAGAAATGAAAACCCCAGGCAGTGGTGGGAAGGTGGTGGAGGGGGCGAGAAGCAGGGGGGGAAGGCTCTTGGTGTGCTCGTGCTGCTGTAGAGCTGGGATTTGCTCAGTCCCTACTCCAGAAAGCAGCACAGCCGGGCTGCAGTGGCATCAAGCCTGAGCTGAAACCCAGTTTCTCTGCATGACTCCTGAGCTCCAGATCTGCTGAAGGCATACAGCTTTTTTTTTTTTCAGTGCAGAATGAGCTCGTGTCTTCCTGCAGCCTACGCTGTGGGCCCTAAGAAATGAATGTGTAAATATTTTGTCTCTCACAGCAGCCCAAGGTCATCTTTCTGGAACAGCAAACAGGCACAGAATCCAAAGAAGATCAGTCTGTCATATGAGTAAGGTTAGCATCTGCACTCACAAACGACAAAGGCTATTAATCCTCATGCTGTAATCCCCAAGCTGTTTGCCAGCTGGCAGCAGGAAGATGCTCCTGCTCAACCCACACAGCTATCCATGTTTTTTCACCTTTATAAGGCAGATATAGGTCAATACCGTAGCCTGAATAAAAAACTTGGTAGATACCATTTCTCTCTTTTGGCATTACAATCCCTCTCGTCTCCACACAAACCATCTGCACAGATGAAAGGGTAAGAGGAGAGCTCTGGGCTGGGCTCTCTCCCTGTGCTGCTCCCCCAAAACAGAAGGCTGAAGGGCAGATTTTTTCCCTCCACTCTGCTCCAGAGTTTACCCTGGGAGGATGGATTTTGAGATCTCTCTGCAGAGCTGAACAACCTGAGCAAAGCTCTGTCACTAGGCTGCTCTTTACACCCAGAGCAGGGAAAACCTAATTCTTGCAGAAGGCAGACAAAATTTCAGTGATGGGACTTCTTTTGATCCTAATTTGGGAACCTTCATAGGATTTGGGTATTGTTTATCACAGGAGCATAAAACCCTGAATCCTCTGAGGTACCACTGATGGAGCAGAAGGAAGATTTCTGCTTGGCAGTGATGAAGGTAGGCTGTGATAGTCTGTGTGATCTCACACACCAAAAACATTTACGGTCGCTGGGTTGAGTGAGCATTAGGGAGCTAGGTTTGGAAAAGTTGGGGAAGAAACACAAAAGCCAGATGGGAGCTGTGAATATCCATTCAGACCTGGCTTGCTTATCTCTCAAGGAAATTGGAAAGCACTTTTTTTTTGCTTTAACACAAATCACAGCTGCTTGGGCAGCTGCAGGTGTGAGGAGCTAAGGATGTTTCCTCCTTGCTTTTGCATTTCCTCTGGCTGCAGTGGGGAACATCAAATAGACACCAAATACACCCCTGTAGTGTCATTCCCAGTGTGGGCTGATCTTACTGAGAAACATGAGACAAAAAGCTGATATTGGCCATGGGTGAGGAAGAAGAATTTAGGGCTCACACAAAAGCAGGATTCTTCCTGGTCCCACAACCATTAATTAGCTGTGACCTCCAGGGAAGGCACTTCATTGTGCCAAATACTTCCCTTTCCCTTCATTTCTCAAGCTTAGGGTAACATTGCAAATTTCTCTCTTCATTAGCAACTAGGAAAAATTCATGTAATTTTGCCAGCTTTTTTCATCCGTCTTGTATCTCGTTAACACTTTTCAGGTGCTTTTCCTTCACGCTGTCTCCATCACTGCATCTCTCTTTGTCTCACTAATATCTGCAGGGGTCTGGTCCAAGGCAGGTCAGCCCCTGGTAGCAATATTTTATGTTCATGGTGCTCAGGACAAAACCTGTCCTCCAATCTCTTGCTGTCACTACGTGGCACCTCAAGCACAAATTTTTCAATTAAGCTGGTACCACATCTCTCCTGTATTCCTCTGCTGGCATTGCCATGGTTTGTGTCTTGCTGGGCTGTATTCTCAGCTGTAACTTCATTGACTTTTCCCAGCAGAGAGCTTTGTTTGTCAAGAAGAGTAAATGAAGTAATCATTCGGTACACTTAGCATTTAAATACTGCGTGACATTTATATGTGTGTATATATAAAAATGTTTTTTATGGCAGAGCTCCGCGGGGCATTTGCATGAAGCACATCTCAATGTATATTTGACTGTTGATTTAAATATACGGTATGTAATAAGTTATTTTTAGTGTGTATTGACTCCTTTCTATATTGGAACAATATACTATCTCTGGCAGGGTTTTGTTGTCTCTCTGTTGAGGGCACAGCTGGACACTGCAGACACTGAGGTGTGTCCTTGCCATGTTTCCTCCTTGTGCTCCATGACGTGGGAGTCATTCCCCTCAGGAGCTTTGTGGGTGGACAGACATCGCTCCTGGGGTTTGTTGCCACAGGGCAGTGCTGTAAGCCTCCTACTGCACCTCCCTCCTGGTGTTTAGTAGAATAATCTGCCTTTAATCTTTCTCCTTTCTCTGCTGTCATCTCCTCAGCACAGAGAGCTGGTTGGTATTCAGAGTGATTCAGCCCCGTGGCTGAGGGAGCACTAGAAGCAATGGGGATCTCAGCTCCCCTTTCCTGCCTGAGATCACAGAACCACAGAATGGTTTGTGTTGGAAGGGACCTTAAAGACCATCTCATTCCAACCCCCTGCCATGTGCAGGCTCCCACTAGACCATGTTGCTCAGAGCCCCATCCAACCCAGCCTGGAACACTTCCAGGGATGAGCACTCACAAATTCTCTGGGCAAGCACAAAATTTATCTATAAATTGTTTACTTTAAAAACTAAGAGTACAGACAAATTAATAAAAAATGCCAGGTCTCTAGCTTCTGTTGGTGCAAAACCAAGGCTTGTGTTTATTGTTAAATTATTTTCATGACAAATAAATCTATAAAGGGAGAACTGTTCATACTGTGAAAGTTATAAGAAACAAATTTATATGTCTTATTCACTTTTGTAAAGTTCAAAGATTTGCACTGAAAATTGTACCTTCAACATAGTTAATAAATAGTTGGTATTGACTGGTAAGAGGCCACTGGGATGGTGTGAGCAGTTTCACTTGCTGGGTATGTGATTGAAAGAGATACCTGGAATGCAAAACTGTGACAAAAAGATGAAAAATACAAGGAAGAGATGTTTGGATATTCAACTGGAAGACTGGTATGGGTTTATTCTTAGCTTTTCATGTAGTTGACAATGAAACATTTTTATTCTACTTAAGTGCTAACGTGCATGATCATACAATATATTGCCTCTTGCTAATTATATGCTGCGTTAGGAATACTAATGTCTTGATGCTATCTGACTGGAAAAAAATTCAGCATTAAAGCCAGCTTCTGCACAATTCTGGGCTGAAACCACCCGTGCACACACACACAGCCATCCACACCTTAGAAACAAGTCTTATTTTGTTATGGAGAATGCTGCTGTTACAGGTTTTTATGAATAAAATAGGAGCAGATGGCTCATGTAGACATGCAAACCCAACGTATCTTCCTTTTTGTTCTGGCCGTGGCAGAACGGAGTGAATATGCATCCAGGAGAGGAGGACGTGTTTTGTTCAGAACAGGGATGCAGGTGCCTGGTGCATAATGCAGGACTGGGAGCAATGAGAAATATCTGCCCTGCACTTGGTGCCCCTGCCCATCCACATGGACACGGGGGCCCTGTGGCAGCAGCCTGAGGGCTTCTGGGGGCTGAGGAGATTCCCATGTCCCAGCACATCTCTGCTTCCCCTTGCATCCAGCCTTTTTGGCCAACACTGTGTGAGGAAGGAAAAGTGCTGGCTATGCCTTTGATGTCAGCTCTTCCCCAGTCTCTCATCTAGCCCTGGCAGGATTTGAGGGAGAAGCACCTCCAGCCCCCTCTGTGGTGGTACCCTGCACTCAGCATTTCTCCTACACACCAACGATGTGTTGGCACCTGCACCAGGGCACATGGAGTCAGTGTCACCAGTGTCCCTGCTGTGTGTAGATAACAGCCTTGCTGGCATCCTGCCCTGTGTGTGGGACACAGAGGGATGCCCCCATGGAAGTGGGGGTGGCCACGTGGTGGAAGCAAAGGTAGGAGCTCAAATGATGAGCTGGAGAGGTGAGATTGGGCCAGCAAGGGGCATGTCTGTGTCTGGTGGCTACTTTTGTTTGCAGTTACCTCTGGTCGTGATGTATTTTTGAGTGGTTTACTTCTGGCAGGTTACAGTTGTAATCCCTGCTCACATTAAGATGGAGAAAGATACAAACTAAAAAAATCCCCATATTGGTGGCTTTGAACTGGGGTTAGTTTTTTCTTCTGAGAATAGCAGTGCCATATTTGAGGGAGACATGAAAAACCACAATTTCTGCAGCCCTGCTGGCACCCACAGGGTTGGCTTTCCAGGACCAGCCCAGAAATAGTGTTTCTTTTTCTGGCAATAGTTGGTAGCTTCAGTGCCTGGAAACCTCAGCAAAGGCGGTTGATATAAGACATGTCTGAGGACACAGAAAACCCAGCCCAGAGCCCTTCATCTTAAAGAGAAATGGGATGTGCTGGGAGGCTTAGAGAGAGTTTGGAAAAACTCACCCTCCTTGGTGAAAACTGGGGATGAAATACATATTTTGCTAAGGAGTGGTGTTCGTGTGTGACCAGGCTCAGCTGAGAGGGCTGGCAGGGACTGCGGGGTGGGCTGGGGTTTGCTCTGGGTTGCAGCAGCCTCCCAGCAGCTCCTCCAGGCACAGAGGGGGATCTACAGAGCCAGGCACTGTCTGCAAGTTGCTCAGGGGTTCGGGAGCTCAGGTGGGCGCTGCTGCCAGGGTGGTGCCATGGTCTGAGTCGGTACCAGGACAGGCCTGTCCTGCCTTGGTTATCCTCACACTGCTTCACCCCATGCAGGTTCTGAAAACCACTTAAAATTCTCCCTGCCCAATCAACCAGCCTCAATTCTCCCAGCAGCTCACCCTACTCCTCCCAAGTAATGCCAGCACCGAGGGGTGCCGGGGATGGCTCTGGAGGACCTGGGTGCTGCCGGGGACACCATGCTCGTGCTGCTGCTCCTACAGCCTCACCCTGTCCTTGTGGGAGAGTCCTCAGCCTCTAGTGGGTTTTCCCAAGCTGATTCCCAGCTCAGGGCTAACCAGCACAGGTTTTACCCCTGCAGGCAGCCTTGCCTGTGTCCCCGTGTGAGCTGGGCACACACCATGGTGAAGCTGCTGGCCCTCAGAGAGAGAGGCCTGGGCCCTGTGTCTTGGTGCCAGCACTTGGCCTAAATGAGGCTGCCCATAAATTTGGTAGTGAAAAACTCAGTTTTTCTGTGTGCCTGGTGTACCACACCACCATGCAAATGCAAGGTCTTAGCACTCCACTTGCTGCTCCTGCTGGGACCCCACTGCTCAGCACGAGCACGTGTGGGCCCCGCCGGGCGCCTGGCTGCGTTATGTTTTATCATTCTGATTATCCTGTCCTTCCTCCAGCTGCATTTTAATTCTTTAGAATGACTTCATCCCTTGGCAAAGCACCAAGTGCTGTTTTGTCAAGACATCCTTTTTTTTTCGTCCTAATTTTGACCAGTTGGAAAAATCACATTTTTAATATCAGGAAACTAAGTTTTGAATTTCAGCAAAAGAGTGATATCATTTTTCACGGGAGGGTGAAACCATTCCCACTTCTCAATCAGTTCAGTGGAGGCTAAAGCTGAGCTGTCTGCCATCTGTCTCCTCGCCAGTCTCTCTTCCACCACCATCACTTTTTAACAGGTTGGCCAATTTCAATCACATTTGAGAGCAGGGTAACTGTCTCAAAGACAAATGCTTCCACAAATTTTGTCATCTGGCAGAGGATCATTTCCAGAGGAGCAGAAAGAAGTGGGTTTGATGGCCAAGGGTCGGTGAGCTGGTCCATTGTGACAGCTCCAGCATGTGCTGCCTCTGGTTGAGCTAGGAGGGTCCAAGGGGACAGGGTGGAATTTGCTTGGGGGTGGTGGGGAGGGTGTAGGGGGTAAAGAGCACAGTATGTAGGAAAATGAACTTCATTTGTTCTGCTCTTCCCCAGCTTGTTTCAAAAGGGTTTTTTTTAAGTTTTTCTCAAATGTAAAAAGGTAAAAGAAAAAATGTAAATTTTTTTAAATAAAAATTTTCTTGTTCAATGGATTGGAAGAGAGAGGAGAAAAAGAGTGTTCCAGTACAGAAAGAGTAGAAAGAGAAAGAGCTGGTCTTTGAAAATGAAATGCAAAAGCTGCATTTTAGATAGAGGCAGGATTAGCCTCCCAAGGCATCTGGTCCCTCTGAGGCTGGCCAGCCATTGGGAGGCATGGACAGGGTCCAGAGACTGGAGCTACTCATCTTCATTTGCTGTGACAAGCCAATGGCTGGGAAAGCTTTTGAGGGTCTGTGTCTGCTGGAGTCAGCTGAGCAGGCCAGGCCAAGGATAAAACCTGGCCCAGGATGCAGCTCCTCACATCTGAAACTTCTCAGGTACAAATGCTGAACATTTTGGGTACATTTTAACTTTTGAAAATACCTTCTGCATGCTGTGTTTAGAGATGCAGCACCTGTGTGGGTATATGCTGCCTGGGAGGGCTGGTGCTTTTATACACACATCTTTTGAATATTTGGTGCTTGAATTCAAAGGGGCACATTAATTTAATTCATTTTTCTTTAATACTTGACTTGAGGAGACATAACTGCTTTGAAATGAAGGAACTGATTTTTTTTTTTCTAATTCTGTGAGACAGTTAAAGTAAGTGGTAATGTTCTGGGGTTTTATGTTCCAAATTGCTCTGAACCAATTAAAAACATATATTTGTTATAGCACTGAGTATGTCAGGCAATCCTGCTTTTGAAAGACTAAAATAAAAGTAAAAAGTTGCTCTTCTATTGTCTGCCTGTCCAGGTTTTTTCTTGTGCAGCACACATTTAAAATCTTATCTTCTCAAATAACATCCCTGTCAACAGAGACTTTGGTCCCAGCTCATGGGTCTGTTTAATTTCTGCTGCATTAAAGCACTCTGTGGGTCAGCTGGGCAGTGATTCCTGACCAGGCATCCCTGGCAGAGGGGAAAACTCCTCTTCAGACAAGGAGGGGAGGTGATTTCTCCATGGCTGGAGGAAGGGGATGGTGTGGGGTGAGATGGAGCCTCTTCTGCTCTTCCTGATGGAGGTCCCTTTCAGCCAGCAGAAGAGTGCTGGTTTGCAGTGGCAGAGCATCTGCTTCCCTGCACTCTCTGCCACCTTGGAAAGCAGGCAAAGAAAAGCAGCTACACTTGGAATGTGGAAGAATTTCCTCAGGGCTGATCAGGGAATGGAAATGCTTCTTGGATCCAGCTGAGGAAACATAGCTGACCTTTTGGCTGTAAATCTTCTCCTGCTAATAAGTCCTGCTTGTGTGCTGACAGGAGAGGGGAAGATGTGTCTTTGCAGTAGAAATTGTGTTGAATGTTAAAAAAATATACAGTAAATTTTGTGAAGATTGGAGTAAGTGATGCTGTCGTTCATTCAGCTCTTAGGCACGGAGTAGGTGCTTCTGTGTCTTGGTTTTCTATCTCTGCTTACAGAAGTGATATTACTGAATTAATTACTATGTCTTTGTGAAGAGCCAAAGAATCACTCAAGTCCTCGATTCAGCAGTAGAGAAATGTCAGATTCATCTCACAGTATATTTAAAATTACACCAACCTGAACTACTGCTACTGGCAGAATAATAATAAGGCAGGTAATCCAAATCAATTAAATTCCAGTGCCTTCCTATTGTCCTGGAAAATTCAAATTTGAAATTAGTTGGAGTTTCATTTGACTTCTCAATAAAAGAGGCAGAGATTCAGAGATGATTTGAAGTAAATACGGGGCCATGAGTGATCTCTCCTCAAGCTGCAAAGACTGGGGGAGCCATGTGTGCACGTTTGTGCACAACGAGTACCAAATGCAGCCAGGTGCTCCAAGTCAAGGCAGTAACTGGTCTGAGGCTGCTGCACTGGCATGTTCTAGCTGGGTCTCAGGCTTGCCAAGACCAAATTTGTCAAAATTGGGGTGAGATATAGATCCAGGTGAATCCCAAATGCAGTGTGCCTTCATTCCTGCTGTCTAAGAGGGAGGAGGACAAAGCCTAGTGCAAAATCCTCTGCAGGACCTTCAGGGGGCAGCCAGAGGGAGGGGAACTCCATCCCTCCCTGTGTCCTTCCAGCAGTGGCATGACCAGATAGAATATGCATTGGACATCTTGCAGATCGCAGGGGAACAGGGAATTGCCCAGGAGCTTCAAATGCTGTCAAAATGAATATGTTCCCATAGCCCCATGCCTTGTTTTTGGCACTGTCTGAGCCTTTGGGCCACCTTTAGTAGCAGGATGGGAGATGGCAGTAGATTGCCCTGAGAAGTTGTTTTGGAAGTGTTCAAGGTCAGGCTGGATGGGGCTTTGAGCAACATGGTGCAGTGGGAAGTGTCCCTGCCCATGGCAGGGAGTTGGGACGAGATGATCTTTATGTCCCTTCCAACCCAAACCATTCTGAGATTCCATGGGCTGGATAGTGACTGCTTGGATGGGGAGGCTACAGCATGAACATGAGTCTGTCAGGAGCAGCAGTGTCATCCATGGTGGTTGTGAGGAAATAGACACAGCTGGCAGGTGCAGAAGAAAATTTATTGTCTAGTGATGTTTCTTCTTGGAGAAAAGTCCTGATCAGAGCCCAGGCTCAGTGCTGGGGCTGATCTAAGTTGGTGTTGGACCAGTAACTCCAGTGCAACTTTTGGCACCAATCTGGCTTTCCTTGTTCAACTCCTTTTCACTCTAGGAGTGACCAGCTTCTTCCAGGGAAGGTCCCTAAATATAGCTGGCATGTTTTTTTTAATTTTTTTTTTTTTACCTTCTTATCTATATTTTATATTATATGATATCAGTGTTTACATACAGAGTTAGGCGTCCAGGGAAAGGGATTTCCCTTCTTCCTGCACACTGTAGTATACAGGTAAGATTTTATTGGCTCCTTTTAAATTTTTCTGTGTCTCTCTGGCTGGACCCTCAGTTATAAGGGTAGGCTGAGCCTGGTATCCCACCTATTGCCCTAAGGAAGGTGCTCAGCAGTAAAATCCTGCTGTCTGGCTGAGATGCAGGAGTTGTCCCACCCCACAGTGACCTCTTTTGTTTTGGGAGGATGTCTGGCTTGTTTTGCTGTGCAGATTTTTTCTACAGCAATCCAGTTTCTGCCCATGGGATCATGGGTGTAAGTGCTAGGGTGGGACCTGGGGCACCGTGGTGGAACATCCCAAAAGCTCAGGGGAAAAAGTGAGCAAGGATCTGATGGCAAGCATGGAAGAGAAAGGGAAAACCATGAATCGGAAGGGAAGAGGAACATGACCCAGTGAGAGAGCAGAAGAGCTCGGCTCTCTGCCAGCAGGATCGAGTTGGACTCCTCTCCCTCCAGCCTTTCCAGGCACTGGGTTGTGTTTCTCCCGATCCCGCCCTGAAGCGAGCAGGGCTCTCGCCCTCTCTCGGTGCCGCAACGAGCACTCGGCACCTCCGCGGCTGCCGGCCCGCTCCGCGCACCCTTCAGCCCGACCTGACGGGAGGTTTTATGGTCCCCCTTGCCCGCCCCCTCCCCGGGCTGCTCACCCCTCCCGGTTCTGGCCTTTCACATCCCCGTCCTCTGCCGCGAGCCCCAGGCAGCTCCTCACCGCCTGTCCAGCTCTGAGCCGCGGCACCTGCTCCATCCTGCGGCTCACCCCGCAGCCCGGCACGGCACGGCCCGGCGCGGAGCATCCCGGTGGCGGGACCTGCTCCTCCCTCCTCCCCTCTTCGTCCTCCCTCCCTCTCGCTCTCCTTCCTTCCCTCCCTCCCCGCGGCCTCGAGTCGCGCCAGTGATGGAGAGAGCGTCACCGTCTCCTAGCAGCGCTCCTAGCAACGCTCCTAGCAACCGGGCAACATCTGCTCCCGCTGGACCAATCCGCGCGGGGAACATCTGGGCACCCACCTCCGCGGGCTGCGGCCGGGAGGTGATGCGCTCCTCAGTGGCTGCAGGGACCCGCAGGAGCTGCCACCACCGCCGCCACCACCGCCACCACCACCAGCAGCACCGCCACCACCTCCTCCAGGAGCAGCGAGGGAAGGACGGAGCAGCCCTCCCTCTGGAGCCGGGGCTCGCTGGGTGAGTGCCACTGAGCCGGAGGTGGCCGGGGACAGCGAGCCGTGGGGCTGCCCGCGGTAGGGAGGTGGTGTGGGGCTTTGCTGGTGGGATCCTCTCCAAAGGGTTTAGCAAGTGGCTGTCGGCGTGGAGTAAGTTTTGGGTTTGTTTGGGAGCTCTCGTGGCTTTGCTGCAGTGTGGGAGAGGGAAGAGCTGAGAGGGAGGCTCTGGGCGTCCCGCAGTGCCATGGGCAGAGGTGCTGCTGCTCTGCTGGACTCTACAAAAGGTCATTTCCACCAGAGTCCTCTTTTTACGGTAAGAGCTGAACTCTGAAAAGTCACCATAGCTCCTCTTTCCATTGCCTGTTAATGCTGTCATCCTCTGGGATGACACAACTGTCTAAATATAGTTGTCTTATAGCTGTGAGGCACGAGTACGCACACGTACAAGCTCTCCTTTCCTCTCTCTCTTCCAGGATTTACACATGTCTAATTTCGTTTATGTACTCAAAAAATTGTGAGCATCTCTGGCATGCACATGTAAAAGTGCAGAGTTTAGGTATACATGTGATCGTTTTTCCCTCTCAGAGTGGGAGATATTCTTACTACAGCATGCCAAATACTTCACCCAGAAGGAAAGGCATCAGCCTGCAAACTGTAGTCTATGTCAGGCAAACTCTGAAATGTGCACCCTATTAAAGAGAAATGGGAATCTGACTTTCCTCAGACCTGTACTGCTCTGCAGGCAGTGTGAGTATGTATGATAGAAAATTAATGCTGCTACTCAAAATAATGGCATGGTTTTAATAGTAACCCTTTTGCTTTCCTCTGAGGTTGACAAGAATTAATGGAGAAAATAATGTGCCATTTTAAGAGGTGGTTGGGGCAGAATTAATATTCTAGCTCCAGAAACATCCAGATATTTAGAGAAGCAAGCTGTATTTTCGCAGCATTTGCTCTGAGAGGATTACAGCTACACCACTGAGAGACTAAAACGTTTTTTTCTTAATGTTTTATCTACTTTTCTGATGTGTGAAAGGGATTCCAGGAAGCAAGGTCGAAGTTGGGTGTAACGTCTGAAGTCTTATTTACCCCTGTTACTAAGCCCTGTGGGGATGCTGAAATAGCACTTTCTCCCCTTATGGTCCAGCTGCTCACCGTGTTTGTCCTGATTTTGCCACCTGAGCCATGTGTGTTTCTCCTTGATCCACCACGGCAGGTGACCGTTCAGCAGTGCCGTGCTGCCAGAAATGCTCGCTGAGCCCGTGCGAGGGGGAAATCTTACCAGAGCTGCTGAGGTTATCCCAGAAAGACCCTTGGCAGACTGACTCCGCATCCTCAGGTAACTAACAAGTTTGCAAACTTCAGCTGGTTGGGCTGAGTGAGGGGAATTTACTGGGATTAATGTCAAAAGGGAGTGGACCTGGAATTCTTCTTTTATTCTATTGATGAAAGCAGTGGGACTATAAGGGGCGAGACAGGAATAGTCACTCAGCCATTAAGACTCATGCTTCCATGCCCTCTCGAGAGGTCTTCAGATGGCTTGTGCCTTGTACACATGTGTGCCCAGGGAGAATCGGCAATTAGGGAGATCTGCAGAGCAATCAGCAAACTAAAAGGCAGTTTTAAAGTGCAAAGCCAGCAGACAAGATTATGGCTGGGGGGTCCCCACCTTCCCGTAAGTCAATAAAAGGGGGCTTGCTCTGGCTGATAAGGCTCGATACGCTGGAAGGGCTGCAGTCGATTGGCAGCCGTGTGAAATCCTGGGGCTGGCATGTGTTTTCGATCCACATGTTCATCTGCCTGTAGTCTGGTAGCTTTGCATTATCATCTGGGAATCCCACGGTGGGACCAGCTGCTTTGGCTGCCCTAGGAGAGGAGAAGAGCAGAGCATGTGAAACCAGGGGCAGGTTTCAGCTGAGCACTCCCTAATTGCGAGTGCTCTGAAGGTTAGGGACGGGGGAGTTTATCACCGCAGTTCGACAGCAGTCGCAAGGACGTGATGATACGTCCTGCCGTGTCAAAGCCACGTCTCCGGCTGATAATAAATGCCAGCTTCTGTGTGCTCAGAAGCCTCAGGTTTTGTATTTGAGCACGCAAGAGATGCTCAGCAATGGTCTCGGTCTCAGCCTGCTTTAGCTCGCATATTGATCACTCTCCTTTACGCTGCGATAGGAACCCTGCAGGGCAGCGGCACATTTGAGTCACCACCTCCGTGCGCAGCTTGGCGGGGCTGGCTCGGCCAGCCGGCTCCGTGCTCACCCCCTGCAGATGTCTGCATCAACAACCGAATAGTATCGACTCGGAGGAGCCCTTTCACTGCAGCACTGAGCAGGCAGGGAGGAATTTTCTTCCCGGGGAAAGGTAGGGGAAGTGCAGGCGCAGGCAGGTGTGGGGATGCTCCCAAGGGCTCACGTACCAGTTCTGGGACAGGGCTGCTGTGCACAGCCGGGACTTGCAGACCCCTCTCTCTTGCCCGAGGTGCAAAAGCACCAGCTCAGGTGTTTCTTTCCTGGCTGTTCAATCATTTGTTAAACTCCGTGTTAGCTCCTGTCTCGGCTAGGCTGCTGCCCCGTGGAAATCGCCCGGCATTAATTCACGCTGAAGAGGGGCTGCTGTCACTGGGGCGATGCAGGAGCGCAGGTGAAGTGATTTTGTTGCAATTTGCAGTTCAAATTGTAAAAATTTGTAGTTGCCCTGATATAAATCTATTTCCGATCCAATTTAGATAAGACGGCCCTCTCTCCAAACACGCCTAATAACTCAGTCAGCGCCACACCACAGAGCACCACAATTATTCCTGGAGAAACAAACAGGAACGGACACATTTTGCTCTTTTGAAAGTACGATTAAAGCCCTCGCGGTGCTGTGTCTGACAGATCTAAGCCTGAGACAGAGGCGTCCATCCCCTCACTGCCCCGCGCGGGATTTATATCCCAAACTTCCATTAGCGCTAATGGCAGCTCCGGCCGCCGTGCCCCGGTGCGCTGTGCCTTCCGAGCGGGGTGTAAACACCGGGCAGCGAGTGCTGCCGAGCCCGGGGCTCCTGGGGCTGCCGAGCCCCGGCAGCACCGCCCGCTGGCGCAGCTTGCACCGAGCCCTCGGGGGAGCAGCAGAGGGCTTGCGGCTGAGCGCTGCCGGGATGCTGAATGCGCTTTCCCGACGCTCATCCCGGCTGGAAGGACAAACCTCAGGCTCAGGACTCAGCGCTGCGCTGCTCGGTCCCTCGGGGAGATTTGGCCCCGTGCCTCGACTTGTGGTGTAGCGCTGAAAAAAACGTAATGTGATTAAGATGTATCTGTCTCCGAGCTTGAGTGAGGCAGAGGCAGTGACTCATACCACCTTGCTGGAGCTGTCAAAACACTTGGCTCGTGAGAATAGCCTTCTACACAAAAAGAACTGATTCAATATGTTTATATTTAAACAAAACACTGAGGGTCTGAGTCACTGCGGCATTACTACAGCCTTGGATGGCTGTAACCCCAGCCAAGCAGCTCCCAGGCATGCACAGAGCTATCGAGTGCTGACTTCCAATAAGTGTTAGAGAAAGGCTTGGTCCCGGCAAGCCTCCTGCATGGAGAGGGGTCCCTCGAGGGCTTTAGCATCGGTGCTGGTGTTGAGGGCACAGTGCAAGGTCACAGTTCGTGCTCTCACTCCCCTGAACCCACAGACAGGTGTGTGGGCACCACCAGCAGCCACAAAAGGTGATGGTGATGAAATGGGTGGTGGTGGGATGGCAGCTGCACTGAGCACAAGAGCAGACCCCGAGCTTCTCTTGAGCAGCCCTGGGATGAGCTTGTGTGCCTTCAGCTCACTTTCTCACCCTGCAGGTGTGCAGGCATTACTCCCTCCTTCCCGGGGAGCTGAGCCACCTGTGACAGCCCGTGGGTGCTGCTGAGCTGGGGAAGTGGGTGCTCCAAGCTCTGCAGATTTGGAACTGCTGGGATTTGCTAACAGATGGTGTGGTGCTGAGCAGCTTGGGGCTACATTGCTCCTAGAGTGTAGTCTTTCATTTAAAACTGGGAACATATTTCAAGCCAAACTTGTAGCCTAGAGATGCTCTTGGTGTTTGCTTGTTTCCCTTCCTTGCTCTGAAAGTTATGGGTGTTGGGGTGAGGGGGTTGTGACAACTTTGGTGCTTTAGCTGCTGTAAGGTCTTTAGGAATTTAAGTACAGCCAACCAAGGCTATGTCCCAGGCTGGTGCTGAACATAGCCCCAGAAGGAGGGTTCCAGCTGGGTGCTCAATGAACCCACTGCCAGGATGGTTGTATGTGTCCCTCAGCAAAATACAATTTTTCTGTCTGCTACAGCCAGCCAGCACCAGCCCCCATCCCCTGGCATGTGCAAAAACACAGACCCCCTTCCCTCCCAGCCACAGGCTGCCAGAGCTCCTTCCCTTGTCCTGGCTCCCTGATGTCTCCAGGATCCTCTGTGCTCAGGGGATGCTGAATTTCACATTGTCACCCTCCATCTCTGGGTCAGGGAGCAGAATTCCCATGGCTTGGAGCAGCAAGGGAGAGTTTTGCACGGTGCTGGTGGAGCTGGAGAACTGAGCTGAGGTGCTCTGCATGCTGTGGTTGTCTGTGCTGCCCCTGCTCTCAGGCTGATTTTCTGCTTCCACTGCACACAGGCAATGATAGGGCTGTGCTTCCAGCCTTTTCCTTGAAAAACCCTAGGGAGTGTGTTTTAGCATTTAGAGACTTGTTTTGAGGAGAAGGATCTACCTGAGTGCTGGGTTTGGCTCCTTTCCCAGCCCTGACAGCCTGCGTGGCTATGGGAATGTCACTTCATCCGTCTGTACCTTTGTCTTCCTCAGAGCAGTGTGAGGAAAACTGTGATGTTCTCCCATCCCACGGCACTGGGAGATAAAAGCATTTGTTGTTGTGCTCAGGTAACCCAGCCAGTGGGGTTTCCACCTAGGAGAACACAATATCAGTGTAATTAAATATCCAGGCTGCCCAGGCTCTGGTGTAACTCAAATACTGGAATAAAACCTGCGAGCAAAGAAGGTTTCTACCTGTGAATTTAAACCAGTGTTTGCAGCTACTTAATGCCACTGGGGTGGTGAAGACCACAGCCCTGCCCTTGTCCTTGAGAGATGAGGTGGGTGCTAGGAGCATCTCTGGTGTGTGTGATGGTCCAGGGTGACTAGAATGCTGTAGTAGTCCTTGACAACCTTGGCAGTGTTGTCCCACTGCAAGGGCAAAAGTCTCTCTCCTGGAGAAATGCTGCTCTTCTCTGCAATCCATGTTCTGAGGGGTCCCAGGGAAGGGCTGAGGGGTCTTGGCTCCAAATGGGGTGTTAATCCACCTGTCAGTTTCCTGCACAAATCTGCAGAAATGTTTATGAGAAACCTCCATCCTCACAGACTTGAAATTCAGTGAGAAAACGCAGAAATCCTCTCACTGGGAGGATTTCCTCTTCAGCCTGTTTTTGTGTGGTTTTGATATAGAGGAAAGAAGGGAGAGCACATTACTCCTTCCTGCCAGTGGAGAAGAGATGCTGTCAGTCCCTGGGATGGTTGTGTGGGTATCTTATCACTCCCACCAGCAGATAAGGCTCAAGGAGCCCCTCATGCCCCATGGAAGGATCCTTCCAGCAACATGAGGTCTTTGTTCTGGCTGTGCAATATTTGGCTTTTCTACTGTATCAGGGAAGCTGTCCAGAACCAAATCCTTTACTTTCTCAGAAAACCTAAGTTTCAAGTGCTCCCATAAGGAGATTCCAATTTGGGGAAGAAAATATTTCCCACAGGACCTGACTTTGAGTTATTCTATGAAGTGGCTCTGGATACTTTCTTTCCCTGATTTGCCTTTAGTCACCAGTATAATAAAGTTTGGGTTGGTTGGTTTTTTATTATTTTTTAAAAGGTGCATTTAAAAGCAAATAACAGAAATTTCTTATAAAAAGGAGGGTTTTGGAGGAGATGGTGCCTCTCAGATATGCACATATCTTCTTGTATTGCCTAGTGGATAGTCAAGCAAAGCCCAGTCCTGGCTCTCACAGGGACCCAGGGCTCCCCAGGCTGAGTACCTCTGGAATTATGGACCTCACTAAGATGCTGAATTAACACCATGTCAGCTTTCCAGGGGGATGGGCAAGCTCAGAGCAGGCAGCCAGGCTTGGCTGCAGGTGCCCAGAGCACCCTGGTCCTTTGCAGGGCTCCGCTCTGGAGGTACAGAGCCCCACTGGGCTCTTGTCACCGGAAAAAAGCCCAAAATTTCCTTCACTTTCCCCAAACGCTGAGCCTCGGTCCTATGTGCTCTGAAAAACTGAAACCAGGAGGAGAACAAACCAACTCCCTCGCCCTCCCACCAAACTGGAGCTCTCCCGCTTCCCTGAGGCGACACTACCATCTAGTGAATACACCCTGCATTGATTTTCCAGGGAAGCCACGGAGCTCCGTGCATGGAAATCAAAACCCAGCCCTGGGCCTGCACCCTCCTCAGCAGGGCACAGGGTCCCCTGTCCTGCACACAGGTGGTCCCAACCTGGTCCTTCCCACAGTGCATGGTGACCTCCCCATCCAGGGCATCTCCTGCCTGCTCTGTGGGGCTGTGGCTGGCCAGGACACCCCACTCAGCTCTAGGACCAGGAGACCCTGCCCATGCCCGGTGCTGTGGTGGTCACTCCAGAGAGGGGCTTGCTGTGCTGGCAAGCCTCAGGGTGGGTGTTGCAGAGACAGTTTCACATTTGCCAGCCACTCAACTGTTTTTCCAGTGGGTTGAGGGCTTCAGGCTGAGGCTGAGTGTTGTTCCTGGCTGCACTCCCACTCTGGATCCTTCCTTCCCCTGCTTCCCCTGGACTGTGATGTTATAACCACCCTGGCAGCAAGGATTACTGACCGTGTTTTTCTTCTTCCTTTGTGCAGAGCTGATCTGATCGGGGCCTACCAAAGACATTAACGACGTCGAAAGTAGCTTACTTTAAGAGAAAATATGCAGAAGAAGAACATTTACATCAAGATTACCATGAGTATTGTCCAAAAGTGAGTATCTCCCTCGCTCCAGACCCCACCCTCTCCCCAGTTCCATTCCCTGATGCTAAAGACCCATCCATTTACTCTCCAGCACCTGATACTACCAGAGGACCGGACTTGTATCCTAAAACTATCTCTCCAGAAACTCCGCTTCCTGGATGACCCCGAAGCCTACCTCCGTAGGTCTGTATTAATTAACAATCTGTTGAGGAAGATTCACCTAGAGACAGAGAGGGAGAGTTATGAATACTTTAAGGAGGCTCCGTGCTATAGGACTGCCTACTCTGACGCACGAAAACGGCTGAAGTTTATGGTGCAGGAGTGCTGTTCCCAGTCGCTCTACTATGAAGAGCTGCACTCGTATCGCATCGTGCCTTACTCTGCAGAGAACGCCGTTTACGGGATGGGCTACACGGGCAGCCACCTGGAGCAAAATTCTCAGTTGCTTATTTATAAAATGAATTAAAGTAGCCGTTAGACCCACTGATGTTTGTTTCTGAATGCTTGGACTGCTTGTCGAGGTGTTGAGATGAGGCACTAATTGCAGATGTGTTTGCGATCAGAGGCGGAGGCGCCGGGAGCCGAGCGGAAGGTGCTTTGGATAATGCTCTGCAGCCCCCGTTGTTGACCCCCGGTGTGAAGCACCTTGCTGTGCACACAGAGAGGTGCAATACGGAGGTCCTAACCTGCAGAGACTGCGTGCAAGGCGGTTTGCAGAAACAAAGCTGCACTTAAGTTACCCGTGTGTAGATACAGATGCTCCAAATCACTTTTGCAGTTAAATTACGCCGTCCCCGGTGCAAGGGGGGCCCCTGAAGCAGTGGAGTAGTCTAAGAGTGAGGAGTAAAACACAAGTTGTCTGCTGTAAAGGTAGAGACAGAAAGTTTCTTTGAGAATTGCTTTGACCATGAAGGAGTCAGTGCCAAAGGAATCAGTCTTTAGCTTAGGATTTTCAGAGACTGAACTCGCTTGCTACTTACAGACACTCTATACTGAGATTTGCAAGGGTTTGTGGGTTGGTTTTTTTAAAAAAATAATTGCATTCACCTTTTACTTATATTATCTCTTAGCTGGTATCTACTTTGCTATTTCAATACGATCCAGAATGACTCACAGGAAAGATTGTTTCTTCAGCCCATCATCGGTGTTCCCTTAACTTCGTTTGCCTCTTTCCCTAGCTGTTTCCCTGATACTTCTTTGCATGCTAATTTGCTGTTTGGCCCAAGGTTCACACTGGTGCTAGGGAATAGACAGCAATTTCTTTTTATGTGGATTATAAAAGGCAGCAAATCAATGATAACTCTCATAGATAGACAATGAATGTATCTGACAGATGCTGGTAAGACCTCAGAGGTTCTCCTGATGAAACTGCTCAGCATTAGTAATAATGTTTCAGGTTAAGTGAAATGTCTAATTTCAATCTGGGAATTAACTTTTAGAATATGTAAATATATATATTTCACAAGCTATGGCATGGGTGGGATGTTCAGCCAACGGAACGACTACAAGTGGAAAGTTTCATAGCTGCCAAAGCTACGTCATGAAAATACCAAAGAGTAACATTAGGGGAAAGATGATGCTCCAGAAATGGGGTCAGGAGAGAAGATTGCACTATAATCTGGGGGAATGTGATTAATGAGCCTGTAAATTAGCTGTTAGTTATACACTTGCAGCTCCCCCACGGGGGACCTGCATCCCAGAACTGCTGAACAAATATACAAGAGGGTTCAAAGCCTGTCAAAGTCCTACAGGTCTGTTGGCTTACAGTGAAGAAAATGGCTTTGCCTCGCTGGCTATCACCACTTTAAAGCTTTAAAGCAAAGTAAATAATAGCGCACACCCAGCTGGAGGCAGATATATATATATATATATATCTAAGAACTTAATTTTTTTAATTTTGAAAGGCTTTGCTCTTGCAGATGTGGCTGATGCTATTTCTGAACAAATACTGTGGCTTTCCAGGAATGTGCTTTTTGTGTCAGATTCCCCCTGTCACCCTGTTCAGAGCATCCTGGTCATGTGTGTCACACATATCGTCACAGCTCCCAGGCACGTGTTAGTGCTGGAGAAAGGGCAGAAAGGCAAAAGAGAAAAGGTGTGAAGAACAAAGTTAACTCTGGTATCAGTAGCTAGGAGTCAGTACAGGTTTAGGAGACAGAAGGAAGCAGTGAAATCACGATTTATTTTTAATTAAAAAAAAAAAGTCAGCAGTGTAATACAAAACAAGGATAACCTGCAAACTGGAGAATATAAACATCTCAGATTCTGTGGGAAGGCTGAAAAAGCAGGGCAGTGCTGTTTGGGAGGTGCTGTTAGTCATGGTGAATGTTCAGATTTTTGGTTTTGCTTTGAGACAAGTCATATTTGCTTATCTCTTAGAAAAGGGTGACTTTCAGTCCTCAGCCAGTGCAGTTCAGCCTCAGAGCTTCCTGGCTGTGTGTGGCTTGATTCCTGCTGCCCCTGGGCTTGCACCAGCCCAAAATCATGCAGCTGGTCAAATTGCATTATTTCAGAAATGGTTTCAATGCGGTTTGAGGAGTCTCCAGTTTGAGAAATCTCCAGTGGAATGGAGCCATGCCCACATCAACAGGAGATTGGGGCAGCCCAGGCTGCTGCTCAGGTGTGTGGGACAGCCCCAGTGCCACCAGTAAGGGCTGGCAGAGAAGCCCATCTGCTGTTGTGAGAGATGCCATTATCCCCCAGGAGCTCCCTGGCCTCTGTGGCTCCGGGAACGCCTTGTGCCACCCCAGGGCTGGGGGAATGGTAAAGGAAAATTGCTCCTGTCTTCTGATTTTTCAAACCATGTAATTTTCCACTCTGAAGTGGTGTGATTTATGCATTTTTTTCTCTTCATGCCCATTTTCACCTGATTTCATAATGATCTAGTATGGATAGGAAATGCTAAAATGCTTCTTTTTTTCTCGCTGACTGACTTTTTATATTCATAGGATGGTTCTGGCTTGAATAAACAAAACTTTTAACTGAAAATTAGAAAGGTTTCAATGAAATGAAAAAGCTCAGTAGGATCAAAGTCTTTAACCTCACCTGAAAAAAAACCACTGGCCCTGTCAGATTCACCTTTGAAGAGGTTCTTTGCCTGCTGAAAGAGGCAGATACTTTCTTGCCTATTGAAAATTTCTCTGATAAGGTGTTGTGATAATGGAACAGATATAACAGACACAAATCTGCATCAGCTCACAAAATTACTTGGGCTACCTAGGAAAGAGAATGATAATTTACTCATGTTTTTCTCTTGTTTTCTTGAACAGAACACATTGTCTCTTTTTTTAAGTTTAACTTGCTCCAGGAGCCATTAAAATGGATTATTTCTTTCTGGAGAACAAATTGGGTTTTTTATGGTTGACTTCTTGATATGGAATTGAATCAAAGCTTCGCTATTCTAAATGCTTTAAGTCTGCTTGAGTTTTGACTGCCTTCTGCTCTGCCCAGTGATTGGTGCTGCTGTAAAGTAGGTCTGAAAAATTCGACTTGAATGCTTAAAAATAGTTTATGGGGTGATAAAGAAGTACAAATGTGCAATAACATTGCAAGTGACTCCCGAAATACTTAATTTGACACCTTTTGAATTATACACTTACATTGATTTTAACATTTAGTTGCCAAGTTACTGGGTACCAGCATTTTAGTACAGCTACATACAGTGATTTTTCTTTTTTGGGTTCGTAGCTACAGTTCAGCTCTTCTGGCTTCTGATGTGAGAATCTGTCTGTAGGTGGTCAACTTCCAGTGAGATAGATTTATATATATATATGTTCTATTATGACTGCATTAGGAACTCCTACATATGGGCTATGTTTGCACTGGATGTAAAGAAAGTCCTTGCTTCCCTTTGACTCAGTTGCCTTGGAGATAGAATATTCATCAGAGAGAATATAGACGAGCTGGGTAACAAGGACAGACTTGGTGAGGAGAGCTGAGCATTTTGAAAATGCCTGGCTTAGGGCAATTAATTTTCACCCGGGAATAGCAGCACACTTGGCTGTAATTAGTGTTTCTATGAATTGAGTTTTCTTTGTGCTGCTTTTCCGACTGGACACGCTGGTGAAGGGTGCACGGGGTTGGCATCGTGGGGGCCGTGGCGTGGGTGTGGGTGGGGTCTGGTGCAGAACCCCAACACCGAGTTTGAGCAACCTGGTCTAGTGAAGGTGTCCCCACCCGCAGAAGGAGGGTTGGAACCGGATGGTCTTTAAGGTCTCTTCCAACTCAAACCATTCCATGACTCCATGATTCTGTGACGTTAGGGCCCTGATCCTGTAAATGACTCTGTTATCACCTGGTTTCCTCTCGCAGACCCTGTCGCTGAAGCCCGAGAGGCTCCTGGTGTGCTTGATGCTCAGCACATGCATGAGCTTGTGCGGGGCTGGGGCTGCGCCCATCGCGGGCCCCCCTCGATGGCCGAGCTGCCGCTTGAGCTCTTGGGTACATCTCTATTGCACTGTAAATCGAACTCCTGTTTCCCAATGAATGTGTTGAGTATATGGACTATTGTGCCTTAAAGTCCTGCCCTCGTTACGAGCCTTTGTGAGCGTTCTGTAAATCCGCACACCGTCTGTCGCTGGTAGCCCTGTGTGCTCTCTGCAGACCTGACTCGGTACTTGGCAGGGCCTTGGGAAACCCAGCCCTGACCTCAGTCTGCCATGAACACAGAGGGCATTTGCCAATTCCCTCTTTTCTTTTTTCACATTGCTTTCCTCTGCGACACTCATGAAATTCTGTTTGTTCTGGTTCCTGCCTTAGCTGGGCTCTGGGCCACCTGCAGCGCCAGGAGCCCCCCGCGGGAACTCAGAAAGTTGTAAAAAAGTTGTCTCCAGATTTTAAATGCCACCTCTAGAGCGCTCCCAGGAGGGAATCACAGCTGCATGCAGCAACTGTGGCAGGTGTTGTCAAGTATATCATCATATACTTGACACAATTAACAAAGCAGAGAAGGGAACACCTATTTCTATTGAAATGCATGAGCCTGCATTATGTTACATACATGGTGATTATACACCAAGTAATTGGAATAGTACCTACTGGTTCTGTAACAAAAAAAAAAAAAAAAAGACTTTTTAATGTTTAAAATTACCTGGGACCTGATTGAAGGTTTTTATGAAATTGTTTTCTAAAGTGAATAGTAGAAATAATGTATATGTATTTTAAATATACGTATGATGTGCATGTTATTAATAAAGACCTATTTCTATTGAACCAGATGGACTCTTGTTGGATGTATATTCTTTCATTTACAAGTTAACTACTAGTAATTCTACTAAAAAAAGGTTTCAAGCACCACCAATCCTGTAAAATCTTATAACCACAGATTCTTTGAGGGCCCTGGATTGGAGGGGGAACCTGGGGTAAGTCCTCTGTCATTCCTGCCCCGATCCCATAGTTTGCATCCCAACTAGCCTATGTACTTGCAAGACCCTTCTTCTTTTCCTGGTTTATTTATTTTATTTAAAATTCTGCAAGTAACCACTTTCCCAATGATGTTCTGCAGGGCATGTCCCAGATGCTGCTGAAGGGTCAAAGTTAAAACAGTTAGCTATTGGAGCAGTTCAGAAAATTTTTAGTAAAAAATCCTGACTATGATGGAAAGGTCCCCATTTTCCTCATCATCAGGGTATTTCTTTAGGACTATTTTCCTGAAGAAGCTGAAGTGAAACACTGAAATATTTAAGAGATACTGAAAAGGAGAAATATTTGCAAAAGGATGGGCTTTCCACTGTGGGCAGGAGCCTCTGGAGAGGGAAACCTCTTCCAGGGCCAGGTGCTTCAGCTCCCATCTCCAGCGAGGACTTGAGTACCACCTGGGGCTGCAGGTCCAGGTTCTGTAAAGAGTGAGCATCCCAACCAGGTGCCACAGGCACAGCAGCACATCAGTCACCTCCTCTGAAGGTGTTGCATCAGGAGACAACAGCTGGAAGTTTCAGCCTGAGGACAGCTCTGAAACCACTGATCCCAAGCTCCCTACATGCCTCATGTGAATGTGGTGTTGCCAGGATTAGCAGCCACCACCCAAATGCTCCTTATCAGACAATCCTTTACCTGTCTCTGAACCACTCCTCTTTTTTAACCAAAAAGCAATATCTAGACCTTTGGCCTGGAGATGTGCATGATTTAGAGGAATGGGCTTCTTGCTGCATGTCTGTGGGTTTGGCTTGTTTTTTTCCCATATTTTGTGTGAATGACCAAAGGTCTCTGGGGTGACATAGCCCTGGCACAGAGAAATATATTCAAATGGCCAAAATTCCTCCTGGATCCTTGGTCAGGAGCAGCCACCTCTGAGGACTCAGCACACTGGTAAGAGATGCTGAGGCTTCCTTGGTCCAGCTGTGGAGAGAACTGCTTTAGTGTGGAAGCAAAAGGCATTGCAGCAACTTCCCACCTCCCAGCACAGAAGCACTGTGCTGTCCAACACAGGCAAACACTTCCTCATTTTGGACGTTTTCAAAGTCATGTAAATCATCTTGACACAAAGCAAATTTGGCTGCAGACTGAAAGTGAGGGCCTCTGCCAATTCCTCTGCTGCTAAAGGAGGTGATGAAGGTGCCATGGCCAGACCAACCTGAGCTTGCTCTGCTCTCTTTCTGTATTTTCTTCTTAGCTCTTAACAGCCACTTTGAATTGAAGTAGCTGTTGGGCTGCCCTACCCTGGCACTGCCAGCCCAGATTCATGGAGCAGCTGGCACAGGACCCAGAGAACCCAGCCAAGAGCTGTAACTCACCATTACATCTTACCCTCGGTGCATTTCAGGGCTTAATTAATTCAGGCCCAGAGATAAGCAGTGCTGATGGCCAAACCAGGTGATGCTTTGAGCTCCTGGCTGCAGAGCGCTGTGCAGAGCCCTGCAGCCTCCCAGCTCTGCTAGCCCAGTGGGGAGGTCTGCTCTGCCTTGCTGCCCGCAGGCTGATGTGCCACTGATGGGAAATTGTCCCCAGCTGGGCTGAGTGGTGCCAAATTGTAGCTCTTACCAGCTGAAGGAATCTTTTTTTCCTGACACAAACCGCTCCGTGGAAATCGTTGCCAATTTGCTGCAAGGAGGTTTGTGTGTAACATTTGCTGCCAGGGAAGAGGAAGGATGGCTGGGAAGGAAAAGGTCTCTCTCCCTGTAAGGTGCCAGAATCCCCTGTTCATTGTGGGGAAGCTGCTATTGCTGTCCCATGTCTGAGGCTCAGGGCCATGCAGACATTTCAGGTGTGCTAAAACCATCCTCTTATAAGGTTCCCTTGGTTCTGTGTCTCCAACTCAAACCATGTGGGCTGGCACTGCCAGGGTAGGGCAGCCCAGCACAGTCTGGGCATCCCACAAGCCCCACAGGCTTTGATGGGATGCTGGGAGGATCCAAAGGAGTTTTTTAACCTGTTGCTGCACACTCACAGCATCATCAGTCCCATACACAGAGAGCATGCCAAAAGGCTGGATGCACCATGCCCCAGGCAGACAGGGTCTGTCCCAAAGCTCTCTAGTGCAGGCAGGGGTGGCAGCTCCAGGTGGTGTTATCCAGGAAAACATTAGGATTTTGGAGGTAGATGGAACTGCAGGGTGGGACTCTGTGAATGCCCCCACTCTGTCAATGCCATAAGGACTTAAACATTCTGCATTGGGTTAGCAGGAGTTAATGCAGGTCCTGCTTGGCCAGGTGTAGAAGGTTATATCCTGATAAAAGTATTCCTAATAGTCCCAATGAGATGGGGCCCTTGCTTACAGAATTAGTGTAAATAGCTCTTCTTCTGCAGAATTTTGGGTCTAAGGCCAAAGAACAGCCTGATAGCCTTTGGGGGCATGGGTCCATATTCAGACAGCTGAGGTGAAGATGTGTCTGCACTGGAGGAGAGCCAGAGACTGTATCTAATTGCTGCTTAGGCAGGTGGGCTGCAGAACGAAAAGGCTGTTGTGGAAGCACCTAAAAAAGGAAAAAAAATCTGGTCTGGAAGTGGTGGAAGTTCTCAGGAGCCTTGCACTTGCTACCAAGAAGTTATTCTTCTCCTGGGAGTGTTTTACCTGGTAATTTGTGTTTTGGGAGGTGGGTCTGAGTGAAGCCATGACCAAGGGCTGATGGACTGGCTCAGTGGTGTCTGCTCTGGTTCCACTTGGAATAAAAAATCAATGCTGCAAATACTGGGAGGGAGACTAGTCACAGGGCTGAAGAAGCCCACATGGAACTTGGATTTGCAGCTCTCAAGGCCGGGATCACCTGGAAAGTGAGGGCAAGCTGCAGCTAACACGAGGCAGTAATAAGTCAGATGCTGGTGTCGTGGGGACTGAGCCTGCCACGCAGGACACCTTGTCCCCTTCCTCCCCGGGCAGGTCCCTACTGCCCCGGCGGTGCAGAGCAGGCTTTGTGCCTGAAGATGGCACTGCTATATTGTGGGATTGCCTGGAAAACTGCAGCCATGGAGCTGCTGAGCAGAGCCCAGGTGCGGGTGCAGTGGTGGGTGCTGGCTGGGTCAGGGCTCGAAGGACTCTGTTGCCCACGGACAGACAGCTCCCAAACAAGGCTCATCTGTTTGCAACATCATCCTCAGTTCTCCCTTAGCTTTTGGCCCCAGAGAGTGTCCAAGTCTTGCTAGTTTGGAGCAAACTCTCTCTTCTGCTCTCTTAAGGAGCTGTGTGGTGTGTGTTGGCTGCTGAGCTCTGCAGGGCTCTGGTGTGAGCAGGACAAAACGTGAGGAGCTGCTCCAACTTATTTACAAGGGACCATCCCCTCGCTGCTTTGGGGGTAAGAAGATGGATGGGAGTGTGAGCCAGGCTCTGCCAGGGTGCTCACATCAAATGAAACAACAGTGGCCAGAGACTACAGGTGTGAACAAAGTTGTCTTTTCTGGGCTCCTGCTCCCCCTCCCCATCACTTCTTGAAGGATCTGAAGAAGCAGCAAATGATCCCAACGTTGTGCAGGTAAGGATTAGACCCTGAAGTGAGGGGATGATGTCATTCCCTGGCCCCTGGATGACCAAGCTCTCCCAGGTCTGTCTGACCATCAATATTGGCTCTGTTTCATTGCAAAGACAGTGGGAGACTGCAACCAGGGCGAAGTGGCAGTGATGCCTTCTAGGGGTCATAACAGAGCATGAAATAGTCCAAAGGCAATGTCCAACCTGAGCTTGGTGGTTGGGGCATTACCCAAATGCCAAGAGATGGAGCAGGCAGGACTGGGCCTGGACCAGCATGTGAGGGTTCCCTGAGGCACACCCTGTGTCTGGTTTGAAGGGCTCCTTGGCTGAAGGACACCACCCCAGCTCAGACATGGATGCATTTCTCCTCTGAAAGCTTTGTGTGGCTCAGATTTTGTGAGGTCTCCCTGTTCTCAGCCCCTGAGCCATGGACCTTGTGGGATGGAGCCCATTTCCCCACTTGGAGCTGGGTCTGGATTTAGTTTTCTGTGCATTGGCACCCCAAAGCCCACCAAGAGAGAGATTTCTTTCCCTATAATGATAACTCTGTCTCTATGCACACACCATACAAATGCATATCTGCGTGTCTTTCTCTCCACCACTGGAGGGCTGCATCTACCTGCAGACTCTATTTAGGTTACACTAAACCCAGAGCACCTTTAGGGATGTGTTGTGCCAGCGTAATTGGGGGAGGCTGAAAAGCAGAAACTGTTCTCTTTTGGGAAAAATCTGGCTGTAAACTTCATTGGTTTGCAGTGAAAGCGCTTTTTTTCCCTGTTGGAAGCTTTGTGGTTAGTTCTAATAAAGGCAGTGAGTTGGGAGGGAAGGTGGGGGAATTTTTTCAGGCTAGCAGGGCCTGAAAAGAGGAGCTTTAGTTTGTTTTGAGCTGTGTTCCCTCTTTCATGAATTAAATACTATGGGCCATGGGAGATTAAGAGGTCCTGGATCTCCTGCATTTACTCCCAGCCATCTGTTTCTGTGTCGTGCCTGAGCTGTGCAGTGTTTCCCTGAGGCTCAGCCCCTCTGGTCTCCAAACCCAAGTCCTTCTCGGTCCCCTCGGGATCAGGTTTCTGCAGAGTCTGACCAATGGGCTGAGCTCCCTTTTCCTGCTTAACTCGCAGGAGTGAAAGTTGAGCCGCAGGAGCTCGACAAGTGAAATATTTCATCTGCAGATGTGTTACAGTGTGCTGGAGAGTTGTGCCTCCCCGGGGCTCTCTGCTCAGACTGTTGTGGGGTTATTTTTTTCAGCTTCACACAGACTTTGCAGATTTCTGTTCTAGCTTTGCATTCCTATGGGTTGGAGACGCAGCAGAGCCACCAGGAACAGCAAGACAGGCATTTTCTAAAGCCATGCCTGTCCTCTTTTTAGCTGCAGGGCGAAGCCTGTGAAGTTTGATTGACTCTCAGGCGGTGCTTGCTTGGGGATGGGAAACCCTTGGGATGACTGCCCCGGTGAAGGCTCACACTTGGCAGAGTGACTTTGCTGCTTGTCCATTTGGACCCATCACCTTTTCCTCACACCACCTTGGGCTCACCCTTCCGAGGGTTGCTGGAGGAATTCAGCTAAAAGCAGTAATGCTCCTGCCGTGGATTGAATAAAGCTCTGCTTGGACTACAGAGGGCAGCAAATCGTTCAGAATACAAAAAGCTCCATCCTGTGCTAATTCCAGCAGCTGCAGCTCAGCTGGAGAAGCTCCAAGAAGAGGAATGGAGCTCCAGTGCAGGGACCAGGTGACAGCAGGGCCACCTTCCTCACTGAGGGTGGCTGCTGTAACCTGTGGCTGTTCTCCACAAACTCCTGACGAAATGTGCTCACCAGTAGAAGCTAACTGAGGTGTAAGACTGTTCTTTGTGTTTTCCAGGCAAAGGTGTGAAATTTAAAGTTGTTTTTTGCCCCCACATAGGTTTGTGCTCTCCCCTGAAAAGAGAGAGGAGCAAGCAAGGAAGGGCTCCCAGGTTATAGCCACGGGAAAGTGCTCCATGGATAAAGTCTTCTGCATTGCTTGCAGGTGTCTCATGGGCACACAAACCCCCCTGCACCTTGGTGTTTGTGCTTCTTGCTAGGAGTTGGGCAGGGAAGTGTGTAACATCTTCAATGAAATCTTTGGGGGATTTCTTAAAGACATCTTTCATGGAACTTCAGATTTTGAAAAGGCCTTTTTACAGGAGAGCTCTTTGTCCTGCACTTTTCTGTGTCTCTCTACCTCCCCTCCCAGATGACCTGGTTCCCTTTAAACTTCTTTAAAGAAAACAGCTTTGATAAATAAATCAAACAGCATTGTGCTTCAGAATCACTAATGGGATCTGACACTGGTCAGCTACCAAACTGGTCCCTTTGAAACCCTCGCAAAAAGGGAACCAGTCATATTAGATATCCTGTGTCCTCCTGTCATTCATATTTTCAGAATTGTTTTCCCAGTTTCCTGCCTAGGTTGCCCAGAAGAAGGATGCACCTTCCCTGGAAGTGTTCAAGGCTAGGTAGGATGGGGCTCTGAGAAACCTGGTCTGGTGAAAGGTGTCCTTGTTGATGGCAGGGGGATTGGAACCAGGTGGCCTTAAAATTCCCTTACATCTGAGATAATTCTGTGATTCTTTGAGACATTTCATTTCCCTGGGAACCCATGGTATAATTTTCTTTTCAGCATACAGAAGGAACGTGCCAGGAGAAACAGCCATGCAGCTCTGTTGGCTCCTGCTGAACCTCTTCTGGGTCACACAGAGCTTTTATAGACCTGTGAGTGGTGGCAGCATCTCTCTCTGTCCTGAGTAATGCTGGTATAAGGAATGCCAGCAGTGCTCACTACTGAACAGAAGGAATGAGTGGTGAAGGTTCTGGAGCACAAGTCCTACGAGGAGCAGCTGAGAGAACTGGGGGTGTTCAGCCTGGAGAAAAGGAGGCTGAGAAGAGACCTCATCACTCTCTACAACTCCCTGAAATGAGGTTTTAGCCAGGGTGGGGGTTGGTCTCTACTCCCAGGTAACAAGCGACAGGACAAGAGGAAACGGCCTCGAGTTGTGCCAGGGCAGATTTAGATTGCATATTAGGAAAAATTTCATCACTGAAAGGCTAGTCAGGCATTGGAACAGGCTGCTCAAGGAATTATCATCCCTGGAAGTGTTCGAAAAAAGTGTGGATGGGGTGCTTAGGGTGAAGGTTTGGTGGTGGACACATCCATGTTAGGTTTGTGGCTGGACTCAGTGATCTTAGAGGTCTTTTCCAAGCTTAGGATTCTCTGATTCTATGAATGGGCATAAAAGGAGCAAAATACTAATCTGTCCATTGTGCATGCATTTAGTCATCCCCCTTTGGCTCTTCCTGCCTATGGGATGGTGGGAGCAGGACAGAATTGCAGCAGGCTGGAAGTGGTTTTTTTTTTTTTACAAAAGGCAACTTCTCTTCTGGTTCAATCATACACGGAAAAGGATGACAGCAAACAAGAACCAGCAGGGATAAGGTATTAACACAGTGAAACAGGCATTGGATTGGCTGTTTTGGATCTCTTCAAGGACAGTTTTGAGGCAGGCACAAATGCTGCTAAATCCCAGGTTAATGTGGACTGAAATAGCACTGCATTGTCATTGTTATCAAGGAAGATATATATATATATATTTTAATTCAGCAATTTTGGGAGCTTAGATAAGCTCAGAAGGAGCTGGTAGGTGAAATTTTAGTAAATTCTAGCTGGCTTTCCCTTTCAGGCTCCTTAAGGGGTAACAGAAGGGCAACTGCCAAAAAGTATCCTGTCTTGATTTGGAGACTCTGTCCTTTCCGAGCAGATTGTCCCAGTGGTCACAGCCACTTAGAAAGGTGACTCTTTTTTTAATTCCTTTTGTAAAGTGTCTAATTTCTAATTGGAACTGGTCTGGACTCAGCTTCTAGCCAGGAGCATTTTGTTAAGCTGCTCTCCTAAATTAAGAATCCCCTTTAAGTTCCCCTTGTCTTCTCCATGTGAAGACTGTAATCAAGTTGCCTCCCACTCTCTCCCTTTTGAGACTAAACAGATTGATCACCCTGTCTGTGGCTAAAAAGCCTTTTCTAAACCTTCCATCAGAGCTTCACTTGGGTATCTGGACCTGGAATGGGGCTCTAATCATTAAGTGAGTCTTGGGCTAAAACGATTTTCTAAAGTATAACATGAAGCATTAAGGAGTTCTTGGCCTATACAGAATGTAGTCTTTTTTTTAAATCCAGTTCCTTGGCTCTTGCCTTTTTGTTTCAGTGGTTTGTACTCTGTGAAGCAGAATTGATTCTGGATATATCACCCTACAGTGCCAGGAAACAGGGTGCAGATCCCTTTGTCAAGCCCAGAATATTTCCTGTTCTCATTAATTCCAGGTCATTCTGGAGAGAGAAGGTGAAAGGACACACACCTGCTGGAAGGGGACAGGGAGACAGAGAGTGCAGCTTTGAACTCAGGAAAGCCTCATGCTCCTTCTGGCTGCTGCAAGTGCCAGTGTGATGGCTACAGGGCAGGAAGTATTAAGGTTATATTGGTCCATTATTGGGGTTCATAACAACTCCTCACTGCCTTACATGATGTTTTCCTAGCACAGAATTTCTGACACGAAATTCTTCACAGATGAGAGCTCTGTTTTTCCCTCTAACACAAAGTTATTTAAAAAAATACTGCATATTAAAAAAAAAGAAAAAAAAAATGTTCAAAAACATGGACAACACAGGAAAAAAAAGAGGCAGTTGAAATTATTTGTGTTGTCTCCTTGTGTGTTGCTCAAGCTGTTTTCTTTAATCCATGAGTGCTGGAGCTCAGGGGATCATGCAAGGCCCAAAGCCTCATCCTCAGAGTCAGTGCAGAGCTCTCTGAGACTACTCAGGTGTTACAGATCAGTGCTAATAAGGAAATCCCAATCATACTTTGTCCCTGTAATATGAACTTCAGAAACTCTTGAATGGTTCTGTAGTCAATCTTAGGAGCTGCTACTACTGATCAAGAACAGGAGAAATTTCTGTTATATCAACATTACATTAATATTTATAGTGCTGTGACTGATGGGCAGATAATCTGCCCTCACAATGATACTAAAAATTTATCCAGATTCCTGCTTCAGGAGCTGGTTCTGCTTCCCCTGGAATGCCTTTTATTGCACTAATACTGTCCAGAACTTGCCTGCATTGAAAACCTGGTGTGTGTAAAACTCAGATGACTTCACATAGCTGTCAGGGCATGCTGGATCCTTTTATGTGAAGCAAACTTCCACTGATGCAGTGCAGACTCGCAGTGCAAGTGGTGGGATGGGGGCTGGGATGTGTGGTGGGAATGCAGGAGCAAGGGAAAGGCCAGGAACCAATTTAGTGGTGACTTTTCACGTGGGTGAGTTTGTGCAGATGGGTTTGCTGCTGGCTGATTCATTCCTGGGAGGAAGGAGAAATGCAGGGAGGGAGAAAAAGCAAAATATTTCTCTGTCCAATAAGAATTATGGTGGCACCTAACACAGATAGAGATGTGGTGTGTGTGTCCAGTTATGCTGTTGAAGGTACCTGAGGACACAAGGAAGGATATCATGTTCCCTCTTAGAGGCAGTAGGGTTGTTTTCATTCCTGATGGTTGCTGGTTTATGTTCCTGTTTATCTTTTATCAAATATAGTAAGAAAAAAGCTCCAAGATTTTTTAATAACTATATCAAAAACATAACAGGCAAAGCCTTTTTCTTTTTCTTCCTAGTAACTCCTCTGCCTTCCACTGGAAAAAAAAAAAAAAGATAAACTCTAAACTTGTGTAAGAGAGAAAAGCCATAAGACAATCTATGGCTGCCAAAGTCCAAATTAAGGAGAGGTCAGGGACTGAATAACAAAACCCAGAAATATGAAGACTACATATGAAGCCAAAGACAGAGCTGTGGTCCTGGCCACTTTGATTGCTTTTTTGAGAGGAAAGGAAATTTGTGTGGTTGCATATTTGTTAGTAGGAAGTCAGGCATGCTTCCCCTCTCTGAAAGAATTCAATAAAATAGAGAGTTTTCCTTCTGGATACCATGGAAATAACAGAAATTATGAGATGAAAGTGAATAGTTGGGAAATAAATGTATAAATACCACTTTACACTACCAAATTGTCTCTCTTGATGAGTTGTAATAATTAGCAAGCTTTTATTTCCTAGCAATGGTCCTTCTAATGAGAACACCTTCCATCTTTCTGGTGAGCAGCTGGAGCCAAAGATCCAGAACAAGTGAATGTGTTGGCTGTGACATGTCATGGTTACCACATGGCCATGAATGCTTTGCAAAACACAATGTCCCTTAACAACTCATTAAATATTGTTTTTCTTTCTGTTTCATGTGCTCTCATTAATTTGTCAAATCAGGGTGGGTTTTTTTTTCCTTTAATCCTATGTTCTTGCTCTCTCTGAAAATCTTTTAAGCACCTGTTCAGTTTGAGCTTGTAATAAAAGAAACACCATGAAACCTTCCTGCAACAACAAAAAGATGTCTTGATGACCCTGCTGTTCATATCCCAGCTGAGATAAATTTCCAGGTGTGAAAGCTTGTGTAATCCTGATGATGTTCCTTGTACTTTCTGCTCTGATTTTGCATGGAAATGACAGTGGCAGTGCTGTGGAGCTGCTAAATGGGACTGTCCAGGAGACAACAGTATCCAGAACATGAAGTAAAAACTACTCACCTAAAAACTGAAACCTTCATTCTCTTTGGAGGAGACAGGAGGAAACATGGATGAACTATATTTGACAAAGATTAGAAAGATCATTTGTGGGAGTAAGTTCTTCTCTGAGGTAACTAATGTGACACAGTGAACAGGGTAACCCTCATCTTAGTATGTAATATTATATATTTGGTATTATTTTTTTAATTGCCTTAATATTTGCCTATTTGTGAAGCACTTTAGAGCTTTACACTTCTGTTTCTCAGTGTTGCTGTCAGACCCAGGATAATTAATTCCACAGACGAAGTTATCTTGAGGCCAAGGGAAATTTATGGGAAAAAAATGAAACAAACCAGAGAATCAAATGGTGGAAGTGTACCATGGTCTGTTTATTATACTTAGGAATTAAGTACATGAAAGGAATTAAGTACATAAAACTGCTCCTTTGTGTGTGTCTCTAGTGCTGGGTTACACACAGGAGCCCCAGAGCTGCAATTTGTCATTTGCTCATAATTTGTGCATGGTCCAGTTTTTAATCCTCCTTGTCCTGCAGCCTGCAAGGAATTCCAGTTGGGTCCAGCTCCACACATGAACAACCTCATGGCCTCCCAGTAAGCTGGTTGGACAAATGACCCAGATACGTGCACTGCACTTGGGTAGGAGAGGTCACCCCGTGGGATAAATTGGGGGTTGTTGATAATGTTTGATTGTGGAATAAAGAGATTATATAGCAGTGTGAGCTTAAATGAGAGTGTCAGAAGGGAAAATTGTTACTTCTGCTCTTCATTCCTCCTTTTCCTCCGTCTCCCTCCCCAGGCAGCGATGTGCAGGTGGGTTTGTGTTCGCCAGCTGTGCTCTGGTTTGTGGAGCCTGGGTTTAGGGTTGCTGTGTTATCCCATATCCCTGCAGAGCCTGGATCAGTCCCACCCCTCTGATGTGCTCTTGGTCCCTCAGTACAACAGGGACTGAGCCATCCCCTGCCCTGTGGCAGATGTGGATCGTGCAGGGGATGTTTCAGCCACTGACAGCAGCACGAGACATCAATCTGAGACAACAACCCACAGGCGTGCACGAAAATGTGAGGCTTTCTGCCACGGGAGAGGAATGACTTCCCCAGAATGACTATGGAACAGCATTAAACTCGAGTAAAGAGCTGAATTAATCACAGGCTCCATCAGAGTGCCGGGGAGGGCAGCACAGAAGGAAAATGAGCCACTGCTGAGAGCTGAGCCAGCAGCCAGCTGAGGAGGTGCTCTCCTCGCTTCCCAGGGACTCAGCAAAAGGATTTTTCTCCCCCTTGGAAGTGAGGTGGCTTTTGAAATGTGGGGAGGAAGATGACAGTAAACATATGTTCTGCTTCCTGTTAGCTGCTGTCTGAGATTTTTCTCCTCCTGTGTATGACTGATTCTTGATTTGTTTCCACACTTCTTTTGCTGTGCCCAAAAGCAGGAACAAAAGGGCAGAGGAGCAGCAGAAATGTGAAGCCCTAGAACAGCATTCACCACCCACAGGCCTTACTTTTGGGTATTTTTTGTAATATTTTTATGTCAGGGAGGACTGCATGTGATGAGAGGATTTATGGCTCTAATTCCTTGTTCCTGCATAGTCACCACATCCTTTGGTCTCCTGCTTCTCTGAAACATCTCACAAGCTTACTTCAGCCATCAGCTGCAACTTTTCAGTTTCAGTGTCTGAAGTATTTCTGCTCATGCTCCCTGATAACTCCCACAGGATTTATTTGTTAAACGAGGTATTTCTGGACCAGACACCGCATTGCTTTCAGAACTTTGGTGCAACAAAACCTCCTGGATTCCTTTCTTTGTGTGGGTACAACTGGCCCACACAGGAGGTGGGTAGTAGTTTGGCTAATTCCTGGGCAATCAGAAAGGTGATTAAACCTCTGCTCTTGAACAGCAAACAAGGTGCAGTGTAGCCCAGAGATGGGCTGATGCACTACTGGTCCACTACAAAATGGTACCAGCTATGATGAAGTCCTGGAAGTTTGTAAAGCCTTGAGAATCATAGATTCTTCATAGCTAAACCAGAACTTAGGACTACGGTTTTAAATACTTCCTCTGAGAGGCACAAGGCAAGAGAAAGCAGAGACCTTGTTTTATAATCCTCTCTCCACAGGTCTTAATCACAGACTTTGTGAGGCTTTAGTCCAACTTAGAGATAGAAGTAATCTCAGTGGGATGCAAAAGCACTTATGCAGGACAGTAGACCCTCTGAAATGTGGCTCTGGGCTCTAGAGTTCTGCAGTTTGGGTTATAATCAGCCTCTTATTGCTGTACTGGGCAAAGATAGCAGCCCATTTAACACATTTACACTCTCTGCCAGCTCCTCCATCTTGGGTATTGGCAAGAATATTTTCCTTGGTGGATCCTGAGGCTGTGCCTACCCCGATATCCACTCATTCTGTGGGTCACAGAGCTCTTGCCTTCAGTTTTGTCCAGGCCTAGGCAGAGCTGGATCAATGCTGATGCTGCTTCACGTGTCCCTTGGGTGTCCCTCTCCTTCAGAGCCCTCCTGCAGCTTCTGCTTGAATCAAACAGTGTCACTGCACCTCACTTCTGGGAGCAGCTGCAGAGCTCAAGTCTTCTTTGGCAGAAATGGCACCTACTTTCATCTTTTTCTTGGAAAACCACTCAATTTGCCTCCTTGCCTAATTCTTTAACATTTTTGGACTGCTTTTCCCACTCATCATGTGCTCCTCAATGGTATCTGTGCACCAGAGCTCCAGGGCTGCCATATATAGAAATGTTGGTGAGCTGGAGCAAGGCTGAACATGAGAGCAGTCAGATTTATTTATTTTCTCTGACTGTAACTTTTGCCTTCTGGGCAAGCACTTGGGACCTGCCATGTAAGCAGTCACCAGTTGAGCTCAAAAAGCCAAAGTTCTGCAGTTGGAGTTATAAACAGCCTCTTATCTCTGTGCTGGACACAGACAGTGACCTATTTAACACATTTACCACCATATCTTAAAATAGTTTTAAAAATTGCAAGTGTGTGATGAAAAGCTGCGCAGAAACAGTTCAAAGAAATTTTTGTTCTACAGCCTTTGCTAAAATCAGTCTTCCCCCCCCAATCCCCACCCCTCACACTCCCCCCCAAAAAAGTTGTCTTGGCTTGTCACTCGCCTGCCTGGTTAGTGCCAGATGGAGCTTAATAGCAGGTACATAATATCCTGCTGTTTAAGGGTTTAAACCTTTTTTTAAAACCAAAAAATCCTCTTTCTCCTTTTCTCGCTTTTTAGAAGGGTCACATCTATGAATAGGCAAAAGCTTGAATTGTGCTATGCTCTGCTCATTTGTGGTGTCTAAAAATGGTCTTGTCCTTTCCTGAGATGCTGTGTTTTTTCACTGGAGTTTAATTTTTCTTTGAAATAACAGAGGTGAAAGTCTCAATTATCCCTGAGAATTTTAGCTACTTTCTTGCTGTTGTGGCTAAGTCAGCAAAGTTCTAAGTGTAGAGATGACCAAAAATCATCCTGGTACTGAAGGACAACCACCACCATCACCCTGCTCAGCAGGAACACAACGGCAAAATACACTAGAAATTAACTTGAGAGAAAAATATGAATAATAATACTCCTGTCATAAGCTCTCTAATTCTAAGCATAGGTAACTGTGTGTTAATTCAGCATTTAGAGAGTGTGTGTGTTTGTTGAGGGCACTGAGACAAGAACTGATGGGAAAGATTACAGGTTACAAAGGAAGAGTGTCCCAGCCTCCCATCCCTGATGAAGTTAAAAGTTATTCGGGGACTGAGGAAGGCTGTAGGTCTTTGCATCATTTTTTACTGATTAAAACTTCAGGAAATCTTGTCTCTGCTACCTGCAGGGCCACCTTGTGGAAGACCAGACAATGACTCATCCCCCTAAGGGAGGAAGGGCCCTTAGGATAGGAGTGCTCAAAAGCTCAACACCTTCCAGGTGAAGTGTGTTTTGTGCTCAGGTTCCCCCTGCTGCCTCTGCAAAGCAGAATTGATGCCTTAGGTTTTAACTTTTATATTTTTCCAACCCTGCCCTGCCCAGTGTCACTCTGCAGTTCCCTGGAGCTCGTTCAGTGCTGTTCTCTCATGCTCACACACACACAACAAAGCCTCTCCAGCTCTCCAAGGACACCCAGACCCTCCTAGGCCCAACAACTGCAAACCACAATCTTGGGGAGAGGGGGGGAAGCTTGGGCAAATTCCATCCTTGCCTAGCTTCTGCTTGGGGAATTGATGCTGAGATCCAAGTGGGAAGAACTCGGGAGCTGTCCTTGTCCATGTTGGGATGCACTGACGCAGGAGCCTCTGGAGCCCAGAGTGTACCTCCCGAGGCCTTTCCAATCAATCCCTCCTTTATTCCTTTATTCCTGTTTAGTCTCTGTTTCTAGGTAGCCATTTAAGGCATCAGAATCACTGTGTTAATGACAGCAGACTCAGCTATGGGCTTCACCTCAATGCCTTTGTGTCTGTGAGGCTTCCTTTGCAGAGACACCCGACCAGTTTATTTCACAGATGCCGTGATCAAAGGCACCACACAAAGACTCAGTGTTGCTGTGTGCTGCAGAGGAAGGCTGGAAGTAATTTGGGTCAACTAAAGTTAGAAACCATCCTCACCTCACGAGACAGATGTGAGCTTTGAAGTTGGGCAGATTATCAGCAAGACAATTTAGGAAAAACTCTTTTCCCCAGTTCAGTTTCTAGTCTGGGGACTTGATGGCTGTGCAGGGCTTGATGCCTGTTCCTTGGGTGAGGACATTCTGCCCAGTCCCGTGACCTGGCCTCAACAGAGGCTGAAAAACTCTGTGAGAAGATGTAAAGGACTTAAGTGAGTAATGCTGAAGTGTATTTCTGGGAAACAGTCCTTCCTCACCTAAGGGGTTTGTGGACAATTTAGGCTGAAGAGCAAAGGAAGAGCGAGGACATTCAGATCCTTGTAGTTGCCTGCTGTATCTGCTGTGAGCTGTACAGCTCTAGCATCTTCTATTTAATAATTTCAGTATTTTGTATTGTGCCTTCTGGGGCTGGTGGGAGGATGTAGACACAATATGACTCTCTTGTACAGCAAAAGGAATCCTGTTCACTGACTAAATAGTCTTCTGTAGGAAGACCTTTACCTCTGCCTTGCACCAGAGGTGGACAATGACTTATTAGGGGATAAGGACAGATATGTCTCCTGGATGTTATCTCCTTGCCTCCCTTAGCTCTGCAGACATGGATTCTGTGGTTAAAGGACTTTGTGAAATCCAAGTCGCCCAGGAACAGGAAAGCGCAGCTTAGATGAAGGCCCAGTTTTGTCCCTGTGTGTGCTCACTGCCTCCTTCTCACTTCTTCTCTTTTCCTGCTTGGGAAAAGAAGCCAGCTTTCTCCCTTTGTGGTGTTTTGATGAGTAACCCTCTTACTAGGGAAAGCCCTGATGTTTATTTCTGGCCTTCCAGACTTATCTCTACTGCAAACTCATAAGGCCTGAAGGACTGCCTCGTGGGCTGTAATCCATGCCAGCTGTGAAGCAGAATGTTCTAGAATTGCTCTTTTACCTTTCCCTACAGTCTCATGGCAACCTTCACTCAAAGTTCCAACCCAATGGATTGCTGTAACAGAATCCTCCCTCTGCAAGTATTTTAAGGTCCAGCCGGTGGACTGAAGCCAAGCACAGGCTGAAACAGAAACCACTGGGCCATGAACCCATTCTGTTACAAATGAGCAAATGCCTTGCTCCTGCTCCTGGTGTACCAACCCAATTAAGGCTAATCAGGGAGCTAAACTCCCTCAGAAATGTTCTGATGAAAGCTCTTCCAGTGGTTTATACACCCAGAAGATAACTCATGTAGAAAAGGCTTACTGCTCCAAGCCATCTCTCTGTGTCCTTTCCATGTCTGTGACACCAGGTGCCATCAGCCTGGGGAGTTACCTTGGCCCTCAGAGGTAACTTTACCTCCTTCCCTCCCTCACCTTGCAGGCAGAAGGAAAATACTGATGCAGGTTGTTGATTGAGAGGTCCATCAATCCCATCCAAACTAGGAGCTGCCCACAGCAATGTCCACTTGGAGTGGCAGGGAAAGTGCCATCTTCTGTGGGAGCTGAGAACAGGGTATTTTAGGAGTTGAAATACCAAAAATCATAGATGTGGATCTTGATGAGCTGAAGGACAGAACAGGCTGGTGGTGTCCCTTAGCCCCTTTCTACTTGCTGACACCCTGCAGCATGAGTGTGCTCTAAGTTCTAAAATAAAACCTAAAAATCCCTTCCTCTCCTCCAGGTCTGGCACCAAGCCAACATCGTTACATTATTTTCTTGGTTTAATTTTTTTTTTCTCCTCGGATGCCACTAATCTGGTTGGCTTTGAACGTTCTCCAAAAGTGCTCCTTGAAGCAGCAATGTGAACCCTTCAGCACAAACATTTACTGTTAAACTGAAAAATGGAAAGATTTGGGCAAGCTTAATACCTAACAGTGTGGTAAATCAGGCTGATAATCTGAGAAGATCTGGCACATAATTAATCTTTGGGGAGTCTCTGGGTAGCAACTTGCAGGTCGTTAGTCAGTAAACTCCCACAGGTCTCCCTGGGTTTGGGATTAAGCTCTGTGTGTGAATAATCATCTAATTAATCACCTCATGCAGGGGTTTTAGAGACCTTCAGTCTCTGCTCTTGGAAGAGGTGTAGGTTTAAGCACAGTTGTGTCACAGCATGCTAACAGGAGTCAAGAGAAATTCAGAGAGGAGGTAGTTTTCATCTCAGGTGGTGCAGGAGGGTTTGAAGTTCTCATTTATTACAGAGGCAAACACTTCTCAACCATGAAATGAACCCAAGCACGTTTGCCTCGAGATGATTCCTGGAAATGGTAAAGCATCAGAGAGTTTTTTGTGGTGAACCTATATTAAACTTTATGACAAAGGCTGTCCCAGGCTGCCTGCTGTCTCACAGATATCTATAACTCTTTCTGATTCAAATTATCTACATTTGAGAACACTTTTGCCAGAATTAATGTTGCCTTGTCGGGACCAGGTACTCTAGGCTGAACATGTGCTTCAGCCCCATTTTGGAGCACCTTGATAAGGAGAAGCAGCCTGTGGGAGGAGGAGGGAAAGGCCACAGGTGGGTTTTCTGTGGAATCTGGGCTGTGAATTGCCACCCAGAGTTGTGGCTCTTCAACTTGAGCTACAGCTCATCTTCTCAAGGGGTGCTTCACCCTCACCCACCTGAGAGCTCTGCTGCTCACCACACCTTGGTGAGGACCTGGGTTCTGCAATGGCTGGAATCACTGTCATATGAAAAATGCCAGTTTCTCCTCCTTTGTTATGGAAAAAGTCTCCATTAACAATGTCCACCTGGAGCATAGTTTACCCTCTGGATGTGCTGCATTCTGCAGAGCACTCAGGGAAATCCCTGTTTTATTGGGATATATTAAAGAGAGGGCTGGAGTTAAAGCTGTGGAGACCTTTCTGTTTAGAATTTTTGACTGTTGTCACAAGAAACATGAAAAATGTTGGGATGTAATTCCTTAAATACAAGTTTTCCAGGCAAAGGATGTAAAATACAATTTTGAGACCTTTTGAAACCTTAGAAAAGGGTCTTCTAGCATTGTTGCCTGGAAGCAAACTTGGGCACAGTTTCTGCCCTTTCACTCTGCTGCAGCTCACTGTACATCTGTAATGCCCTTACACTATGATTTAAGTAAGAAGAAAATTAGCATTAATATGCACAATAGAAGCAAATGTCTGTTTTAAAGGTACCATTCTCCACAGCAAGGCCATGGATTTAATAGGCTTTTACTGTATTATTGATAGCACAATGCTGTGGCATTGAACCACAACTATAGGGAACAATCCAATTATCGTTCAATTGAGCCAAAGCAATTAGTCGGCTTAGGCCAGGGGATAAAGCAATCAGCTGAAAATGTTCAACAATCAGATTTGCAGAAAGCTGAAACTCACAGTTTCTTTCTTTCTTTCTCAGCTGACTTAGAGATCTCCTCCTCACTAATGAACACTGGCCAACAACTCAAAATATGGAGGAAACTTGAAAAGGTTTTGTGGCCAAGGTAATTAAGGCTTTTAAACAGGGTGGTTATTTTTGAGGTGCACAAACTCATGGTCCTCTCTGTACTTCATCCTCCTATAGCTCTGCAAAAAATACATTCAAAGTAGTCTTCAGGCTCTGACACTTATTTTTCCTATTTAAATCTTTGAAAAAAAGGAAAAGCAATTATGAAAGGTTATTGTTAGATCTGAGATATCAGGATATGAGGACCAAAGTTGTGGTTTAAGCGGAAGTGTAAATTTGGGATATTTGGAAGTGACTAAACAAAAAATTATTTAATCAAACCTTTTCCTCTAAAATGTATATATTTATGGTAAGGTTACTAACATTTTCTGGAACAGTTTTTCTCAAAACTGTTTTGTTTTTGGACATGGCAGTGCATTTTGGTAAATATGTTGCCTGTGTTAAGCAAGAAATTAAAATATTCAAGCTACATCATTATGTGAGTACCCTGTGTTCCTCCCTGTAGCTTGAGGATCTTTTGAAGGTGGAATTAACACAACCAAGACATTAAAGACTCCAACATCTTCGCCTCATGCTAAATGAGCAATTGGTATATTATGGGCCTTACTGCTGTTCCACAAGTATTGTGCTCCCTTTGACTTCTTTTGGGATGGTTGCTCTCAGACTAATCATATTTGGGATCCAAATGATCTTGTTTCTGGTTGAAAGAATAGGAAGAGTGTGCTTCATAACTGTACAGACTTTTGCTTTTGCCAACAAAACCTGAATACAGCTCTTCCTATCTGAGGATAATCTGCTTAAATATAATTTTTGTTAGCCTCCCTTATTATCCTGCAATACGAAAAGTGCTCCTGTGTTTTGTTATGCAGGAGAGCTGACAAGGTGCTGCTGCGTAAGAACTGACAAAACACAGTTTGAATGGTTTGACTCTGGAGATCCTGATCTCACACAAGTGGTCTTCAGGCATGGTCTGCTGAAAATCTCTGGGGCTTGATTCCATTATGCTGAGAAAAGTTAGAAGAGAACTTGATTTTTCAAGTTTTCAAGGCTGAGGGCAATCTGGGTTTGAGCAGAACGGGCACAGAAGAGTTTGTAGTGGTATAGACATGATTCCTTCTGCACTCAGCCAAAGGAAAGGCTGCCCTAAAGCCAATGTCTTTTGAACCCAGACCACCACTTAATAGGGAGATTATATTGTAGAAACCCAAAACTGCCTTGGCCTCTAAACTGGGGTTAGACAGGAAGTGTTGGATTTCTCTGGATCAAATGAAAATGTAGAAATAATGCACATATTGTGATCTCTTGAAGGTTGACATGAAACTAGGTCATGGCAGCTCTTTTGGAATCAGCCTTTTGCCTGCATTTTTGTGTGAGGTGTTGTCTGGAGCACATACTGGGCACTGCTTGTGAGAGAGGCAGGAAGCCTCCCTTGGAGCTGCCTTTTGTGCAACTCTTTCAGGTTAGCTCAGAAATCTATCAAAGTGAGAGCTTGTCTGGATAAAGGAGAATAGTTGGGGTTTTTTCCTGTCTAGTTAATAGATTGAAGGTACTGGCGTAGAATGGAAGTGTTTGGGCTAAATTACAATATAACATAGTGCTGGATGTGAAAATACTTCTGCATTTATAGCAAAATGATGGGATTTACAGACTTCCATTTGCCTCTAGTGTTGATTAAAAAAGCCTAATAAGCCCTTATCTTGTGCCTTCATATCTGAATGGATTTATAAGATGGGGATGGAAGAGTGGAAAAGAGACCTGGAGGTGTCTCCCCCTGAACACCAGATTGCAATACCAGCTGATTTGGATTATGGCATCTCTGCAGATGGGTCTGGCCTTGTGTGCTGTTGAAGGGGAGAAAACATCATTATCCTTGGAAATTCTCAGAGAATACAAAGTCTTTAAGTGTGAAAAAGGATTTTTCTTGCTTCTTACTTTATCTTGAGGCTGTTTCTGAGTTCTGCCCATTTGCCTTCATGCATTCCAAAGAATTTGTCTCCAGAGTTGAAAGCAACTGTTGTAATGCTAAGTTAGAAATATTTGGGGAAGACATTAAAATAGAATTCTAAAGGGCTTATGACATGCTGTGCCATTATCTACCACTGTATGAAAGTTGAATAAAAAATCAACTAAATGAGCTGCACTATTCATGTAAAGCTTGCTAACCTATGAATAATGTGATCACCCCAGATACAGCTTTGTAAAGGTTTTATCAGCATCACTGGAATATTTTTATCTGTATTTGCATGTCTTAACAGGAGGAAGTAAAGGGAAGTAAAGGTATTAATGTTGCAGAGTCAACCTTTCAGTGCTAAAGAACTTGGCTCTGGGTTCTCCTTTTTTTTGCCTCTTTTTTTTCAAGTTGATTGCCTGTGGTATGGAATGCTGAATTTTCCTTCACTAAGAAAGCAAAGAGATCTGGTAACATTAGACTGAGTCCATGTCTGTCTTCCTACATTGCATGGACTCATCAAACACATGTAGCCCCACAGGAGGGACCTGTATCTGCTCAAGGCAGTGCCCACCTGCCCAGACACCCCTCTCCTTTCCATTATGATGGGAGTTTCTTAAAACCATCCTTCTCTTCATAACAAGAGGAAGAGGAGGATTTTATGGATTAGCTAGAGGGTGCTTTGATAGCACAAACTTTCCATCTGTCTGGTGAATTCCTATCTGATGCTGGGCAAACCCAGCTCTTCCCAAGTAGCCACCAGCTGTCCTCAGCTTTGAGGACCACTGAGGGGACTGCAGCATGGGAGGGTGTGAGACAACTTTATCTTTTTAAGAGAGAAAACTCTCCTGATTTCCCTTCTCACCTTCATTATGCTGTTCTGAAGTTCCTGTTGCTGCTGTTACTGAGTTACAGCAAGAAGTAGTGGGGAGAGATCTGGAGAAGGAATTTGACGTGGGCATGTGTTGATAGGCAAGGGGTAATGGCTTTAAATGGAAGGTGGGTAGATTTATATAAGATATTCAATGGAAATTTTTGACTCTGAGGGTGGTGAGGCAGTGGCACAGGTTGACCAGAGAAGTTGTGGATGTCCCATCCCTGGAAATGTTCAAGCACAATCTTAATGTGGCCTGGGCAACCTGGTCTGGTGGAAGGACACTTTGCAGGGGGCTTGGAAATAGTTGGTGTCTAAGGTCCATCCAAAACCAAACAGTCCTATCATTCCATAATGGGATTGAACATATAGAGATAGGAGAAAAGACAGATTTTATCTCCAGAAAATATGGTAAAAATTGCTATATTGAATTGAAATTATATTTCGTTGCCTTTTCCCGATAGATCCAAGTCTCTGTTCAGGCAGAATTTGTGCAGTTCCTCTCCTGTGATATTCTGGAGCATATCTGGAGTCAGACAACTGTTGCAATGGGAGCTTGGCAGCAGTAAAGTCATGTGGAGCATGTGAAAACCTCTCCCTCTGCTGCTCTTTGATGTCCACCCTGTGGATAAGACACTGTGTGGTACAGCCTGCTTACACTCTGCCGTGCTCCTTGACTGAGCGGAGAGAAGCAGGGCCATGGATCATATTGATGTGTAGCTGAGCTTGGTACTCAGCCTCCGGACTAAACTGCTGCTGCTTATTCACCTCTGTGACTGATCCCTGCTGTGCTGTGTTCCTTCATGTTGTGAGTCACTCAGGAGACAGGACAGCCCTTCTCTGGCTACTAAACATTGCACAGAGGTTGCCAATTGAGTGACTCACTTCGGCGTGCCGCTTTTAATGCCAGCACACTCTTGGTTGTTTGTCCAGGTTTCCCTCTGGAAGGGGTTATTGGTGCTGTGGGATGCTCAAGCCTTTGGTTAAGGCTCCCTAAAAGCATGAGTCACCAAGATGGTCTGGCCAGCAAGCCATGAGCATTTCTAACAGGAGAAAGGTTTCCCCCTCTTCATCCTAAGGGCTGCATTGTGTTCTGTTGGGCTGCCTCCTGCTTTGTCCCACCTGCCCAGGTGTGTTATGTGATAACCCAAGCTGTGCTGGTGCTGTGCACATCTCCAGGACAGGCAGAGCTTTGCAGACCTTGGCTCTCTGGAGCCAGCCCAGCTCTGCTGTCCAGCAGGTGACCTGCATGTCTCATGTCCTGGGGCTTTTTGTGCCTGTATGCATGGAAGCATGAGAAGGTGGCTTTTAGAAAAGGGGCAGAAAACATCTTTTAAAAGTAGCTAGCCTGTTTGATGTAGTCCAGCTGGGCCCAGAAAGCTGTTTTATTCCATGGTTATGATCCTGCTATCAATGATTGTGCTTGAGAGGTACTTCATGACAATTGCTGGAGGTGACCCAGCCCTTGGAGCAGCAGTGTGCAGAGCCCAGAGGAGTTCAGAGACAGGTGTACTTGTGTTTCAGAGCTTGGAGCTAAGCAAGGGAACAACTGAGGCCTGGAGGCAGCAGAATTCAGAGCATTTCACTGCTGCTGATACAATCCTGGTGGTGCATCTGCACGTTGCCATGAAGCAGCATCTCTGACCCTATGTGGTAGAGAGAGGCCTTTGGTGTCTCTGTGATCTCTCTTCAAGAGTAGGAAATGCTGTTTATTCCTCTCTTCCTCATCCCTCAAATAAGTGTGATTCCTTAGAGATGCCCGAGTCCCAAACACTGTGTGGAAAAAAGTTGAGATCTGTATGGAAAAGGATGGTGAGGACACAGACATAAAATCTTGTGTGCAGTGTCTGTGCTGTCACTGCATCTCCTGGGGATTCCCTTTGCCATCCACGGTTCACTAAATTTATGCCATCTGCTCAGGGATGTTCTTGGGAAGTGTTTAGTGCCCAAGGCTGTTCCGTGCTCCCCCAGCACGGTGGGAGTCAGTATCTGTAGTTGCATTGCTTGGGTGAGAAATTGCTGAAGGCAAGAATCTGCACCAATTACGAGCAATAAATGCTGAGGAGTGAGGACTGGGGAGGATGTCAGATTGCTTAAGTCTCTTCTGACATGGTTGTGTTGGACGTGCATTTTTTGACATCTCCAAAATCTTGGTCAGCATTTCTGAGGTGATTGACTGTTCTTTGCCACCCTGGCTTTGGCATGACATGAGGCAGTGAAAAAGAGCTCTTCTGGGCCTTTCACCATGGCATTTGGACTCCTAGGCGCCTTGAACTCCAGAGGATTCCTGTGCTCAGAGACCAGGTCTGAGCAAAGAAACCACTCTGGGCTTGAAGATGAGGAGGCCTCTTACACATGCTTGAAGTAGGAAGTATGGGAAGCTCACATGAGTGCCAGATTTTTAGTGGATTTTAGATATTTTTAGTGGATTCCAGAGAGGGTCTTTTAGACGTGAGCTATAAGAGGTGAACTCTTGATGTGAGAAGGAAAAACTGTCTTACACTTCTGATGCCAGAATGACTTTTGCTTTTTCTTTTATACCCCTCTTACATACTCTTCTGTATAGTTTTATGTATCCTTAGTGCTTTTAGCCTACATACTTATAACTTTCCAAGTCTGATAACTTAACTAAAACACACTGTACTGTTAAACCAAGAAACCAAACAGCCCAGAAACCCCAGACACCAAAGTCCTCTCCAAAACATATTTTTGTAAACTAAGACAGGTCCATCAAAACAAGAAAGTCCATCAGAATGAAAAGTTCACTTGAGCCTCTCATTAAAAGATCTTTGATAAATATATTAATTTTACAAAACCTATAATTGTATGTATTTCAGTGTAAAAAAAGTGCATGCATTTTTGGAACCTTCCACCTGGACCAAGTGCTGTACCCCAAGATCCTGAAATAAATACTGAGGTAAAAACCCCTTTTCCCCACAAACCATGTTTTAGTTTTAAGACCAAAGAAAAGCATCACTTCTTCCCAGGAAAATTCAGTTTGTGGTCCTTTGTTATGATGAGTCTGGCAAAACAACAAACTGTCCATGTTTCTTCTGCTTCAGTCACCACAGGAGCTCCCACACAGAAAAATTGAGAGCTTCTGATTAAACCTGGTTTAAGCAGCCCAGGACCCTGGGGAGGCTTTGGCTTTGCAGAGGAATTGTCTGCCCCATGGATGGGGAATGCTGCTCTCTGTATGTACCCTCAGCAATTCATAGATACTCTTTGCATCTTCTGCTTTTTCATTACTGGGTAGCAGCAATGGCTGATTTATTTAAATTCTCCCTGATGCACAATTAAAAGTCAGCAAAGTCGAGGAGTCCTCAGCAAAGTTAAGATCCTCTAGAACACAGTCAGTAGTTGTCTGGAGGAATAAACAAACGAGCTGGAAATAGAAATATAGTTTAACCCCAGCACAGATGCCTCTATATCATCCAGGAATTTTTCATTTTCCTCTATTATATTTTGTTATGAGCTTTAATCATATTTGAGTCACATGCAGAAGAAGTTTCAGATCTTTCATGTCAGACTATAAAGAAATGTAGAAGCAATAACTTCTTCCAAATATTGTTCTAACCTTCAGATGGATTGCCTGCAATTATCCCACTGATGAGAAATAGTAATTCTCCCCAATGTATTTCCATGACACATCCTTTGAACTCACAGTGATCTGTAAGCATTTTAGCTCCTTGTAGAAAGAGTCTTTCACTTGCTGCCTTGTAAACAAATTGAAGAATTAATGGTAAACTGAGAGAAAACGGATGGTATTTATTTTTCTTTTACAACCAATAATGTGGCATAATTTTGGGTGCAGGAAGGACTAAGGGACTCAACAGAAATGTCTCCCCGCCTCAGGACTTGGCTCAGGAGTGTGTCTTCGTTTTTAATTAGCCATGATTGTTTTCAAGTCCAGGGTTGCCAGTCTTCTAAATTTCAGATTTGTGTGAGTGCCAGAATTTGGTGCCATGTGTGTGTTTTCAAGCACAGTGGCAATGACCAGAACTCTTCTTTATGTGGTTTCTGACCACCAGGTTTGGCTAGAGCCGACTGAGCTCCAGCCCAGCTCCAGCTGCAGAAATGCTGAATTTTCCTGAACACAGAGAATCCAGAGGTGGAGTGAGACCTTCCTGTGGAAGCCCAGCAGCACACACGGGAGCGAAGGGAGAAGGCTGCCTTTCTTTTAGGAGAGTCCAGACAGATAGCAACTCTCAAAATAACCCCATCTTCTGAAATTTCCAGCCTGACTGGGAGGCTGACACCTCCCCAGGGTGGTGGCAGTGACAGTCACAAGCAGCTGTGTGCTTGGGTGACCTCTCACATCCAGCACCACCACCAGAGTGTGTTTTTGGCAGGAACTCTTCCACAGCACTGAGACAGGCAGCAATGACAGCACTTCCCCAGGCTGTCAGGACTGCTGCTGTATTCACGGCTGCAGGATATTCCCAGAGCAAGCCAATTATTTCCTCTTGTGCCATAATTGTCTCTCAACAGACCTATGGACTGTGTGCACCCTGTTGCAGGACTGATCTTTATTTGAGGGGGAAGAAATGTTTCAGGCAGCTCTGCTCCGCCCCACAGGGCCTGCAAGGCATCTCCTTGGTAAATGAGGTGGTATTTTTTAAAGGTGAAGCCAAAAGTAGTGCTTGGCATCTGTTCAGGTCATCATGCCAAGGACATGTAGGCTGTACACAGAGGGCAATTCCTGTCCTGCCTGCTCTGTTCTGTGCATCTCCCAAGAGGAGCCAAGAGAGTTGTGTCCATCCTAGATGGCTCCCTGAAGGCTGGCTGTGCTCACCTGGGTTTCTGATGTCAGGAAGGTAGAGAACAGCTCTAAGGCTTTAAGCCAGAGTAAAGCAAATTTATGATTATTCTGAAACCCCTTAAGGAGGAGGAGATGAGGGGAAGGAACAGTGATTAAAGTAGATCTGCAGTTTCATTTAATGAGTTATGACTGGGCTGGAGAAAAGCTGGCAGAAGAACACTGCTGAAACCTTTTAAAGCAGAACAGTCTGAGCTTGATGGGAAAACCTTTGAGCCTTCCAGGAATAAATCATATGCTAATGAGGAGGCTATATTTTGTTTCCTTCCAGTAACATCTATGGGTGATTCAAGAAGAGGGCTCACTGTGCTATGGGTTGCAGAGACTGTGTGTTGGGATCTCAAAAAATTTCTGAAGAGTTCTGAAGAGCTAAAGGATGTAGAAGACAAGGAGGAAGAAGACTAGCCTGGATAATTTTAGAAAGGAAGTCAAAGTCAACTGAAGCTAAGGAGGTTTCTGAGTTCCCATAATCTGCCATATCTATATATATAGGATTTACAAATGTTCTTGTTAAAAACCATTTCAAATATTATGAGTCCTCTTGTTTTCTGTAACTTTCAATGTTTTTCAGCTTCATGTTTTTGAAGATCCTCAGAGAAGAGGGTTCTCATCCTGTATAAATCATAAACTATTGGTAAATACACACTTATCTCATTGCTTATGTAGCTCTCTTCATCAGCATGCTCTTCTCAAAGGGTGCTTTATCCTATCTGACAGCAAATGGCATCCAGAGAAGCAAGGCAATTTCAGGAAGGTAGTTTGCCTGTGGCATGAATCAAGTTCTCTCCACTGCCTGGTGCCTAAAGAGTACATATTTTCAGAAGATGGTGGTGAGGTGGGTTGTGATGGCTATCAAGGAAATCTCTCTTCCATTTGGTGGCAGAGAATCTGTCCCAGCATAAAAGGACAGAATCATTTGTGTTGAAAGGACCTTTAAAGATCATTTAGCCCAACCCCACAGCAATAAGCAGGGACATCTCCCCCAGATGAATTATTTTCAGGGATGGAAGCATATTAGTGATGTTTCTTGCCAAAGGAACCTGTAACACAAAACTGCGTGAATAAAAACCCTGTGAATAAAAGAAATTGGAATATTCTTGCAACGTGGCCCTTCTGCTTCTAGGAACATGACAGCAAATGTGTAAAAAGGGTTTGAGCAGCACAGAATTTAAACAGCTTTATAAAAATCCACCTCAGTTTAAAATTGAAAGATTAACCAATATTGCATAAGCTTGAAAAAGTTGGACAGATATGAGTTTAGCAAAGTGGTTCCTGTGCCAGGCTGTATCTCTCTGGGAATAGGCCAGTAGAAATATGTAGCAGAGAAGGGACTGTCAAAATTTTCAGAGGATGATGGTAAGCAGGCAGATCCCTTCTCAGGGCCAGCTCATGGCTCTGTTGCCTTTCCCTGGTCTTAAAATTATAACTAAAACACTCTTTATGGGGAAAAGGGGTTTTTACCTTGGCATTTATTTCAGGATCCTGGGGTACAGCACTTGGTCCAGGTGGAATGCCCCAAAAATGCATGCACACTGTCACACTGAAATACACACAACTATAGGCTTTGCAAAATTAACATATTTATCAAAGATCTTTTAATGAGAGGCTCAAGTGAGAGGTTCTGAGGAACCTTCCCCCTGGATGGGCTTATCTTAATTTACAAAAATGTGTTCTGGAGAGGCCCTTGGTGTCTGGGGCTCCCAGGATGTTTGCTCTCCTGGTTTAACAGTGCCGTGGGGCTGACGTGAGTTCTCAGCCTTGGGAAGTTACAAGTGTGTAGGCTAAAAGCACTAAGAATACATAAAACTATAAAAGAGTATGTAAGAGGAGTATAAAAGAAAAAGAAAAAAATCATTCTGGCATCAGTTCCACAGCAGGACAGCCTCCACTTGGAGGGGTTTGTGCAGCACAGCAAAGGCTGGGTGGGTGAGGCCCTCTGCAGCAGGGTTGCTTGCTGGGCTCCATCACTGAGCTTCCCAGCCTGAAAAGTTTCAGCCTCTGCATTTTCTACAAAAATGTGGGAGCCTTTGGGGAGTTACTGAGTGTAGGACCATTGTGTGGCCTCGCTTGTTTTGAGATGTGAGTTGTTCTATGACTAATGAAACCTCTGAAATTCCTGTAAATAAAAGATGGGAACAGATTTGCTGGTGGAAATCATCCCAGCTCAGCAGTTTCTCTCAGCCCCAGACAACTGCCATTTGCTTGCATTACTTTCATAGATTTGTAAATGTTGCAAAACACGAGGAGTTTAAATTTTCATGCTTTAATCTGAGGCTGTGGCTGAGCTACAGCAGGGGATTGGGCTGGGAGCTTGCACACCAACCTGGGTGATTGATAAAAACATTGGGGAGGGATAGGGTAGGAGGCTTCCCAGGGTGTAAGTTGGGTTCATCATCTGTGTGGATGGAAATGTCCTTCCCAGGTAGAAACAGAAGCCTCTTGACTAAAATACTGGAGTGAAGATTTCTGTTTGAGAAGAGCAATTAGGGATGATGGTGGCGGTCTAAGATTTTCTTGCTCCACCAAAAAATAAAAGGGCTGATGAGTATTATTTGTTTTTCTTTCCCTGGTTTTGTGATTTCTTACTGTTAGGAAACACTTTGGTTACAAATCTCAGACTGTCTTGGGGTGACAGAAATATCCTTTATGTGTTCTGGCTAAGCCTCTCTCAGGAATGGAGCACTAAGCCCTCAGAGAGTTCAGGTGGTATTTTCCTGCATTAAATGGGTCTAAAGCTGCCCATCCCTGGTTGTGCTGGGCTGGCCAGCCCTAAGACCATCCACGTGCATTCACTTAAGCAACTTAGAAAAATCCCCAGGCTTATAAGAGAACCTCTGCATATTTCATAGCTTGCTGGCATGATATAAGCCCACACAATTTGAAGTAAGGGTGCTTGCTTGATGAGAACAATTGCTGTGGTCAGAATATTTTAGCAGCTGTGAGCACCTGGCTCTTTCAGTATATGGTGTCTGATGATATGATTGGCCCTTTGTGAGCTACGAAACAATTTCCCCATTGACTATCTTTTTTTAATGTAGTTTTCTTCCCTAAATTGCTCACATAGTGCACATAAATCACACAGCCACACTGCTGGTGGAGCAGACTTGCTTTTGGGTTTGTGAAGATATGAAATATGTAGCTTGCACTTTGCAGTCATAGCAGTCCAAAAGAAAGTGTACATGCTTTTTGGAAAGCATCCTGAAGGTATTTTTCAGCATCTTCATTTTTAGGTGTCTGGCTTGAGGGATTTTTTGAGAATTCCTGCTCTGAATAATTTGAGTAAGCAACAGGTTATGAATACATTCAAGCAATTGCAGCCAGTAGTGAGTTCAACAATTCAGAGTCCATAGGTGAGGAGAGCTGCCAGACCTGATGTGTGGAGAAGGACTGACACACTGGAAGCAGTTATTAGTGGACCCTGCTGCATAAATATCTTCACCACCATTTGGTATCTGAGAGGTTCAAGACCACCCTGCTCTTTTTAAGGTGGATTTATCACCCTTAAGCCAGACACCAGGATCTGTCTCGCTCTCTTTGGCAGTCATGGCTGTGCCAGATGCAGGCATTCCCTGGCTGCAGGGGTTGCACTTGAACCTTCTGCATGGGCAAAAATGATGTTTTTTTCCCGTGTATGCATTAGTAGAAGGTGAACTCCTCTAAAACCATTTTATTTGCTTTGGTGATGATGGGTGGCACTGTCACACAGAAATGGTGTTAACTGAGAGCAAACCTGCATCAAGGTGCCAGCAGATGATGCAAAGTCCCCTGCCAATGTAGGTACCACCCTTTTGGGCCTTTTACGGTGTAGTACACACGGGGATGCATCTTGGTTTGCTGCAGTTGTGCTCAGTGATGTGTCAAAACCCTGTGGGATCAGTGCTGGCTCTCTACACCCATCTGTGAATATTTTGGCCTGGCACTTGCTCAGGGAATTCTCCAGGATTTGGTCTGTTATTAACAATTCTAAAATGACGATTGCTCACAAATCCTTTTTAACCCATACAGTGACTTACGTGTGTTTAATCTAAACCCTGTTAGGGAGCTGGGATGAACTGCACCAAAAAATTATTTGGCATGCAAAAATTGGTGCTCTCTGGTCCTGGTAGTATTGCATTGAAGATCCACAATGTTTGGCAGGCTGAGAGCTGTGTTTGATATGTACAACTCTTGGGGGTCAAGATCGCTTTGCCATGACCACTATGACACTGCATACCTGAGTAGGCAAAAAATCCCCTGAAAACGCACTGCCTGTCATGTCTTATTGCTTAATGATGTAGCCAGAGGCAGGCCTGACATTAAGGCCATTCTCCCCTCCCGGTGGGGAATGCATCTCTAATCCCATCAGAGCAGATGCATTTAGAAACTGCAAACGGAGCCTGCCCAAAGCTGTCACTTCGCTCCCTTAATGAGTCCATTCTTCAATCAAGGTGGTTTCTTCTCTGGGAGCTCAGTGATAACGTTTGAGTATGGGATATTTATAGTGTTAGTGCCAGGCTCTTAACAGCCTAATGTCTGAAGCCAGGCATCTCTGCTTTCAAAAGCTGGGCCAGCTGGGGAGGGGGAGAGCTGGGCACGACGGAGGGCTTGGGCTGAGCTTGGAAACTTAGATTTCCTCAAAACAGGAGCCTGGAAAACCTCACACCTTATTAATTCCCCTTCTTTCTGGATGGGGCACTGCTTAACAAATCATGCCCAGTGAGGAGAAGGGAAGGAAAATAAAGAGTGTGAAAATTAATGCAAGCTTAGCTCTTGCAGCAAGGACTGCAGCACAGCATTGCGCTGACAGTGCTGGGACTCACCTGCCTCTGTCAGCAGCTCTGCCAGCTCCCTTTGCTTTGCTCAGCCTGGCTTTGCTTGTCCTGATTTGCCTGGACTATGCCTTTAAAGCAATGGGACTTGCACGTGGCTGAAATACTGGACTGGTGGCACGTCGTGCTTGGGGAAAAGTCACTTTTCTATAACAGCATCTTTTTTTCCCCCCACACTTCTCCCATTACTTCAACTCCTCACTTTTCAGGGATTATTTAGGACTAGACAACCTAGTGAGTGGGAGTGTGCTAATACTTCATTTTCAGCCTGAACTGGAGCCGTTGTCTCAAGTTTTCCTGCGTTTTCTGTCAAAACTCTCAGGATTTGAAACTGTATGATAGATACCCAAATTCAGGCCCTGCTAATTATGGATTTTTCTCAGGTCAACAGGGAGATGGAAGAGTTTTCTTAGACCTGTAAGCCATGAAAATGCACTTGACCTGTCCATAGGGTTTCCATAGCCTCCTCCTGAGGCTGCTTGGATTTTCAGGGTAATAAAGGGCATTGCCCACGAGCTCTCTGCAAGTCTTGGCACTCAGCCCATCTTGCACACTCACCTCCTATTTTGCAAGCTGTCAAATGCCTGCCTGCATGCTAAGAAGAGCTTGCTGTACAGCTTTCGGATAAAATATTTATGAGCGGTTGAAAATTATCAGCAAAAGCATCCAACCATGGCTATGCAAAGAGGAGAGCTAGAGCTTTACCTACACCCAGCCTTTCTCAGCAAGGAGGAGCTCTGCCAGCTGTCCTTCCTGCCACCAGCACTTTGAAAACAGAGTCCAGACCTGCACAACAGGTAGTTTTCAGGATCCTGCCCTCATCTTGGTTTTAGTTATCACACTGTCACATTGCAAATAACTCTGGGTGGTTTTGGAGGAAGGACATTGGATCAGTAACAATTTCTCCTCTGGAGCTCTAACAAGCTTGCAAGTGCACGGGAGAGATTTTGTATGTGTTTTGTCTTAGTGCACTTACTGCTTCTGCCATGAAAGTGCTTGGGTATTATTTTTTTAAAAACACATTTTCTTAGGCCTCGTCATCTTAAAAAATAATTGTGTTCAACAAAGCAGCATCATACCAAAATTGCCTTTACTCCACAGCCCCACACTTCAGTTCTGCTCCTCTTCCTGCTTTAAGAAAGCTTTGCTGTTCCTCATGCTGCAAATATATGACTCAGAGGAAAAACAAATCATAAACCCAAACCGAACCAATATGTTTTTCATAAATGAAACAAGGCTGCCTGGAACCTTGGCATCACCACTGATATTGCAAACAATTCTTGTTTGTAATAATCAAATAAGCTGCAGTTGTTTCTGTGCCAATAAAGGAGGCACTTGGGAGGACAGGGCACAGCAAGCACCACCTGCATCTGCTCCTACCTGAGATGGGCTATTTTGGAGTCTAAATCAGAGTTTTGCACACTGCAGCTGGAGCTCTGAATTTCAGTTGTCAGAGTGTTTGTACAGAGTAGTCCTGTTAGTGATGTTCTTCATACTGTGGAGATCTGGACAGACTTTGGACTGGGGCTGTGAGGATCGGGCTCATACAACATTTATTCCAGGGCTACTCTTCTCCTTCCATGGGGTAATTCAGACCAAGGATGATGAGGAAGGCTTGGACAAGAGGGAGTGCTCATTCCTCAGGACATATTCCTCTCTGCAGCTCTGTATGGAAGAACATTCCAGTGATACTGAAATTTCGGTAGATCCAATGTTGGAGTGAAGGAAGGCTGGAGAACCTCTCCTGCTCCCCTGGGGGTTCCTTTTATCCCCAGAACACCCCAAAATAGTTTAGCTGTTGACCTAAGCCCATGGGAAAAACTCCCCTCGCTCCTGCATGAGATGAAAGCACCAAAGAAATGAGAAGGGTTTTTGTTTAGTGTACCACAGAGTGTGTAGTTGTAGTTTTAGGTTTTTCTCTACATATTATATAGAGACAACATGGAGAATCCAGGGTGTCAGCTTCTGCTTCTTCTTCTTTCTCCTCCTTCTTCTTCCTTTCTTCTCTGACCTAAGTTCCTGTGATTTATTAATTGGTAGAAATAATAACTCAGTGTAGAAGAGACATGTCAATAAAATTGATACTTACTGCTTTTAAAGACAAAACAGAACACTCAGAGATTGTTAATTGGATGATAAAAAGAGTAAAAGCCACCTGCTCTGAGCAGCCATTTGCCATTGTACTCCTGGAAGTAGCAACAGAGTCTGTGCTTCTGAAACTCAGATAAGAAAAAAATTAACAATCCTCGAAGCAGCAGGAAGAAGTCTCATTTCGTTTTTCTGACATGAGGCGTTGAGAAGGAAGATCACCGGGCAAGGACCAGAGACAGATGCCACCAAGGCTCCGACAATCCAACAGGAATTTTCCTTCCCCTCCTAGTTTTCTCTCTTCCAGGCTTGAATCACCACAGTTCTCACTTGGCAGAGCAAACCTGAAATCCTTTGAGAACGTGCCCTTGCTTAGGGCCCTCACAGTCTGAGCACTAGTGCTCCCAAATTTTGTGGTTCCTGGTGCCAGAGGCATTAAGCAGAAGGTCAGACGGGATGACCAACATAGTTTCTAATGCTTTGTAAGTCAGTGAGTACCAAGGCAGCCAAAACACTGAACAGGAGCTTCTTTTTAGTCCCTGGAAAGTTAATGATTGTGTCACGTAAAAGACCTTGCATTTCAAGGCCTGACATGGGAGTTGCCCTCTGCTAATTAGAGCCAAAGGATGAGAAACCACTGCACCAGAAATGCATTATGTCCAAGTCTTTATGCATTTATTTACTATTGTTTCACTGGCTGTTAAACTCTTTGCTGGTACTCATCCCAAATTCATGAAGTACTATAAATACTCGCAGAGAAAAACTTCATTATTTTTTCATAAAGGACAAGAAATACAGTTGGGAAGTTCAGTTTAGTAGCCATGCTTATAAACAACTGAGGGCTTGCTGGGTTCCCATTAAATTCTTGTCAGGTGGTGCCTGTGTTCCAAGCCATGGGTGGCCTATTCCAAATGTAAGATGGAGAAGTTAAATATTTCTAATTAGACATTCCCATATGTGAGAGAGATGACCACCCTCTGATGGTGTACTTCAAACATTCCCTAAATATGGTGGAAAATCATCACTACCTATTACCACCTCATAAACTGCGAGTTTGATTTTCAGCCCCAGGTCCTCTTTTAAGTCCCTTCATGCTGTCAAATAAATTTATTTTGGTATGAGTAGGAATGGAATTCTGCCCATTTGTGAGGAAATCATTTTAATGGACTCAAGCTCTGAAACTCAGTGTTTATGGATCCTTAAACATGAATATCTCTCATTCAGATGATAACAAATTTGGGCTGATGGAAAATAGGTGCCTTTGTTCCTTGTTTGTGGGGTCTTGGCACAAGGCCTGTTGTGGTGATGGGGGAACTTCTACCCTTAATAGATTTTACCTCAGACATAATCTGACTCAAGTTTTCAAATTATTATTGCTGTACTCATTATAACCACTTAAGTGATATTTTAAGCTTTGCTCTGAGTCACCAAGTAGGTTTTCTCCCTTCCCACTCATTTGTAATGTTTTCTAGATATTCGCCCAGGTTAATGTTCATTAATTTATGTTCCAAAATTAATAATCCCCTGATAAAATACTCTAGTTTAAATAACTCCTTAGGCTTAAGGCAGATGTCATATGTGAGTCATAATGTATTCCCACCACTTTGAGAAGAATATTGTTCACAGTGTCATATCCAGAAACATCAAATTATCTGCTGAATATTTAGAAATGAGTGTATATTTGGTAACCAGAAAGAAGAGATATAAATGCATGTTCCAAAATGCTACTATTTTAGTGATACTTACTAGGTGTTTTTATTTGTTGGCTGCAATAAAGTAGTTTAAACATACCTGACTTATTTTCAAAAGTCAAATGGATAAGGCACTCCTAAGGGAATGCTTGTAAGCATTTTATAAACTAATTTTCTTGCAGGCTAGAAGAACACTGACATATCCCTGAGCCATCCTTTTTACAGCTTGGTCTGCACTAAGCTTGGCTTCAAAATTAGGCAGTCTGGGAGAGCAGAGGTAAATGTGCTGCTCTGTCCCTGTGCCATTGCCAGTTTTCAGGGTAGGTCCCAATGCTTTGGCTTTCCTTGGTGTGGTTTAACCCTAAATGGCAACTAAATACCACACAACTGCTGCTGACTCCCACCTGCCCTCGTGGGACTGGGAGGAAAATCAGAAGAAATCAGGAGAAAATAGTTAAAAAAAAAAAAAAAATAAGGAGAAATAGTTTAAAAAACCCCTAACTCATGGATTGAGATAAAAACAGTTTAATAATTGAAACACAGTAAAATACAATAACACAAATGACAATAATAACAATAATAATAGTTGTAATGAAAAAAAGAAAATAAATGAAACACAAGACAGACAAGTGATGCACAATGCAGTTGCTCACCACCCACTGACCAATGCCCAGTCTGTCCTTGGCCACCAACCAGCACCTCGAAGGACCTCCCAGTTTGCACACTGGGCATGGCTCTGCAGTCTGGAATATCTCTCTGGTCAGTTCAGGTCAGCTGTCCTGGCTGTGTCCCCTCCAGGCTTCTTGTGCATCTCCTCACTGGCACAGCATGGGAAACTGAGGAGACCTTGACTCAGGGGAAGCACTGCTCAACAACAACTAAAACACCAGTGTGCTGTCAGCATCATTGCCATACTGAATCCAAATTCCAGCTGCTAGGAGGAAAGTGAATTCTATCCCAGCTGAAACCAGGACACTTGGGTTTAGTAGCTGGTGTGGTGAAGCCACAGGCTGGAATGGGATTGGGGTGTTGTTGATGTCCAGGGAAGCCTGAAAACTTCTCCTGCTCCTCTGAGGGTTTTTTGTGTCCCCAGAGCTCCTCAAAAATGGTCTAGCCAGCAACCTAGGCTTTTGGAGAAACCCCCTTCACTTTTGGGAGAGCCTGAATGCACCAGAGAGNAGAGTTTTCTTAATGGTCAATATTAGATATAAAAGGTAGCTGTTGTGAGTAGCCATTGCTCTTTCTGTGCTTGTGTTCCTGGAGGTCACAGTGCTGGCTGTGCCTCCGAGCTTTTGGTAAGAGAAAAATAAACAACCTTGAAAAAAAGCAGAAAGAAGCCTCATTTCATCTTTTTGGGACATGGGAAACTGAAGAAACAAGAGAGTTATGCCAGAGGCTGTCAGGGAACAAACAAACCCTGGTAGGGTGTAATCTTGGCAGCTGCTTGTCTATGGCACCAATAAACTCATGCCACATTTCCTCCCTTGGAGAAGGGGGAACAAAGGATGGCTGGGGTGTACCCAGACCCTCTAATAGCATGGCTTTAGCTGCCTGTTTGCTCAGCCTGAACCCTGCTAAGAGGGAGGGACACTGCTGCTGGATGGTGGCCAGTGGATCCCACCACCAAGCTTCTGACATGTCAGCTTCTGCTTGTGGAAAACTCCACCTGCAGGTTTACAGAATGTGATGTCTAAAGACACCGAGAGCCAGGCGGGGCCCCAGCCAGGGTGCTGGCAGTCAGAGAGCAGCAGCAGCAGCAGCCCTGTGTGTGCCAACGTTTGGAAATCAAAACCAGATTTACCTAAAGCACCAATCCAGAGTCTGAAATGTTCCCATCTCCTTCCCTGGGGATGTCACCCACCCGGCCTGGCACAGGGGCTGAAGGGTTCTGTAACTTTGCTCATCACTCTCAGTTAATACTCAGAGGAGTCACAGTAGTGCAAGAGGTGCCTGGGTGAGGGTCATTAAAGAGCGCAGGGATTGTCAGGGCTAGCAAGGTGTGTGGGTGTGATAAATACAGGCATCAAAAACGTGGTTCTGATGTCCTGTGGGGCACACGAGTACAGCACACTCCAAGGGAAAGGCTCAGGTCAGGACCCTTCAGCTACACTGATAGAAGAGGAGGAAAAGCAGGTGGGAAGCAGGGAAGCCCTGCAAGCCTGGTGGGCACTGCAATCCAAGAGGGATGTGACCAGTGAGACATGGCCTGGGAGGGAAATGTGGTGCTGATGGTGGACGTAGGAAGTGAACTCTTTGTGTGGGAAGATGGAAAGAATGGGGTCTCCTGAAAACAGAAAACCAAAGGAGAAGGAAAACAGTCCTCAGTTGTGTTAAGTGTGTAAGTGGCTTCAAAGAGCGGGGGAATCATCATCTCTTCAAGTACATGGTGGGAAGAATCAGTAATAATGAATTGAAATTAAAACAAGGGAGGTTTAAATCAGCATAAGAATTTTGTCTCTGAGAAAAAAAAAAAAAAACTGGAATAGGAGGTGGAGCCTCTGTTGTTCAACCTGTCCCTAAATTCTTCAAACAAAATCAGTCAAGGATGGCTGAGGCAGACTGAGATTTTTAATATTTTTTTTCTCAGCCTTATTTTTTGATGGGGGTTGGCAGGGGAGCAACAAGTTATTTATATCTATTTTCTCTCTCCTCTTCAAGAGTGAGTTTCAGCTCTGCTACCTTGTTCTTCCTCAAATCATCTCCTTTTAGGCAGTGTCATGATCTGAAATGACAGCCTTCAACTGAGCAAAGGATTTATTTATTTAGGACAAAACTGTGAATCTGGGAGTTCTTCTTTGATTCTTGGCAACCTGTGTCTAAATCTTCCCTCAGAAGGAGAGGGAAAAAAAAATTACCCTGTATTGTTCTTGAGTCTGTGACAGCCTTCCTGTGTTACCTTGGGCCACTCTCTAATACACCCCAGAACATCCAGGTGAGGACAGTAATCTCTATCCTTCAGAGAGCAGACCAGATTGTACTTTCCTAGTGGCAGGGACTATTTCTTCTCTGTGCTGCCCCTGTTATGTGGAGTCACACTTTAAATCTCCCTGAGACTGCAACAGGGAGTAATCTTCCTTTCTCAAAATCTGAGATAAGCAGTGTCACACGAATACAGAAAAGCTCCCAGACAACACTTCCTAGATGAAACCCTGTAATAAGGTGTTTAAGGAGTTCAGGAAAAAAGAGAAGAGCACTCACTACTAATACAGACAGACGTGCTTAGCCAAGGCTCAGTGTCTCCAGGACAGGCATGTGCTGGTGAGACCTCCTCAGGCATTTTGGTGCCACACCGTACCTGCTGGTCCTGCAGTGCTGAGCTCTGCACTCATTAGCAGCTCTTGGGAGTCATTAGCAGCTGTTGGGAGTCATTAGCAGCTGTTTTTGGCAAGCTCTGTCCCCTGAATGGGACATTGACACCACTGCAGGGAGTTACGTGCTGCAGCAGGTTGCACTTGTGCAAAGCATGGGTTCTAAAATGCCCGAGGTCCTTATAGGGGAGAAAGTAGTTCTTTAGGCTCAGAAAATGAGAAAATATTTATCTTTATTACCTCCCTAAAATTTTTTCCTTCACTTGAGAAATGGTTTCTACCTGGTTCCTGACTCATATGTCCTTATAAACATTGCTCTTGGACACAACAGAACTGCCTCTGGTCATGTCCACACTGTGAAATGTCTGTTTGCTCTGCAGCAACACACCCAGTGTGCACTAGGGAGATGTGCAGGCCCCTGAGGAGTCTCTGCTGGCCAGGCAGTCTGCACTCAGATGGGAATGTACTGCTTTTTGGAATGGCAGAGTCCCAGTCTTGCTCCTGGTGTGCTCCTTAGGGTCTTACACCTTCTCACATGGGTATTTTTTGCTTGCTTGAGTTACTGCTACAGTCATAACAACTTGATTTCTGTTGTCCTCTCCTGTCCTTTCCTTGCACTCCATTAGCATGAGGACAATTGGAGCTCACCAACAGTTTTCCAGGTAAGAAGGACCAGTTTTACACAGCTGTAACTGAGCCCAGGCAGCTGAATCCTGGGCTGGAGCTACAGGATTGCCTGATGGAGTTCATACACTGACCAATACAGCCAAATTCTGCTAATCTGTGCCTGAAGATGGTAATTTTTGCGCTTGAATTTCTGTTATTCACTTACTTTTTGTAGAATCATAGAATCATGAAAGCTGGAAAGGACTTCTGAGGTCATCGAGTCTGACCATCAGCCTAACACCACCATTTCCACCAATAACTAATGTTCCAAACACTCCATGTACACTTTTTTTGAATACTTCCAGGGACAGTGATCCAAACTCTCTGTGGGCAGTCTGTTCCAATCCCTGGCCACCTTTTCAATGAACCAATTTTTCCCGTAGCCAATCTAAACCTCCCCTGGCACAACTTGAGGCCATCTGGTCTTGTCCCACCACTTGTTACCTGGGAGAAGAGGCTGACCCCCATCTTGCTGCAATCTCATTTCAGGTAATGGTAGAGAAGATTAAGGTCCCCTCTGAGCCTCCTTTTCTCCAGGCTAAACACCTCCAGCTCCCTCAGCTGCTTCTCATCAGACATGTGCTCCAGACCCTTCCCCAGCTCCATTCCCTTCTCTGGACATATTTCATCATCTCTCTACCTGAGAGCCAATGGATTCCTTTGTTAGGAACTGGAAGCTCTACATGATGATAATTATTTTTTTAGCTAAGTACCAAAACAGTCCCAGGGACACACTGTGCCAGGGGCTTTGAAGATACCTTTTAAAACACAGGCTTGATTCAAAATTCTCCATGTCTTGGAAAGTGGCAGTGGGAACAGCTTATTAGCCTGGAGAAGTGTTGGTCCAACCCTGACTTTGTAGTGTCAGTTTGTGCATAGTGTTAGCATCTGTTTTCCCTGGCACTGAAGCCTGAAGAGTGAGGAAGCTGAGATGGGGAAAATGCAGAAAGCAGGATGGGCTGAGCCCCTACAGACAGGCACTGAAGTATTTCTATTCTTAGCTGGCCTGTCATTGTGCAAATCCATGACATCCTGTGACATTTCTATAAGCTTATGAACAATTTTTTCCTTTCAGAATTCAAAACCCCATGACTCTTTTGTTCCAATCTCTTCCCCATCACCAAGCAAACCCCAGGACTTTTCTCTGGGCCCATTAGAAGGAGGCACTTCTGCCTTCACCTGTTTAAAGCAGGAAACTAAAAAAATCACTCTTCTGCTGCAGGGGAGGAAAAATCCACCTGGCAGTGACAATAACAGAGAAGTGAGATTTTTCATGAAGGCAGGTGAGATTCAAGGTGAGATCTCTTTGGGGAATGATCCCATTTCAGTGTGACTGCAGAGACAGTGATCCTTTCTGAGACAGGATTCAAAGAGGAGAAGAGTCAGGGACTGAAGCATTCCTGGATTTGCCTGTGGAACCAGCTTCAAGAAGAGAGGAGCTGAGGCACTGGTATAATGACCATGAGAGAAGATGCAAAACCTTTGATTTAAAGCAGTTCTGCTTGAATGCTACTGCTATCAGGCACCCTTTTAAGGCACTGAAAACTTTGCCAGGGATAAAGGAAAAAGAGGCAAGGGACCTGTATAAATACTACACCAGTTTGACTATCTAGCTCTTAGTGCATGGAAAACTTTTGGATGCCATGATAGCAGCAGCAGCAAAAAGCATAAAGTTTGATAACTTAGTGTCTTTTACCTCTGATCCTGTTAAGATCCAATTTTTACAAAGGTTCTTTAGAAATCACTCTGCCCAAATTAAGGTGAAAACGAGACCATATGCCAGTAAAAATAATATGGATTTTATTGTATAGTAAATTTGAGAGAAAGAGAATATGGATTTTATTGTACAGTAAATGTGAGAGAAAGAGAAAAGGAGTAGAAAATAGGTGTGGGGGACAGAAGGAGAGTGACAGAGAGAATAAGGAAAAAATCACCACTCCGTGGATCCCAGTGATGTTCCATTGATCCTCTCCAGATGCTCTTCCTGGTGGTGAAGGTCCCCCCAAAGGTGTAGAATCCCCTGGGTTTCTATCCCTTGAGCCAGGTGGCAATGTCCAGGCATGTCCTCTGGGGAGGGGACAGTCTCTTCCAGCAGACTCTGGGTCTGTTGGATCATCTGCAGCCCTGGGGTGCAAGGCCCAGCACTTTGGGGTGTCTTTGATGGATTGTGATGTCCCCTCAGCTGCCTCCCGTGGACGTGGCCTGTGGGGTTGGGGTTCCACAGCTGGGCTGGTTTGGGTAAGGAAGGAGAGGTGTTCAGTGCCTCTGGCCAGAGGTTATGCCAGGCACCCAAAACCTCCTCCTCCCCCCTCATTTGGGGTGGGGGGGTCCATGTAAACTTGGCTTCTGTGAGCTGTGCTCTCCCCACACCCCAAACTCAGCCCAGGATGATTGAACAATGGTTTCCCTTTATCTAACCTGCAGTTTGACTTTCAGTTCAAAGTTCCAGTCTTCAGGGAGGCTTCTTGGTTTTAGCTTCTTTCTAATGAGCTAAACTTTATATCAATGTTTGAGGCATGAACTATTTTCCGTCTCTGACAGATCCCCGATTTTTTGTGCTGAGCAAGGGTCTAAGAGCACTTGTGGTTTCTCGTGGTATCCAAAGCCCCAGATTTCATTCAACATCTGCTTTGGGTCTGGCAGTCCCCTGTGTGGAGAGCTCTCCGTTTCACATCCATCTCTGCACGTGAGAGAGGTGTGTGTCTGTCTGAAGGGATCAGATCCCATCTTGTAACACTTGCAAAAACGCTTATCAAGCTGTGGGACAAAGCACCAGGAACTGAAGTGAGAAGCGACAATCTGCTCTGTGCAGCAGGGAAGCACTTGGCAAAGATGCAATTTATAACTGAAAGGGTTGCCAAGTTTTTTTTAAAGTTGTTCTGCTGACTTTTGCATAAATGTAACCTGGGAGATTGTAGGGTGGCTCCTGTGAAACAGATTTCTGTAGAAAGTGGGGTGGAAAAGAACAAGACACGGTTGGGTAAATTCCCAGCTTCCTAAAGGTCACTTCATATTTGTAGTCAAATTGAAGGTGTGAGATGACCATAATTGCAAATGATAGAGCTTCAGTAATTAATAGATTATTCTAAGCTCTTGATGGGGAATGGGGAGTTTGGGGCAGGTCTGGATAGTTATTGCTGTAAACAGGGACTTTAAAGAATCCCAGACTGGTATAAAACCAATTATATAACTCAAATATAAACAAACAAATAAATATATACAAAGCCATATATATAACCCAAACCCATCCCTGGAAGTGTTCAAGACCAGGTTAGATGGAGCTCTGAGCAACCTGGTCTAGCAGAAGGTTCACTGCCCATGGCAGGGGTTTGGAAGGAGATGATCTTAATGGTCCCCAAATCATTCTATGGTTTCATGATTAAAAGAAGAAAAAAAAGTGGATGCTATCAGGTTAGCCATCATCTTTGTGAACTTAATTGCATTATAAGAAATCTTGTCAGAAGATTTCCTATCAGCATTTTTTTTTCTTCAAATCAAAACCGAGTTGCCATCAAAGATCAAAAAAATTGCCCAGAAGGCTATAGCTTAAATTCTGGAGTTTTTTTGGTGGGGATTCTTAGCATGAGTTTGGATGTGATCTTGACCAAAAGAGTCAGGTTGCTCAAACTTGCAGGTTAAGGTTGCAAATGTCAGAGCACAGGGAGGGCTGGGGGCTCCCCAGGGTGGCAGGACAGGCCACCACAGCCAGGACTTGTCCTACCCCCTCACCAGGGAGTGGAGAACTGGGTACCCAGATGTGGGGATGGGAATGACAAGCCAAGGCCAAGTCTCCAACCCTAGAGGGGATGTGGATGCAGGATCAGCAGGGCCATGGGCAGGCATGGATGTGGAATGATTGTGCTGGCACTGGAGCTCTGCTTTTCTCATGTATTAAGATCTGATTGTACCTTCTGTATTGACATTACCACCAGATAAATTGTCCTGCAGCACTGTGTGCATTCCTGTCACTGTGGGAGGGGTAATCCCACAGCAGGGGAAGTGTCACACACAGGAGGTTTTGCAGGCAGGCCCAACCATGAGATGTTCTCACATCATCAGACAGTTTGGACACTGCAATAAATCAGTTTCTCTGACCAAGACATAACAGAGAAAGTTCCTTGCTTTGCACAGGAAACAAGATTCAAATATGAGTTTTATTTTAAAAGCATATTTCAATCCACTTCAGGGTCTCTCTCTCCAGTTAATCTTTCTGTCCATGCTCATCTTCCAGATTTATTTAATATCTGGGGTTCCAGTGTTGTTCAGAAAGGTTTTTCTAATTGCTCCTGGATAGGCAATTGCCTTTTTTGCAGGTTGGTTGAATTCTGTTTGATAATTAGTCCCATGTCAGTTGTACAAATGAAATAATCATCTGACCAACTGGAAGTTGCTTGCAACGGCAAAGTAGCTAATTAGAAAACATTCATTTTGCAGTGCTCTGTTCGATCTGGATCCTTGCTTAGTGCACATTGCTGCACACACATGCTGGGCTTTGCTGATCTGCTGTCCAGGGCCAACAGAAGCCAGGTCACTCCTTTCTTAATTTCAGCCTTCAAGTTTAGAAAAGTCCCTGTGAGCTGCAGCCATGAACTTTCATAAAAGTGAATCCTCAGAGCCTGTGGCAGAGCTGTGTGAATCTGCCCATTGTGAATAAGGGAAAAGAATGCAGGGTTTGGGTACTCTGATGGGTAAAGCCCTGCAACTGATATGGGTTTCTGTACTAAGAAAAAGAAAAATCACTAATGCACTTAATTCTCTGTTGCACAGTGTGCTACCAATAAAAAGAACTCTCAAGTAGATTGTGTACCATCAGAAGCAAAGGAGTAAAAGCAAATGAGTGTCAGAGCAGAACTTGTTAGAGGAAAATAAGAGGAGAAACCAGATTCTTGATGAACAAATCCTCGGGATTTATTCTGAGTCAAGCATGCAATATTTGCTTTTAACCAGCTTTCCCAGTCAAACCTGGGAATCATCTGGGGCTCTCTCTAAAGCCTCCACCATTCAGAACATCAGATCCTCCGAATACAAAACACATTTAAGCATTTAACATTTCTCCTGGTGCTCACCTGTCCAAGTTTTGAGACACGCCAAGACATCACCTTAGCCAGAAAAATGGGCTGTGCTTAAGAAGGTGCTTAAGCATAAGTTACCTGCAAATCTCTTCAAAGGGCAGGAAACAAATTCTCTTCAAGTCCTTTGAAACTGCAGGTTCCAAGCTGGCTGAAAGCTGGGGCTGCTTGCTGGTTTGCCTTGCTTGGGAGAATGACTGGAATGGAAGATCCCTCTCACTTTCCCTTTTCTGAGGGATCCTAATGTGAGAGTGAAAAGTAAATGCCATGACTGTCAGGAACTCAGCAGAGATTGATACATTTGTTTTCTCATTTTTATTCCTAGAGTTCTGTTCAACAAGCAGTTCACGGAATTAATTCCTCCCAGCAGTTTCTTCTCTTTTTTAATGAAGGATAATTTTACATACTACAGCATTAACTGTCACTGCATCATTCCTTGCACACAGACTGTAAAATTCCTGTGGTTCTCGTCAGGGGCTGTGTGCTTGGAGCTGTCATACTCTGTTCTTAATGGTTCAGAATTGTATGAAATAATCTCTTTCTAAACTTTACCTATGTTATTTCTTCCCTTCATGCCTCTCCTGCTTTATGCAGGATGGATGTTTTGATAAAGTTGAATACTTCAGCCTGTTTATCTACTTTGCATGACAGATTTATCTGAGTGTAAAAGTGTTAAAGGACTCATTTTTTGCTTAGCATCTCCTGAGGTGGGGCTCACTCTGGGGTACATGAGGGTTGACTTTCCCATTTATGCCATAATTTCTTTGAGTCAGATGATGGCAGAGATGTAGATCCTTATTTAAAATGAGATAAATGCATAATTCCAATAATGTGAGGGAGGCCTATGAAAAGTAAGGACCTGCACGTGGAAATTGTTTGTCATGTCCAACACAATGCCAAAAATGACAATGATGTCTCCATCCCTGGGAATGTTCAAGGCCAGGCTGGATGGGGCTTGGAGTAACCTGGTCCAGTGGAAGGTGTCCCTGCCCATGGCTGTGGCTTGGAACAAGATGCACTTTAAGATCCCTTCCAACCCAAACCATTCTATAATTTTATGATTTCATGATTGCTAAGAAAAGGTGAGTATCAAACACCAAAAGCCTTGAAAAGCAAAGACACCATTTGTAGCCTTGATATCATCAACAAACCATAATAAATATGTGAGCAAACACACAAGTTTGCACATGGGTCCATCACAGCTCAAATTTCCATCTGTTGAGAGAAACCAGCTGCTGAAGTGAACTTAATAGTTCATGCCAGCCAGCACAAGGCAAGAGGAAACCTCTTCTGGTGAGAAGATATTCTCTCTGTCTGAGAGTGATCTGTGTTTGACTTGCAGCTGTGTCAAAAAACATGTGCAGTGTAACCATTGCTTCTCTTGTCAATTTAAACTGATCTACATCAAAATTGCAGAGAAAACAAGACAACAGCAGCGTTGCAGTTCTCTCCCTCAAAAATGAAAAGAAAAAAAGATTAAACAGAGCAAATTTTAACAGGCAGGGTGATCTTTGGTAATGGAATGAAAAGTTACATTCTTAAAGACATGACAGGCTACTTAAACCTGCTACCTTCATATGCATCTCCAATATTGCATTCTGGAAGGCCAAAAGCCCAAATGTAAGGAGTGTAGAGAGGATATAATTTGTAAGCAAGGGAAACAGGTTAAAAAAAGAGGTTATAGGTTTGGGGATTTTTTAACAGCAACTCCAGGTTCTGATCTATTCCTAATTTGACTTTGAAGCATACAGATTATGCTAATTTGGTATGCTGATGCATGTAACAATTCCTTGACTAAAGCATCTAGTTTATAAAGTTTTTCCTCCCTTGCAGCATGTTGAACAGCTGCAATGTCTTGGTGTGACTTTATGATGCACTATTCTAGACCCAGTGGCTGTGTCCCACCGGATGAGGAATCACCCACACAAACCACACAGGGCCATTCAACTCCACACTGCATTGCTCCAGATCTGGACAACTCTGCTGAAAAACAAAACAAGAGAATCACCAGGAAACCAAGAATCCTCCCAGGTAATTCTTCCTTCATTCCTTCCAGCTGCAGAATTAGTGCCATCTACCAAGGATCCCTTCTGTAATTAGCCTTGAAATACTGCATGGGAAAATGAACACCCCAGCAGTCCAAGCCCTCTTTGGAAACTTTAACAAAAGACTTAAAAGACATTAAAAATGGCATTCCCACCCATGCAAAAACACATCCAGAAACTGAAAAAAAAAAAAAAGCATTAAAAACAGAGATGAGGAACCAACATCAAAGTTTACTGCACCACGAGTGGCAGCTATAACAACACAGATATCAAAGCTCAGTTTAGAAATACCTGATCTGAAAGAGAGCCCAGATAAACAAGCACCACAGGCCTCATCAAAATTCCCCTGCAAGAAACAGAAATGAACAAAGGACAAAAGAAAAGGAGAAGGTGGAATCCACATAGATGGGATGGACCACAAGGCAAGAGGATCCTTACAGGCAGAAGGCCTGGAAATGGCACTGATAAAACAGCATTACACATGTCACCTGACACACTGGAAACAAGACAAAAACAAGCAGAAAACCAAAATTTTGGACATTGAGTTTGGGGAAAATGTCTGTGGAGCTATGAAATCTTAGGAAGGAATTTTTAGGGGAAGTTCCAGAAGACAAAACTTGCTTGTGTATCAGATAATGGTTCTGCTAAGGAAACTGAAAATGCTGGACATTTTAGATTGCTGCAATATCCTTTCACATCTCCTTCCAAGATGCCTAAGGGTAGCTTGGGAACTGAGGATTTTCAATCAGAGTATCTTTCTTATGCAGAAACAGAGGAAATGCCTGCTAATCTTTCAAGGATTGTTGGATCTAAAATTCTTCCTGTCGGCAAGGGAGATAGAGCTTCTACAAACACTGTATTTAAAATTTCTGGTTTGTCCTATGCTGATATATTCATTTTTCCAGAATTGAGCAGCAATCTGCATTACCAAGAGGGAATGGAACTCTAAATATCAAATGAACATTTCAGAATCTAAGTCAAAAATGTCATCTCTGCCCAATACGAATCTGCAACAGATTTTGAAATTTTAAATGAAGATGGATGTTTGGAGAAAAGAAGTCTGAAGCCAGAAGGGAAAACACCATGTCCTGAAATATCTGTGGGTGACACAGAATGTACAGTTAAAATACATTAAACCTAAACCAAAAATTTAGAATTTCTTGCTGTAAGAGAAAACTGTCAGAAAGTGACATCAGTTCTAAAACAGAATCTGAAACTTCCTAGAGAAAAAAAATCAAGTTTTGCTGATGAAGACATCATTCAAGAGCCAAAAGAGATGCTTCAGTTCAACAGAGGAACTCTGAAATAGGAATCATGATCAATTTTTCTGTCTGGAAGAAAGATGAAATTGAAATTGCAAAAGTCTGGAATCTCCCTAAAAAAAACCGAAAAAGCCTGAGTTCTGCTCTCCAGAAGTGGAGCAAGCCCAGCTAAAAATGTAATTGGAAATTGCTGACATTTCTGTGCAAGTTCCAACATCAGAACTTAAATTTCATACGTCAGATCCTGGAGAGAGGGAGGTGTTGAGAACCCTGAGGAGAAAGGAATCAAATTAAAAGGAGAATAGGAGAGAAAAGCTGCTGAAGTTGAGATGAAGACACGCAGGAGACGTTTTTAAATGCCAAAATACAGAATACCTGCATTAGGCTGAACATCCTTAAAGGCAGAAAAAAAAAGGTGATGCTGAGATTGAAGGAAGCCTTGGAAAATCTTCAGGTAGTCATTCCTTGTGCCAAAATACAAATCAGGATAAATATTCCTTAAAATACCTTCCCTACGCAGCGACCACAACTACAGTTGGAAAAGGAGCTGCTCCAGAATGAGGAGATTATGTGAAGAGTTCTGGTGTTAGCTTGCCAGAGATAGGAGAAGGTATTTCATTGCCTGCAAAGGGAACAGGGATTAGAGTGATTATTCCAAAACAGACATAATTTGATGTAAAGATAAAGTTCATCTTGGTGCTGAAGGACAAAACTGCATAATTCACAATTCAGTGTGCTCTCAACACAGCTGTAGAAACCAGAAACGAGGGCTTCAAAAATTGACAAAAGAAGAGCAGTTTATCCAAAAGATCCTATGGGTTCTTGGACTCTTCAAGAGCACAAAGTAAAACCACTGGATACAGAGATCCCCAAAGTAGAAAGATGTACTCAGATAGACAATTCAGGAGTAGAATTTAAATGATCATTAGCTGAAATCAGTGCAGGTGGAAAATAAAATATATAGATTTTTGTCTTGCAAAGGAAGAGCTGGATGTTTAAAGTCAAGACCAAGCAATTAAAACAGGAATGTTTGTGGGTGAAATGAAAATTACAGGAGAAAATAGTCAAGAAAGTTGGTAAAAAAGGCCTGGGTGTGAATGGTCTACAAGAAAGGGATCAGAAGATGCTGCTTATATTGCAGCAAAGCTGTGAGATGCAATGGTAGACATTTCAGGAGTGAAAAAGGATGTAAAAAATGCTAGAGAAGATCCTGAAATAGAATTTCAAGTGGAAAGTGTTGAAAAGGACACGTCTGCGGGAGTGGAAGAGCGTGTAGCAGAGAGAGCACGAGAAGCCTTGTCACCTATGGAGACAACTACAGGCACTGAAAAAATTTAAGATGATGAGACCCCATCTAACGTTCCAGTTTCTCAAACTCTTGTTACATCTCCAGCAAGTACTGAACTGATCTTGTTGGAGGAAGAATGACACAGTCATTCCAATATTCCAATATGGAGATACGAGCAAATGAGGATTGCCTTTTATCAATATTCAATGAAGTGAAATAATATCTGTGTTCTTAACTTTCTAGGAACAAAGAATAAAGCCAAAGCCAAAGCCAAAGCCAACATTTACGAAACCTTGATGTTACAGAATTTACCATTAAATTCTCAGGTATATGAATGTGCTGTAGTGTGCACAAATAACTGTATCGATTTATGTCTGCCCAAAAGGAAAAAACATACCATGATTAGCTGCTGCAATGTGCAGTTAATGACAGTGCAATTCCTAGATATGGTGGGAATGGCTGCTAACAGATCTGACTCTTTTCACCCACTATGATCCTGAGTTTAATGGATGTGCATGTGCAGAAATACCTTTGTTTGCATATTCTATTTTATTTCCCCACAGTCTTCTGGGAAAGCAGATACAGCAAAACACTTAGAAACTGGCTTGTTAATTAGATGTATTTATTGTCAGACCATCTCCATGGATTCCTTATTCCTACACCTTAGATGTAGGGCCAAATATTTCAATGAGAAAGAGTGGCTTCCTGTGTCCATCTGCTCTCTGAAGAAGATGTTCACTAAGAATTAGGCATGGGTCAGTCATTTGGATCATTCCTCTAAAGTTTTTCCCCCTTTCCAGATGCAAAGTTTTCATGTCAGACAGCAGTGGCAGACACTGAGGAAGGGAGTCCCAGCCAACCCAGGAAAACAGAGGCCAGGGAAATGTGAGATGTGTAATGAGGAACATTCCCTTCCACCAGCAGCTCCTGCCTGCTTGCAGGGCAACCTCCCTGTGAACTTCCCCACAAGCTCTGCCCCACCAGGCATCTCACTGAGCACTGGCAAATGTTAGAAATTTTCTTCTTATCTTTTTTTCTATGAAATTTACCCTTTTTCTTTTTTCTGGTTACAGTGCAAGTGTGTCAGGGTGTTGGCTTCGTTTCCAGCCTCCTACCCTTACTTCCCATGAGCTGGGATGGAACACAGGGGATGTGTTTTTCTCTTGGTTGGACTCAGTTGTTTATTTGTTCTTATCTTCGTTACAGTCTTAAGAACTATGAGTTCTGCTAACAAGGTGGAACAAGGCTAGATAATGGCAATTCTCTAGCTCTGCAAAGATTTTTCAAGGACAACTTGTCCAATTATGAGTTGCCACCTAAATTATTTTTATTTTTAACCCAATACTCAAACCTCTAAGTTCAGTAGTGCAGATTTTCTTATCCAATTACAAGACACCATCTAAACCCATGAAGAAGGAAGAAGAAAGTGAAAAAGAAGTATCTAGTCAACACCCAAAAAACTCCATCTTGACACCCATATAATTATATGTATTACTGTATTCCAAAACCCTTACTCTTAAATTCTTCACCCTGTGACACCACACCTTCTATTCAAACTACACACATGTGATTTTATTGTTATCATTCAATTTTGGAAGCCTTTTCCAAGGCCTCAGATCAAATGTAGTGTTTTCTTGTGGATCAGTGCCTTTCAGCACAGCAAATTTAAAGTTCTCAGCTTCCAGGGTTCCAACACAAATGTAGCTTGGATTTCCCACACAAGGAAAATGCTTCCTTGTTGGCCAACCACAATATATCTTAAAAATATTTTCAAACTGACCCACTACTCACATGTACTTACTGCTGGGCACTAGGAAAAAAATCTGTCCAGAGGTGTTTCCTGCATATGAGCATTAATACAGCACAGGGTCAGTTGTTTTTGTTGGTACAGGATAATAAACCTGTGAGACAGAGCTGATGAAAAGCCTCTGGGGGGGTGTTTCTATTTTGCAAGACATTTTAATTAGTGAATGAAAATCTCAAAATAGTGAGCAGAATCTAGAGAGGAAATGAGGGAGGAGAACACTAAAAGCAACTCCATTTCAGTGTGTTACTTGTAAGTGGATACTGATGAAAAGTCAGTGTTTTCTGTAGAATGAGCCTTAAAACTCTGCATGAATGACAACATGCATTGGTTTGTAAAGGTGGATATACCAACCCTGCAGGGGCTCAGGGGTGGAGGCTGCTGGGGCTGACTGCAGGGAGGGAAGGGACATCAGAGTGGTTGAACATCTGAGCTGTGCTTTGCTCTTAGAAAGGGCCTCAGCTGGGGTGAGCTCTGAGTTAAAGTGTGCACTGAGGTCCCTGAATGGAAGAAATGAAAAAATAGTTTGGTTTTGAGGTCAGGTTTGTAGCAGAAGTGAGTCAGTTCTGCAGCTGATACTGCAGAAGTTAATCCAAGGATTTAAGGAACATTTGCCAACCTTGGGGTGATATTACCACGTCTTTAAACAGAATGTGAATTTTACCTGGGAGGTGAAATTTTGTTTTTAAACCTCTGAGTAGAACAAGTTGGTCTGATCAAAATTTTTTGGAAGAATGACTACAGGCTCCTAAAAATCTTATTGGGAATGAATAACTGCCTTGGAAAAGAAAGAAAGAGAGATAGGGACACAAGGGACAAAAAAAAAGATTGTTGGAGTTGGCCTTTCACTATTGAAGTATGATGCCTTTTTTAAAAAAGGGAGATGATCTGATCAGGCAAGAGAAAAAAACATCCATCAGCTGGGGTGAAAACATGCTGGTAATGTGCCTGTGTTTTGATGCATCAGTGAAAACATGCTAAATAAACCAAATATTCTGAAACTGAGCTGCCGAACGTTGTAAACTCACTCTGCTGAAAACCACTTGAAATTAAGAAGTAATGGGGTTGGCAGGAGCCCTTGCCCTTCCAGAATGGCTTCTTCCATCAGGCTTCACCAGAACTGTCCTCCCTGCCACAAACACTGAGGTGGAACACGAGGTGCTGGGTGGAGGAGGGAGACCCAGGTACTGCTTTGGCTGGCAAAATAACACCGTGGCTTACATGCCATGAGTGGGAACCTATCTAGGGTTTGTTCCAAATTCCCTGTTGCCCACAGCATAACCATGAAAATAAAGGGGAAATTTGTACTGGTCCTATCTTGATGTGGGGAAGGAAAGCTGCAAATCCCACGAATGCAGGTGGAAGCTGTTAGAGGTCACAGTAGTCACTGTCACTGCATTAAATATGAGCATTGATGATGTTTCTGCAGCAATAAATACTAATGTTTGCAGTGCCACAGGTTGTGTGGTTTATGAAGTTCAATGTGCCCAACAGAGCTCCCTAAAGGTGAATTATCCCACAGGATCCATAACAATCTAAAGCCTTCTCTTTCTGGTAATTTAGAAAACCAGTCTTGCTCTGCTGCTGTAGCTGTTGGTTTTCAAGGTTTTCATTACCTACAGAGAAATCATGTTTGACACAATGCTGTAGATATTGAGAACAATAGCTATATTACACAGTGCACCTAATACATCAAACTCCACATACCCCTGGATGCAGACAAGATAATTTAAAAATCTTTTTCTGAGTCGTACAGGACAGCTATATCATTGGTAGAGACCACCAGAATTACAGCAGACAGGGCAAAAAAATAATAGAATAGAACTTGTTTACATAACAAACTAATTTTTTTTGCTGTGGATAGGCTATTCTATGACTTTGGCACTGTTGTATCATCTGCTGAAATAGCTGGTACCTGGTGTTGGGAGAGACAGGACAGTGTAAAAAATAATCCTCTAGTTTTGATCCAATATTCTCTCATTCCTAAAAACACTCTCTCCTCTGGAATAAGTGTGCTTTGGTTTTGCCATTATTTTCCTATATGAACCTTGTGTAGCAGTAGCTCTGTTTTGTAGGTGAGAAGCCCAGATCGAGTTAGATGAGAATGTATAAGCCAAACATGTTAAGTGTTGCTGATGGTGACTTAATTCATGCTGACATCTCCATACTTCAAATTGCTCTGGCTGTCCTTCTCCATCTCTACCTAACATGCCAAAGTATCCTCATCCACAAGGAAATTGCTTTCACCAAAGTGTTAGATTTTATCGAATAAGTCTGCTGCTGGAACAAAAGAGATTCTGCTGTCTGTGCCCCAGACTATAATTCACATATGGATTAGTTGGCGTGAGGGTGGGCATGGTGGGGTTGGCTCACAATCTGAATCAGGCTCAAGGGAGAGTAGCACCATCATTTTTTTTTTTCCTTAAAAGCCTGAGTTTTCCATCAAGAAATGCAGCGCACGCCTAACAAATTACAGATTTATTAAGAATTCCCCGAAGAATACTCAAAATGAGACGAGAATTACTTCATTATTCATTAGCAAATCTGTGTTTGTGGTCGGGATTAAGGCGCGGAGTTATGGCAGGGGCACCCCGGGTCAAACGAGCTCCAAATCGCTGCCGTCAGGAACCCTCCCCTGCCTGCCTGCAGCTTTCTGCACTTATCTGCAGGTAATTGTATCCCAGCTGCTCCCGGCTCTTTGCTGATATCTCCTGTTTTAAATGGTCTGCCAGGTAGTTTTCTGCAAAGAACAAGTTCTCCTTTCTGCTTTGCTCTCACAGCACAGAGGCACCTGATACAGGATAGTACTGGAGACCTCAGGGCTTTGTTTTGTGTGGCATTTATAGCAACTCCTCCTGGCTGAGACTTCTGTGCTGGATGCACAAGGCATCTCCCACGGTGCTGGAAGCATCTGTTGTCTGGTTTTAATGATGTTTTTCATAACCCCCCTGTACGCAGCCTTATGCCTGGAGCCCTTCTCTCTGGTCCCTGCTTTCACCGTGGCCTGTCTCTTGCTCTAGTGGAGCCTTCTGCTTTTCAAAGCCACTCTAAGCACTCTGAGATTGTTTCTGTGAGTTTGCAGTCCCCTTGCAGGAGCCTAGATGGCTGCCACTTGCTGACTCTCCACCTCCCTCTCTCTCTCTAAATGTGTGTATAGTCCACTAGAGTTTCGGGGTTCTCTCTCTTTCCCTTCCTTTTCTGAGTGAAAGATTTCTGAGGTTTCACCATCTCTGATTTTTTTAATTTGCCACTGCTGGAGATGTGCCACTTCTATAGTAAAAGCCCATTTTCCCCATCTAGCAAAAAGTTGTTTTTTGTTTTTTGTTTTTTTTTCCCAAAAGAAAATGAGAAATACGTCTCAGTTTTCAGGAAACCTTGAATACTCTACCCTTGCCCTTTGTTATTTGCCAGTGGAGAGAAATTGCCAAATTATTTCAGCCCAACATTCACTCGTTTGGATTTCTATGCCCTCTATTTCTAGGAATTTGTCACTGCCTTTGTGCAGTTGTTCTGGCCTTTTCTGGTCTACTGATTTTCCCCAGGATTTAATAAAACTTAATATTTTCTCAACTTCTTGGATGCCCTCAACAATTATTTTTACAGCACAGGGGTATAATAATAATTTTCAATTCTATTTCAATCCTTTCATATCCTTCCAGCAGTAAGTGGATACAGTCTTGTGAAAATGTTTATATGGAATTGTTAAGTTTATTGAAACCTATTTGATTCAAAAGTAGGATACCCTTTTGCTGGATATGCTTTTCCCAGGCTGTGGGAGTGCCTGCTGTCTCTCAGACCTACATTCTGCAAGTATTTATTATGTTTAATTTTACAAATGGATTTCACCTGGACTGTCCCTGTGTAAGCTTTCGAGGAATCAAAGCCTTTCTGATGCTGTGTCCTTCCTTTCATGCAAATCCTCTCTGCTCTGGGGTCATCTAGCAGTGTCTTTAAGGAGAGGTTCTGTTTGAGGTGTGCTGCAGGACAGGGACCTGAAGAGATCCTGAGGAGTCTCTGTCTCGTGTTCCCTGAGGAGCAGGGGTGGATCTGTTGGCTCACCTGGGAGCATGGGGCTTCTGGGCTCCTCTGGACCACAGCTACTGGTCAATAATTCAACAAGAGTGTGAAGAATATGTAAGGAGTTCTGTAGGGCTGACATCTAGTGATCCTTATAAAAATCCAGCACCAAGACTGAATTTTCCCAAAGAAAATCATTTTACCTCTAAAGAGAACAGTTCTGTAAGCATTTCATGTTCTCAGGAAAAAATTGATAGAAGTTTTGTAAGCATCTCTTGTTCTCAAAATAACAAGTGCTGTTTTTCACTTTAGTTTGTTACTTTCTTGTGTGTGTTTTCAAAATATGCTCTGTCTATGTCACCAATAGTGACACCAATAGTGTCACTTTTATCANGTTTTCAAAATATGCTCTCTCTATGTCATCCAATAGTGATAAAAAAGCATTGTGTCATTTAACCAATCAAGCAGCTATTAGCAAAAGAACCTATAAAAAAATTGATCTCAAAATAAAGAGAGCCTTCTGATCTAAAATTTTAAAATCTTTTCTCTTCATTCTATACACAACAGCAACAGAGTTCTGCTGCAGGGAACTCCTGCTCAGGGCATGGTGCTTGAGAGATCACAATATCACAGAATCACAGATTGGTTTGGGCTGGAAGGGACCTGAAACATCATCCAGTTCCAACCCTGAAAACTCCTCCAACTACTGAAAAGTTACAATTTCCTATTTTACTCACAGAAGGGAGATCCCAGTTGTTCTGTGTTTTGCTATGGGAATGACAAGCAAGTGCCCTGAGCACTTGGAGGAAGCTGGTTCAACCTTCCATCCTTGAGAGATGGGAGCATGGAGGGAAAAACCTAACCCTTGTGTCTTTGTCATCTTCTGACCTTGAATTTTTAGCTTTATGTAGATTGTTTAGGTTGGCTTTATTTCTTTTTTCCTTTTTTTAGTTTTTTTTTTCTTCTCTTATGAGGCGAGTGTGTGATAAGGCAGAGGAGAAAGAAAATGTAAATACAAACACAGACCTCCAAGGTGGGTTTGGAACAAGCTAAATGCTGTCTATGAATTAAGAACAGTGTTTGGGTTTCTTCTCCTCATGGGTTTGCAAGCTGTGGCTGTGTACATATGCACAGGTATTGCAGCCTTGTAATCACAGTGGATCACTTTAAACTTTTATTTTTCTGAATTAAATCTATCATGAAAACATGGCATCTTCTGGGTCTGCTTTCAGTCATCCCTCAGCATTAAAGCCTTGAAGTTAGCAAGTTTTTTTCAAGTGTGCAAGAAATTCTCTTTCTTCTTTGGACACTGTTTAAAGTGGGATCTTAACTCCTGCAGCATGGGAGAAGCCTTGTCTCATGAATTTTTAGTTCTACATCACACACAGAGTAAAAAAGGCCACAGAAAAGTAATGAATAACTTCTTTTCTCCAAATCCTTCCCTTGGATCCCTTCAGGAGCTGTTTGTTTCTGTACCAGTGGTAGATATTGAGCTCCTCAATGTAAAAGCAGGATTATGATTATTATGGGGAAATGACAGTTAGCTGATGAATAAGTAACTTTATCAAGATTGTTTTCATCATGCTGCTGTGATGAGGAATAATCTGTAATTAGAAAGCTGTGTTGAAGTTTTTAGTCTGGAATCATTCCATGTCTTCTCTGGCACATTTATTAAAGTCTTAATTTCAGTTTTGTGTTTGCCCCTTACTGAATCTATGCCTTGCTATGCAGTACTGAGTATGATCATTGGTTATGTTCTCCTTGTCAGTTAGGAGATGACCAAAGATAGGAGTGGGAATTCAGTAAATTCAGAACTGTGAAAAGGTTAAAATCCTTTATCTCTGTTTACGTACATTTTGGAATCCCTTTGAAACTTAAGTAACAGTAAGTTTAAATTTTTTAAAATGTGTGAATCTTGGTGAATATTATGAAAAAATGGTACCAATTTATTTGCTATTACAAGTTTGTGTCATCACCAGCAGTGAAAGATTTAAATGTATTTTAGCATCTAAGCTGTCACCATCAGCTATCCCACCCAGAGACTTCAACTTTCTTTGGGCAATGATTTGAGATTCTCTGTAAGATTAGGAAAGCAGTGATTTTTCTTGGCTCACACACCAACCTGTTCCTAAAATTTTGCTTTTTTAAAAATGATGGCACCTAGAAACTTGTTTTCATAATAGATCCTGGACTAGGGCTCTGGTGAAGGCTGCAGGAGATTGGGAACCTAAAGTTTCTCTTTCAGTCCCTTTGGACAGGGGCTCCTGACAATCCTGCTGGGTGGCAGATCCCTCTCCTGCACCTTGCTTCCTTCTGGGGGCTGTGCTGCTCCCTTTCCACTCTCCAACAGCAGATGGGGATGCTCCATTGGCAGAACAGATCCTCTCTGCTGCCTCAGAATGTGACAAAGATTTAATTGTGCAGTTATTTTGACCTCAGACCGAAATGCCCCCATCCCAAAGACTCTGGTGCTTATCAAGTAACATCCCAGATTGTCTTAGCTCTGCTGTGTGTGTACTGTGTGAGGCAAAAACATGACAGTTTAGAAATTGCAATCTGAAGAAGCCCTTGCCTTTTCGTGGGTTTGTCTTTGACTCCCATTATTCTGCCTGAAGGAATTGTGTGGTGCACAGTAGCCTTGGCAGCTGACTACAGGAGCTGGGAAGCTGCACTTTTTCCAGGGAGTGTCACCACACATTTTTCAGTGCCACCTGTCTCATTTGTAGCAGTGATTGCTGCCTTCTTGCAGGATAACCTGGAGGAGAGAGTGACTGGCATCACTTTTTGCGCTTCAGGCATAATGAACTCCTGCTCAGTGAGACAGGCAGAGCTGAGGTGGGGATTACAGGGAGAGGCAGAGCTGAAATGGTCAAAAGTGGCTGGGAATGAGGATGTGGATGTGACTGTGGAGGGTATTCAGCTCTATAATGGTGTTCACAGACTAAGTTGAGCAATTTCTTGGGCAGGTTTCTGGTGAAGTTGGTGCTGATGCTGGCAGGAATATCTACAGCTCTGAGGAACAGCTAGGGCATGAAGCAGCCAACCTGTTCATCATGTTCTTTTTGTTCATCAAGAAAAACTGGGGTCTGATAGGTTAGAAATTGTCTTCTGTGTTGGGGTTTTCCCCAGTTCCCCAGCCCTGTGTTGGTTCCTTGCTTCTCACATACCCTGGATCCTGAGCCTCTGCACCAGAACAGCAGCGCTTGGTCTTTGCTGATACAGAAAGTCATTTATCTTCTTGTGTCTTGCTGTGCAGAGCAATAAGGGTTTCAAGCAGGCAGGGCTTCTGGTTTCTGGAAAATAAGCTAACAAACTCCACTTTGCAAGATTACCATTTCCTCTTACTATTTTTGGAAGTGTTTATTTTAAAACCCTGAAATTAATCTCAGGAATGCCAGGCAGCACTTTAAAGGAGGAGGGGTGATGGGTCCTGGGGAGGAGGGAACTAGAGGAGAGCTTGTGTCACTGAGATTTTTTCATGTAATAGAGTTTGTTCTTTAATCACAAAAAGCAGTCATTTGGTTCTGAAATAACTGTCATTGCAGTACACCCTTCCCTCTTCTGATTCCTGCCATTTTTGGCAAACACTGCATACAGTACAAAGGCCTTTGCAGAGTTATTAATCATGTTTGGCAGCCAGGCTGCACTAATCTACTGTCTGGAAGCAGGGAAAGTACTAACTTGTGTGTTTTGAGATGTAGTGATTAAAGCTCTTTGTACCTTTGTTGCTGCAATGAGAACTGCAGGAAAATACTGGATGACCATGGGAAAAGCAGAGCTCCTCAACCCTTCCCTCCATTCTGTTAACCTGTACTGTGCTGGGGCCAGAGCTGGGTCAAAATGGGCACTGTTTGGTGGGATACAGTCAGTGCAAAGCATTGTGGTGGCTGTGGTAGTGTAACACAAATTTCACAGCAGATGGATGGGAAGGGCAAGGCTTTGTACACCTTGCCTAAGGAACCTGGTGTTTTAGGAATTGGGAAGGAGTAAGAACATTCCTGGCCTGATTCCCATCAGGAATTTCGAAAGAAGGATCCCTGTTGAAGGCAGATAACTGGATGGTAAAGGGATCAAAGCCTCTTTGTTTCCCTCCAGCCCAGTGGCCACATCCTTTGTGTCTACATCTGCAATATGTCAGGCATGGAAAAGTGGTGCCAGTAACTCAGAACTTGGAGAGAGCAGAAAGTGACTGCATGTGTGTGCTCTACTCCATCAATCAGATCTCCACAGATACCAGGGTAGCAGTTCACCTGCAAATCAAGCCACTGCTTCAGCTCTGAATACCCTCAAATTTCAGCTGTACCTGAAGTTAAAGCACTGACATACATTAACTATTCTGCATCTGAAAAATGGATTTTAAAAATGATGAAGGAGAAGCTGACTGCCAGCCTCAAAAACTCCTGCAGTGTCTCAGTTCTGGGCACAGATTTTTGGTCTAGTTCTATGACCCAGCATGCAGGGAAAGAATCCAGATCCGTGTGTACAACAGGATTGCTTGTGGCAGACAGGCCTGTGGTGATTTTTCACTTTGTTGATGGCCAGCACATGGATGCTGTGTGGGTGACACAGAGCAGGATAGTGGTACAGGATGCTTCTGGGCAGGAATAGTATGATCCATCCTTCTGTTTTTTTTATTTTCCTTCACTCCTATTTTATTCATATACAGTGCTGTGCTTCTGTTAGGTGCTTCCTGAGCAGGATTTTAAATGAAGTTTTCCTACTGCCAAATAATTGCAATGAAAGCTAATGGTGTGTATCACTTCTTGTTTAGTGGAAAAAGTGGTCTAGGTAAAGGTGCTTCTGACTCTTTGGCTTCTTACCCATGGTAAAGAGTTTCTTAAGGAGTGTTAGCAATTTATTCAAGGTCTGCCCAAACCATTTCTGACAGAGTTAATGCACTTATTTCTTTTTAAAAAAATCTGAAGTTACAAAGAAATTGATGAGTCAACGTGGGCCCCTTAGTTTACCTCAAAAAACTGAATCTGAAAGTTTTGGGTAAACCAGAAAGATATGAACATGATTTTTCACAGGAGAAATATTCTCTATTCTGGCTGAGAAGCTATGGATGCTAAAGCTCATCATCCTGTGGGTGAGGAAGGCCAGCACCAGTGATGCTCCAGGATCATGTTTTCTTCATGTACCTTGAAGAGACGAGGGCACTGAAAACTCAGGGCTAAACAAACAACTTGCCTATTTTCTTTTCCTCAGTCTGAGCTGGTCCTTCTTTCAGTTACCTTTCAAGACTTTTTAATACAGTAAGAAATGGCAAAGGCAGCAGATTGATTTTCGTGAACTTTGTATACAATGGTTTTAAACTGTATTAATTTACTGTCCCTAAAACATAATGGAACAGTAATGACTCTGTGATCTGCAGTGGAACTCAGATAAAATTCCCTCTTTTGCTGTACAGGATGACACTGTGTGTTGCATCACACAACACAGAAATAGGGCTGAGGTTCCTCTTGAATTTGGTGTGGTACACAGTGAAATTAGTGTGTAAGAGAGGTATAGAGAGGTCCAGTCTTAATCTTAGTATCTGAAAACCCTCTGTAACAGCCAATGTTTTTAGTAACAAAGAATTTTCAAATAAGAAATGATTTAATGAAAACCAGAATAGTTTACGAAATAATTTTCCTGCTTAAGATTTCTAAGAGTTTTGGAATTTATTTTGTTTGTATTTCAGATTTTTCTGGGATATTTATTATTTCTTTTAGTTTTCTCTAGCTTCTGTCTTATGCTTTTGTTCTCCAAGTACTTTGTTTGTATGTTCCCATCCCATTAAACCTGATGGAAAGATTCTGTTTAGAGCAAAAAACTCTTATTTGCAGCTTCTGTGTCTTTCCCCTCTTTCTTTAGAATTGGTCTATGCTCCATAGATCAGGGTGGAAAGGCATTCCCTAACTTTGATTTTTTTTTTCCCCTCAATTTCCCAAACAATTCACTGAATTTGTCTCTTCATCTGTGCCTCCTTGTTATCCAGAGTGTCATGAGGTGCCACTGAGGATTTGCATACCAGCCACTGGATTCAAGTTTTCAATTGCTGGGCATTGGCCTTGGATTTATTGGTACCATTGACCAGACTGGGCCCTACCCCTGAGGAAATAATCTCCTGCACCTCTGAAAATGCTGAACACACCAGCAAAGCACATCATCTTTTAGAGCACCAAGAGGGGATGAACAGCTGCTTGGGGCTGCCATCCCACCCTCCATTCCCATCATCCCTGGGACACTAAGATGCCCAAGCAGGGCCACAGTGATGCTGGGAGCCTGCAGGAGCAGACGCTGCCGAGCCCCAGGGTTTTGTTAATTGGATGGGTTAATGGCAGTGGTGCTTTTCCTACTTTCCTGCAGCTCTGGCTGGGGTGAGCTGTCTCCAGACAGTCCTGACAGCTTGCTCTGAATCTTAAGATGAAATTGCAAGGTCATCTCTAAACGCTGAGGTCTGTGTTGTCGTGTATTTTGGTGAAGAAAATACGAGTGTTCGGCAACTCTGTTATCAGGGAAGAGAGGGGAAAGTGATAGCGACTAAAATGGATTTCCTGTGCCTTACTCTGCACCTTTTCTGGTGATGATCTGCACATCTTTTCAGAAAGTTTAGGAATAAAAATATTCTTTGGCTCCCCGAACTTTGCATGTTTGCCCAGTACGGTAAATGCTTGTGTCTGAGGGTGAGGAAGGGGGGAAGAAAATTGTTCCCAAAATCCTCAGTTAAGGCTTGACCAGCTGAAAATGTAGAGCTCAAGAAGGTCTAAGTACTATTTTAACAACCATCCAAAGTTAAATTTGTCTATGTTTCCTTAATCAAACAAACCAGAGGAATTCTAGTGGATGGATAGAAAGCTGATGCAGGCATCAGCTGATGCAGGCATTTCTCGCTCTCAAGAGAGGGCAAGTTTCGTAGTAAATCCTGTTTTTTACTGTCCTGAAATTGTGCTACTAATTCAATAATTTTCACTGCTGCTGCATTTTTGTGACAGCATGTCTTAAGCTGCAGTCCTGAGCTGTTAAATTATTTTAGCCAATATATTTATATTTTCATTTTATAGACTACTTTTATAACATGTTGGAGTAGCAGTAGCTTCACCTGTCTGAAACTTCTAAACTCAAAAAGATGAAGGTGGTAGCTAGCGTTCCCTGATGAGGAGCCTTCTTTGAAGGGAGGTGAAGTGAGACTGGAAGGATTCTCCTCATCCTGGATATGACCAAGCCAGGTACAAGATACTCAGCAGAGAGCTCTTCAGCAGGGAGCACCACACAGACACAATAACATGGCTAAAATAACACCATGGAGCCTACTCTCTGTCTGGCTTATTCCACCATTAAAAGAACCCTATATTTAAGAGGGCAGCAGCTGTTTCAAAAGGTGCCTCTGCCAAAAGTTTTTCCCTGAGCACCATCTGAGCCACGGACACACGAGTTTGGGGGTGGAGAAAACAGACTTACAAATTCCTGACTGCAGATGCTAAAGGTTTGTGGTGCTTAGTTACATCCCCACGGCTGGGAATTGTCTTGCTGCATCCATAACTCACCGTGGGGTGTGGCTGGGATCTGGATGCTTTGATGCCAGGGTACTTTGATTAATTAGGAGTGTATCTATTCACAGAGAAAGCTGCCACTCTGGCTCTTCTCTTGCTCCCCAGATGTGATGCAGAGGTACTTAAAGGCCCTGTCAACAAACTTAGTTGTTGAAATAATAGAAATATTCACAATTGCTTTTCAAGTCTACAACTATCTTTGGTCCTATGCCTTTATCTACAAACATTGGCTTTCACAGGCAAATCAGATCATTGCCTGAGCAAATAATGACTGAGAGTCCAAATTCTGTTATTTGCACAAATACCACTTGACATGTGAAAAATTTAGAGTTGTATAATGTACAACTGAGCCTTTTCTCCTCAGGCACTCAAGCAGAAGAAATCAGATTCTGAGAGGTCCCACCACGTAGAAAAAGATTTTTAGATTCTGGTGTGACTCACTCTGCTATCCTCCATGACAATCTTCCTTGTCTGCTAAATTAGCACATGGGTAATGTTCGTTAAGCCATGGTGTCTCAAAGGCTCTGCAACTGGCTTCCAAGAAAAACTAATTTTAGCTCAGACATTTCTGAAGACTGGGAAGAGGTCTTCTGGTTAATAAGGTCTTTCTTGCTGTCTCCCAGAAGGCAACCAAAACCTGTCTTGGATGAAGTTAGAACTTCCCTTCACCTCTGTTCTTACTGGAAGATTTTCCAGAAGATCTCAGGGTTTGTATTTTTTTTTTCCACGCACTGAATATATCCTTATTGTAATGCAGTCACAGAAAAGTTCATTTTCAAGGTGTTGTATCTAATTGTCAGTTTATACTGCATGTAAATTCCAGTATTTCAAGGAGCGCAATTAACTATTCTGAGTATCATTTAAAATATTTACAATTCTCTTAGCCAGATAAGACACAATATTTTTAGTTGAAGATATTCCCCAGACATCTGCTTTTTTCTAGCCCATATGGTGGAGTGTGTGCCACATCTCATCTGTATGTTATGCCATGTAATTGCTGCCAAAAAGGATTCTAAGTTACTATCTAAAGCAAAGCTACCCAGTAATCTGCAAAAACCCTTTCCAGAGCTCTGTCTTTCATAATCTCTGAGCAGCCACTGTCATATTCTGCCCTTTGTTTTTAAATAGTGTTGCAAGGTGAGGGAATCATTAGTGGTGTGCTGGCTTAGTCCAAGACCCTCTTGAACAAGAAGTTATTCACAATTCTCCAGCTGATCTGTACCTGTTCCACCAAGGACCCTTCACAAATGGATTTTTTTTTCTCTACTCTTGTTGGCATAATCCAAAGGCTCCAGTGAAACTCTCTTGGTTACAGCCTAGAGATGAAATAACAGCATAAATGTATGCTGAGACTCTTTTGCTGCTAGAGCTACAGTCTTCATACTGGATTTCCCTGCAACTTTTGGAGAAGTGGGGTTTGGTTTAGGATATCCCCCAATTAAACTGTAATTTATAAACAATATTAAATGTGATTTATAAACTATATTCTGGTATTTCAGCTAGATTTAAATGGCAGAGAGAAAGAAAGAGAGAAAGAAAGAGAGAAAGAAAGAGAGAAAGAAAGAGAGAAAGAGAGAAAGAAAGAAAGAGAGAAAGAAAGAAAGAAAGAAAGAAAGAAAGAAAGAAAAATAGAATTTTAAAGGGAGGGAATGGACCTTAAAAACCATCTCGTCCCTACACCCCTGCCAAGGGCAGGGACACTTTCCACCAGACCAGATTATCAGAGCCCCATCCAAGCTGGCCTGGAACAATCCCATGGATGGGGCAGCCACAAATGCTCTGGGCAGCCTGTGCCAGGGCCTCACCACCCTCACAGCAAAAAAATTTCTTCCTAATATCCAACCTGAATTTCCTCTCTTTCAATTTGTGCCCAATACTCCTTATTCTATCATTAAAGTTCCTGACAAAGAGTCCCTCTCTGGCTTCCCTGCAGCCCCCTCAGGTACTGGAAGGTGTTGTCAGGTGTCCACACAACCTTTTCTTCTCCAGGCTGAGCAGCTCCAACTTTCTCAGCGAGAGCCTTTGTAGGGGAGGTGCTCCAGCTTCTTATCCACTTCATGGCCTCCTCTGGAATTTCTCCAACAGTTCCATGTCTTTCTCGTGTTGGGGACACCAGAGTGTCCCAGCCAGTTCTTTATCCACCAAGTAGTCCATCCATCACCTCCACATCTCTTCAATTTTGGGTCGAGGATGTCATGCGGGACAGTATCAGATGTATTTATTTATACATACACATAAAATTCTTGTATATGGATTTGGCTCTGAGAATGAATGTAATTAAGATTCTGAAATTTGATTAGGTTCATATCCTAGTGTTGGTTGCCTTTTGCTTAGGCCAGAGGTAGAAGTGTGTAAGAGTGGATGTACATTCCAGCAAGAGTTTAAATTGCTCATTGTGCTTTAAAACTTCTGTGCTATGATGTCTGTTTTGCAACAATAGGAGTCCCCGAGACTCTAATCTGAGCTGTGTCACCTCTCTGTAGTGTTTTGAGCAGCTGTGTGATGAGGGGGTTCTGCTTTTACAGAGCATCAAATGAGGGGGTTCTGCTTTTACACTGGTGTATGTTGTTACTGCGTTAATTACCCAGTACGGGCATCTGGTTGAGTTTAAAATTACTGCTGAAAAGTTTCTGTACCTAGTGCTCAAGGGATGTCTCACAAGCCTCTTCTTTCTCCTTTCTTAATGATGTCAGCTGCTTCATCATCCCTATGGAGTCAGCTGCAGTTCCTGGACAATTATTGTAGAAAGACACATAGGATATCAGCTCAATAAACCAATTTTTTCAGTGTTCTTTATCAGCTAGGGTTTACTTAGATTCATGCATTTATTCTGGAGGCAAATGGTGCTTGCATGCAGTCTTCTTACTATAAAGGAAATTTTTCTGTTCTGTTGTCCAATCCAAACACGATGTTTGCAGCAGAAATATTGCTGGGAAGAGGAATTGAGCTTTTTAACAACGTGGGGAATGTAGAAGATTCTCTCTGTTTTCATGTCCTAATCTTGAAAGAGGTGAAATGAAAACACCATCAGCCTGCTAAAACCCCATTTCAGATTTTTGCTCACCTTAACCCTTTCCAGTAGTTTTTGAAGAATTGCCAGTTCCTTTCCCACCACTGAGGGAGAGGTGTGAAATGCCCTTTAATTTTGTCTGAGTCCTGTGAGTAAATCCTGTTGCTGCATCCTCTCAGTTCAGCTGTTCTCTGTTGCAGAGCCCTTACAGAGAGCCTTTCCTTGTCCCTATTACCCATCTGTGACATTTACTGTCTCTCCCTGTGATTCTTGTCCCTTCCCACTCTCAGCAGAAGTGGGTGGTGGGGAATAATTGCACCCCTTTTTATTTAGGTTTTGGTGCCTTTCATCAGAGTTTTTATAGACCTCTTGATATTCTGAGGACCTGTCTTCGCCTTTCCCAAGTGTATAATTATTTCTCGCGATCTTTAATTAATATGTGCACGTAGGTATATCAAATTAATTCCTTCTCTTTCCTCGCCTTATTATAGCTCTGCAATAGGGGCAGTTTTGTTATTCTTTCTCTGATGAAGTTCCTGGGAGTAGCTGTGTAACTCTTACAGGCCAAGAACCATCAACATAAACCCAATTCTTGCCTTTCTGCTTGGCACATCGAAAACTGAGGTACTTTAGAAACAGTGCAGCATACATGCATCCCAATTCTTGTTTTCCCATTGGGACATGGTGGAGTGAGGCCCTCCATTACTGCTTAGGAGAGAGCTTGTGCTGTGGGGAGGGTCTGCTGCTCTTTGGTGGGGTCACAACTCCAGGTATAGGGTCCTGGTCAGCGTGGTTTTATGGCAGGTTGCAATGAGAGGCTGCTCTGACAAAAGCTGGCTTAGAGAATCAAAGGGGAATAATAACTTTTCAACTGTATTTGTAAGTTATGCTCACTTGCATGCACTCAGAGTTTAATATGCCAAGACTCTCTGTGGTGTAGGAGAGATCTTTTAGAGGAAAAAATAACAGGTAAGTATGTATCATAGAATGATAGAATGGTTGGAGTTGAAAGGCACCTGAAGGACCACTTAGTTCCAACTCCTCTGACTTGGACAGGGACACCTTCCACTAGACCAGGTTGAGTATAAATATATATTAGGCCCTTAATTCAAGGAAGTATTTGCAGTGCTTTAAGGGACAGCTTATGGGATGTGTTGAGCTGGAGCATTCTGAGCATGGTCAAACATGACAGTAAATTGCAGAAGTCCATTAAAAAGTGTAAAGACAATGCAGACTTTGGGGATGCACGTGCTCGGGTTTTTTGTGTCTTATTGGCACACAAAAGAGCTGGGCTGCAGAAATGTTTCTGTTGTATCTATTTAGTTCCCCTTTACAGTTCTCCACAGGGTGTCAGGAAAGGCGTTGGTGACAGAGCTCAAAGTGCTGCTGTTACTGGGAGGGAGCTCTGCTTTCCTCTCCCAACACAGAGATGCAGGCAGCACTCGCCCCTGGGCACAGGGACTGGCCAGAGAGGAGCATCCACAGCTTGGCTAATGAGCACCAATTAAAAACCTGACCCAGTGTAACCCAGCCTGGGCAGGAAGGGTAGAAATTACAGGTGAGGAGCAAAAGGACAAAAGCTTTTCAAGTAGCCTCTTATGCAAATAATGCACGAGCCTTTCACTTGCCTATATTAATCTTGAAGAAATTAGCATTTAATTTCTATAATTAGCCTTTCATGCACTCCAAGGAAGCGAGGGTACACTTACACACTCATTCCATTTCTTTTAAATCTTGAAGGCTTTGCCACTCGGTTGCTAAGGGGAAGCAAATATTGGAGTCGGAGAGGAACAAAAAGCAGAACTTGCTCCCAGGTGCTGGTGAATCATTAGGAAATGAAGGTTTTTAATAATGTCTAAAGGAAGGCATAGGGGAAGCGTGTGGGTGTAAATTTGGTTTTCCTGAAAGGTGCAGAGCCTGACAGAGTAGGGACTGCTGTCCAGTGAGTGCAGAGGACCAGAGGGGACAGGGCTGGTGTCGTGTACGTGTCCTCTCTGCCTGAGTCACCACCTGGACAGGATGGTCCTGAGCATCAGCCCAGCAGTCCTGGTGCTCCCTTGGGAAATGATGGTCTGAAGGGCAGAGAAGAGAGGCTTTTTCAAGAAAAGAGAACACGCCACAGAGGCACGATATCTTAAATCATATGAAAATTGACCAAGGTTTTCCATTTCCTTAATTTCAAAACCAGGAAGGTATTAGGTGGAGCAGTAAGCTAATGAATAAAAAGATGAGAACTGGAATGAATTCTCCCACATGTGTTGATGATAACTGAGTCTGTGAAGTAAACCTAGGGACTTTTATGCCATGAATTTCCAAAGTTAGTACTGTTTCTTAAATGTATATTTCAATATTTGCACCATAAATCTGATCCTGAGAGTTGCATTTTTAGTCCTGTGGCTGAAATTCCCCTGTCAGCAATTGATGCAGATCAAATGTTGAATTTCAAATATGTGCAGCAATCCACAGATCAAAGATTGTGCATGGAAACCTTAGCAAACAGCTAAGAAAAAAAATCCTGTACTCTGCTTGTAGGTAGCTGGCAAACAAGAAGAGCTGGGGGGTGGAGAACAACTTGAGCGATTTACTATGAAATATCTACTGGGATGTAGTTTTTCATCTGTGGCTGAACATCATAAAGCGCTGCTGCAGCTCTGCCAATAAAACACTGATAGTGGAATTGCTGCCCAGCTGGAGCTTTCTCAGAAAACAGATATAATTATTTAGATTCTGTAGCCTTTGGACATTGATCATGCCAACAAAGACATCCTGCAATTATTAGGTGCCAGGTGATCTATGTTAGTGTTCTGTAAGGGGCTCACACTTACCTGCTGTTCTCTCAGCAGCTTCTGCCATGAGCCTGGGATGTGTTGAATGATTTCGTTCCAGATCAGAAGAGCTGAGCTGACTTGAGCCCTTGCCAGGGGTTGGGTGTATCACCTTCCAAGCTGTATTCAGACACCATTGCAGCCTCCTGCTCCATGCACTGTGCCATGCAGGCTCTTTTCTTCAGGAAGGGATTTTCCTTCCATCTAATCAGTCTGTTTTTTGTGGATGCTGTGGCTTGATCCAGCTGGTGGTACACCCAACACACATCTCTTCCTGGGATACCTTCTGTGCATCAACCTCCCCACAGGAAAGACTGAAGACAGAGGAGAATGGTTAATAAGGAGAATTGGACCTCAAGTGTTGCTGAGAATCAACCAGTCAAGAAAGATAAAGGACAACACGCAAATTAGAAGTTTTCAGGATGGTCCTCTCTTCTTCAACCCACTAAGAAAAAAAAAAGTTGATATTCTTTATTCTATTGACTGTGCCAAACCACCACTTGGAGATGGAAGTGGTATCCTTTCATCTAAAAGGAACTCTAAGAATTAAACCGTAGCCAAATGTCAGCTTGGTTAGTCAATAATATTGCTTCTGACTTTCTCCTGATGCTCAAATACTGCAAAACTTTGCCAAGGAGATTATTTTCTGCCCCTATTTGTTTGGGGATTTTGGAGCCTTGTTCTTTCACTTCCACACAGTGAATGACCTTGTCTTTGTCCTTCTGTTCTGCAGCAGATAAACTTCACAGCTTTTAATACCTGTTATGGTTTTAGTGTGGTGTGCAAACTTTCCTCTTGCAGTATGACTGCTATAAAAAGTGTCCTCCATTTTGAAATATTCTCTTAGATTAAGGTTTTAGAAACAGAAATTCACTTTCTTCTCTTTTTAATGTTCTTTGGTATGATTTCCTCACACCACTGCTCCTCTTCTCTCCACTGAGTAAAGACTCTGCTGAGTATGTTACTGGTATTTCATCTTGGTTCTCTGAACATCATTACCAGGTGTGATGCAAGCTCCAGAAGGTTGTTGATTATTTTCATTCGTGTCTTGAAGCTCATCAGCAAGCTGCCTGGCTCAGAGCTGGAAATGGAGCCATTCCTTATGAAAAGTTTTTAGGAGGGAGAGGTATAAGAGCAGAGTCATTCCTTCATCACCCAATATCAGAGATGAGAAGCAGCTTGTTTTGCATGCTCCTGCTTCTAAAAGTCCTACATATTTCAGGTGAGGAAGTAATTTAGGACTAGAAATGTTACCTGTTAATTCCATCTGAAGTCAATGAGGTAGACTGAAACTGTATCATCGAGAAACACTGAAAATAAAAGGAAAGCACCAGAAAGTTACTGGTGCTCGACATTTTTTTTTTGTTATCCCCTGCAAACAAACACAAGGCTTGATGATTCAGTGCATCTGCAGTTTCAGAGAAATATATTGGAGATTAGAAAGGGAAAACAACATTATAGTGCTATGCAAAGCCTGCAGCAGGCAGGAATTTACTCCCATACTTTCTGTGGGACATAAAGAAGTAAAAACTAAGCAATACCTCATCACCTTGGGAGAATTTAATTTGTTCAAAAACATGGGTCAATTCAACAATAGGAAGGGCTATTTGAAGTTCAGTATGATAAAGTTCTCAAAAAAAAGGGTTTATAGCCAGACATTTTATTCAGTTCTCTCTGTGACTTCTCCTAGAAAATCTAGGAATAGATTATCTAAAGAATGTGACTGGTATTTTACTTGCTTCTTTCTTCCTTTGCCTTTTAAAAGCAGAGCATGTGGGAGTGTAGGAAGAATACCTTCCAGTTTCTCAGGCATTATTTCCCCCAAGTTTATTATGACAATACCCCAGCAGTATTTTTGTATATGTATATATACACCTTGAATTGAAAACACCAACAAAACCAGAACTAAAAACAGGACCCAAAACTCCAGGCACTTGTTAAATCCAAGCTAAATTCCCTGCTGGGCCTGTGGTGGGAAGAGAAACAGTGGAACTCTCCTTGGAGGGCAGCGTGACAGCGAAGTCACTTGGAGCAGTCCCCTCCACCTGGGTAGGGCTGAAGAAGGTGTCAGGAAGGAGGAGATGAGAGTGCAGCGAGTATCTGCCACTGCTTCATGCTAGGAGAAGGAGTTGCTGCTAGGAACAGTTCCAACATGCTTCTCACAGAGCTCTGTGCTTTTAAAAGCTCTGAGGAAGCAGCAGTAGCACGTAGCACCAGCAAGTTGCTGTACACTTGCTGGTTGTGTTCGTGCTGTTCTGTCACAGGGACCCATCTGTGTCCTAAAAACCAAGGTCTTGGGCTGTCTCAGTCGTGAATCCTTTGGCATACCCTCCTAGGTGCTTCCCCTGGGAAGTTCAGGATACTCAGAACATCTCAGAAAGGCCACATCTATGTTCTGTAGGATATCCACTCCTGCAGTTTTGGTCTGGTCACAGGTATTGTACAAAGCTGTGTGTCTTTACCCTTGCTGCCACTGAGTACCACTCTAGAAGGTCTTTTGTAAAAACAGCTTCTGGCCTTTGAATCACACCTACAAGGAGAATTATTACTATTTTTTTAAATAATATTATTAATATTATGTGGTGCCACCACATGCTCAAGCACCAGGCTGGTAACTCTCAGTGCAACGTGGGAACAGGAGCTCCCCTTGAATCCTCCATGTCATTTTTAGGGACTATGATTTGGGGAGAAGGCTGGCAGTGACCACACCAGCCCTGAGAGCCCCTCCTGGTGAACCTGCAGACCAGCCTTCCAGCATTCCTGACAGCCACAATCCAGGGCTGAGGGACTGCAGGGACATGTTGCTGTTGCAGAGCTGCTCCAAGATAGAGGAGAGGACTCAATTTGTGGCCTCCCAACCCAACATTTTTGGGGATTAGGGTTATTTGCTCTTTGGCAGCACCAAAACAGTGGCTGGAGAATCTTCTTTAGAGGTGTCCCCAGGCAGAAGAGGTCCACAAGGAGCCAGCAGCTGGAAGATTTTGCTCCAGGTCTGTAGCAGTCCTGGAGCCAGGTTACATTAATATGTGTGGATTTACTGTCTTGGACTCCTGCACAAGGGAGCTGGTTGCCTTCCTTCTCTGTGAAAGTCAGAGCTCAGAACAGAGACTTCTGGCAATGCTGCTCTGAGAAGGAAATATGTAACAGAGAAATTACAATATTGAGTAGGTAGCCAATGGGTTGATTGCTAAAAGCTCTGTTTTACAGGCTTGGGTGCTCAGGTACAAAAGAGCCTTGATTTTTTTCATGTCCCAAGGGTAAATGTGTGGTGACAGTTTAGTTAGAGCTAAGCTTTTTTAGCCATATAAGCTTTTGCATCTGACATTAATGCACTGGCCCATACAGGAAAAGAACTGATTCTCATCCTGCTTTACAATTCAGATCAATAAAAATTAAGCCCCTGCAGTATTCTTCTGTTTTGTTTTCTTTTTTCCTAGCTCTATTGGAAGGACTTAGAGGATTAATTTCTCATATGGCTTCTTTCTATTCAGGTGTAAACGAGCAGAACCAGTGACTGCATATGTTGACTTCTCTATCATTTGAAGCTGAAGCATCAGGACTGGAAGTTTTTCTGGAAGCTGTGTGTTGGAACAGTCAGAAGCCTCGTGGATATCATATGGGTGAACTGATATGAAATGTCACCCATGTGGTTACAAGTTCAGGGCAGGCTGAAAAGGCCCAACTTTGCTTTATCTTGTGGCCTCTCCAAGCTGTAATGAGAAATTTTTTTCATCCTATCTCCCTGCTTTGATTTCAGTGGTGGATTTGTAAATCTGCAGGACCAGAGGTAGAATTGCTAGCCATATAATCTGACCTCCTCCTCAATAAAGTTAATGTTTCTGAATCAAAATACTTACGTGAACTAAAGCAAACTATTCTTTTAGAAAATAAAATTAAATAAACCTCTCTTCAATTAAGAATTACCTTAAAACAGTGAATCCATTGCTTTAAGGCTTGGAAAATGAGTAGTCAGTCCTATATTTTAATATCCTTGTGGTTTAACCAGGTTTTTAAAGCTACTTTTTACAAGCCTACTTTCAAGGTTCGATAAAAAAAGCCTCACAACTCCCACCACGAAGTTCTGCTAGACTTACTATCTACTTTCAGTCTTCAAAGCATGGGTGGGTGGTGATTGATGTAGATGCATTGCAGAGTGAATATAATTGTCAAAAATGTTACAGCTCTTCAGATTTTCTCTTTCTATAGAGAAATGAATCTACTCCTTTTCATTGCTGTGAAATGCTGAAGTTGGTATTTGGTTGTCTTGTTTATGGAGACTGAGAACAAACACATGTTGTTTTGTTAAGTTTGGGTCTCATTCCCACACTAAATGTGGTGTGGTTTGTCCAGAACTGGAATAATAGTCTTCCTTGCTGAAAACAAATACAGATCCATATCTGTTCATATATGTAAGATGACTTATAGGTGCATTGCTCACACATTTTTTAAACTTGTATTTTAAATGTTACACCTCGTACACATTTTAAAAAATGTTAGTGCTAATTCTCCAGGAGAAAGTTTTACCCTATTTTTTTTTTCTGTAAGACTTACATTTATTGCCATTATTTTCCCTCGCACTAAGCAGTGGAAGTTTTTATACTCTAAAAAGCAGTGGTATATGACACTTCATTTGAGATGTCACACCATTTTGTCACCTGCTTTTATGGATACTAAGACCTACAGCCTTGTTTGTGGTAGGCACTCACAGACACCACCCAGGGACATGGTCTATGCCCTGATTACAAACAGAGCAGACAGAACCAGTGCAGAGTGAAGCAACTTGTCTAGAATCACAGAGGAGATCAAGAAGAGAGCTGGGAACAGAAGACAGTCATCCTGCCATGCCAGGCCAGGCTGTGTGACTTCTTGTGATGTATAAATCTGAAACTTTACAAAGAATTGAAGAGCACTCTACTAAGAGCAAAACTTTGCTGGCAAAGCAATAAATCAGTGGTCTCAGAGCGGCAGCTAAGCAACAATATTATGATGGTTAATTTTTATCAAAGTGAAAAAAAACCCCAGTTTTAATTAATATTGCTTTAACTGTTTAAATGCTGACCTTGCAGCAATGACCATGGCAGTTCTGAGTCTGAAGGTATCACCTTCAGAGCCCCTTGTCTGCAGAGCTGTCTGGCTGCCAGCTGATGATTGTTTTTCTCGCAAACCATTTTGTGCGCACGTGTGAAAATATTGCTCGAGAGAACTTGGACCAGCCCTTTGCCAATTTCCCTGTGTATCACAGGAAATATGTCAAGGCACGAAAATAGCTGTCACCAGAGCCCTGCACCCATCCCTCCCTGCTTGTCTCAGGCTTGTGTGGGAAGCTGAGCTACAACAACAACAACAGGCTCCACTTGTGGTTACCTCTGCAGCCTTTTACCTGCAGGGAGACTGATGCACTTGGAGCAGCAGCATCCTTTGTGCTCTTTGTCTTGACCTGAACGAGTTCTGTACAATTAATTAGTGAATTACCACAGCTTCAAAGAGAGAATTTTACTTACCCTGAAATTCTCCCTTTCAGAGCAAGATATTTAAATGTATTTTTTTTTCTTGAAGCAGTGAATAAACTGAGCGGAGCAGCATTTTGCTTTATCGAGTTATAACTGGGCAGAAAATGGAGGATTTGGGTAAATTGGGGATGCTAGAATCTGAGTGGAAGTTACAAGAGAAACAACTGGATATGAGGCAGTTCTGGAGATGGCAGGTACTGGGGAAAAGAAGCATCAAAGGCCATAGACTTTTGGGAACAGAAACCACATACCTGTTATGTTTGACCTTGTATATTAAGCTGTGAAGGTGAAGGCAAGAGCTAGGCTTCTGAATTTAAATAGACCCAATTTCCCCAGAAGGAGGGAATTGGTGGGCATATATAATTGGATGATGCTGCTGCAGGGTCATGGTGGAGGTGGGGAGGTCAGCAAGAAGGTAAGACTGCAGCTGCTAATGGCTCAGCAGAACCTGTTCTTTCTGGAAATAAATACTTAGAGGGGCTGGAATGACTCTGTCTAATAAAGAAATTATGCATGCAAACTAAAAAAGAAAGCAAGGCTTATAAAGGCACTGGGAGAATTACGTGGAGATCGGTCAGAGACACAAAAGTAACTTAAAAGGGGGAGGAAAAGAGAAAATTTTAGATAAAGTCCACAAAATCAGTTAAAAAATCATTTTGTAGTCTGGAAAAACTGGTGATGATGGGGGGTATGTGGATTGATTACTGCATATTTAAATACAGATTGAAATGTGTTTGTTACAACCAATCTTGCTAGGGAGCCTTTGAAACAGAGGGACAGGGAAATCCTGGTGTTTTTGTCTCACTTATTTGGAGTAGACTGCAAGGACCCTGGGAAAATGATTGTACATTCATATCATGCTATCATCTAAGTGCATGGAAAATGCTTTTATATGATGCTGAAGATTTGCCACCAAACTACAAGGGCTTTACATCACATCTCCAACAATCTTTGGCACTAACAAGGCACAGTTAAACTTCAGGGTTTCTCTGAAGCCTCTTGTATCTTCCTCTGTTTTCCTTTGTGATTTTTCTTTCTTGTGTTTCCCCTTTGATTTTGGTGTTTGCCACAATGTCATTTCATTGGGGGTGCTTCAGTTTTAGTTTTGGTCAACAAGCTTGTGACAATGTCTTCTCCAAAGGTGTCTGAAAGGAGAGTGTGTCCTCCATGAATATTGCAGTGTTTTGTTGTTTTACTGTACCAAACATTATCTGGGGGGTTTGGGCCAGATTTCAAAAGAACCTTAGACCAGATTTTAATGGTCATCAGAGCTTGTAGGTTCTTCATGAAATATTTCATGAGGTGATTTGTGATTTATTCTTGAAAGGACCTCTGGAAGTCCAACTCCCTCCTCTAATTAAGGATAGGTTGCTTCAGGTTGCTCAGGGCCTTGTCAAATACAGTTCCAAACATTCCCAAGTTTGGAGACTTCAGCTTGGGGCAGCTCATTTCAGAGTTTCACTAAACTCACAGAGATAAGATGTTCGTCTTTCTCTTTTTTTTTTTTTTAATTTTTTTTGAGGAGGAAGAGGAGGTGGTTGTGGTTTATGCTCCCAGTCTCTAGCTGGATTTACCATACTGTCCATTTTTTCTTGTCCTGTCTCTGCACCTTTGAGAAATGTCTGACTGTAAGTCTTGCTGTTAATTAAACAAGATATTTGTGTTTCTGAACACTTTTATAGTGAGAAACTGGAGTCTTCCTTGAGGTCAGCTGCAATTTTAAGTGTGGAAACACCTAGAAATCTGGTCATGACCAGGCAGTTGTGGCAGTGACAACTTCTCCTTGGTTTATTTCTCTTTCACAGTATTTGGTGTCACCATTAAACTGTGTTATACCTCAAGACCTTAGGTTAGAGAAATGCCCTCTGAATGCTGATAGAAACCAGGTAATTCCATGATAACAGAGAAAGGGTAAAATGTGTATGGAATAGATTTCCATACACATTTCAAATAGATTTTTACTTCCCCCAACAGTGGTAGCTGAGACATCAGGATTTTATTCGATTTCAAGTCCCTCTTAGGTTTGTCAAATAATCCAATATTTTCCAGATTTAAAGCATTTCAATTTTAAATCCATCAAAGTCCTTTTGAGAAAGAGGGTGCCTATGTACAATATCCACTAGACACTGATACATAATTTCAGTGTGCTCTTAAGGGTAAGTTATTAATTAGGCTAACATAATGTTCACAACTGCATAATTTAGATCTGTTAAAATCTAAATGCAGATTTTTTTTTTCCTTAAAATTACATTCTATCTTGTAATTAGTGTCTTGAAAAAACTGAAAGATTTTTCCCTTTTTCTTTATCGAGTGAAGCTTGATAAAAATGTGGCATTTGCATCCAAGTTCTGGGGAAGACGTGGGACATGAGATATGCATTTGGAAAAATCTCAAGAAAGATTGCAGGTGAACAATTACACACAGGGAGATGTTGGAGGGAGCTTAAGGCAGAGAAATAGCATCTGTGTGGGAAATTGTATATACCTGGATGCATTCACAGTGGAATTGACTGCAAAGATAAGAAACTAAGGCAGTCACTCTCTGTTCCTGATGACAGCACCCTCAGTACCATTCTTTCTCAAGTTGCTGAAGCAACAGTGCTGTTAGCAAAGCTTTTAAATGTATTTATTTTCGCCATCATTTATTTAATCTGTTCTGGTTTTATTCTTAAGAAGGAACAGAGGAGATGGAATTTCAAAGACTCTTTTGTGGTAGCTGAGGGACAAGGCTGGGATTAAGAAAATTAACCAGGTAAGAGAGTGTCAGGTATCTCCACTGCTGGTGTGTTTTCCTCCTTGCTTTCCCCTTGCTCTGTACTCAAGCACGAGGCAATACTGTTTTCTTGACTCTGGCTTGTACTATTCATGCTCAGCTTCAATACTTCAGTGAGGTTCACCTATTCTCTTAGTGCTCCATAAGCACAACCTTGAAACTGAATTTCTCGAGCTTGTTCAACGTTTTGAAACTGGCTGAAAAATCCAAACATAGTCCACTTCATGTAGATTTATCTCCTTGGTGGTTAAACCTGTGCTGATCACAAGGTGAGTGTACCCAGGAAGTTTCAATGCTTTTTGAACCAGTATGAAATCAGCAGATTTGGTGTCAACCCTTTGCTCTTTGGCCCTTTTGCAGCCATCCCCTGCCCCCTGGCTGGCAACAAATTTTGTCCTCAAGTTTGCTGTGGGGGATGGCTCCTTCACTAGTGACCGTGGCAAGAATGTTCTGGTTTGTAAAACACTTTGTTTTGCCTTCAGGAGAAGGGAACCTCCAGGCCTCCAGTCATCCTCAGGCCTTGGAAGGGGACACTATTCCTCTCACAAACCCTTTCTTTGTGCTGTCCCATGCGAGCGAGTTTTTACGTGGTTGTAAGCACCTGATGAGGATCAGCACATCCAGCAGAGCTCTTTTGTGAAGCAGCACTGACCTGCACCAGCTGAGGATGTAACCAAGTTCTTCCAAAGCCTAACCTCGAAGCCTCCTTGTTAACACAGCAGCAAATGCACTCGTTGAGACTAAATCTCCTTCTTCTCAAGTAAACATATGCTGAGGTTTGTGCTTTATCACTTTGAAATAAGATTTTCCCAACTTTGCTAATTAGCAGCATTGCCCAAACAGAAAGAAACATATGGCTCGTGCCATGCTGACTTGAAGCCTTTGGAGTTTCACTGGAGAATAATTAAAGTGATTTTGATTTACTGGCGTGATGAAGTGCGAGCCATTCTCATTTGGCCTTATGTCTAGAAGCTCTGAGACAGTAAGGTACCTTAGCAGGAGAGCTGTAATAATTAACACGAGCCAGACTGTTATTATTGAGTTAGCTTTGTTGCCGTTAACAATCATTTGTAATTATCAAGAGGCTTTACATAATTCATGCAAAAAAAAAAATCTCACGTTTGTCTGTCGCTGGAAACTCATGGATAGTTTGTCTTGGTTTAGAGAGAATGGTTGAGAGATTGCAATGTTCCAGTTCTGCTTGGAATCATGGAGCTGGTTATAGCGAAAAATCTTTCCTGTCAGGTGAAATCCTTTCCTTTTCTTTTCTGGTAACACCAAGGAACATGAGCTGTCCAGTGCAGAGTCTTGAAGGTACATATTTATCTTAGTTGTTTTCTTTTTGGAAACAGATGTGCATGGAAAGTGCAGATTTCTTCATTGACCAAGTGGAAAAATTTTAAAACTAAAGTTTTGATTAAAACATTCAAAACCAGGTCAAAATCTTCCCTGGAAATCAGATAAGAGAAGCTGATATATGTAAAAACTCAGATTCCTCCTAGGAAAAACTTAAGGCAGAATGTTTACCAGCATGGATAATTCACTCTGTGCTCCTGATGCTCACCATGAAGTGGAAATAAGTGAGCTTGTGTGCATATCATTGTAAATTTTATTCCTCAGATAGCTGTTTAACAAAAGGTGTGTCATCTACTGCAGGTTACTTAATATAAACACAAATTCCTCTGAATAAATTGAAATTAAACTGTGTAATGTGGGCAGTGGATCTCATAAATACACACTTCTTATAAATATACATCTCTTAGAAAATGCAGAATAAATAACTGATGCCAAAACCTTTGTTCAGAGGCAAACAGTGTGAAAACCATGAAATAGGGAGAGCTCGAGCTTCTTGATTGAGAGAGATTTGCCAATTAATTTTCAAAACAGGTTTCTCTGAATTCTGTTTCATGTAAGCCTCTAAAGATGCTCCAAGGTGTCTGCATCTGAATGTGCATGAATTTAAATGAAGGCCAAGCCATGGTTTGATTTGCATTCAGGATGAAATCTCAGGTGCTTGGCAGGCTGGTGCAGTGGAAGGATGTCTGGAACCAGGTAGGCTCCTGAACACTCGGTCAGATACAGTCTGGTGAGGACAGCTCCTCTGGAAGGCTTCATCCTGCTCTGGAACTGGAATTGCTTTTTTGAAAGTTCTGAAGTTAAAATTGTTTGACTTTTTCTCTCAGGAAGTGCATCTGAATTGTCTGAGCTACAGAACTTACTTGATGCTATAAATGGGGCTTTAGGAGGCTTTCGAAAGTTTTAAACAACTGAGTGTTTAAACTTGATTTCTCTTTGTTAATAGTAGAAGGTTTCTTGGCTTTAGACACCAAAACTTCTAAACTGGGGTAAAAATCATACCTCATGAGCAGAAAACTGATTTTAGTTCTGTAAATTACTAAATATTTCATGTGTCCCTTTCAGAAAACAGATGGAAATTTGCACTTTGGGCGTGTTCCTCTCTAACACAGATGAGTGACTTGAAGTAATGTAGAATCGTTGGATTTTTGGGTTTTGGGCTTTTTTTGGAGGTAGAAGAAATATACTTGTATCTAAGCTTTTGTTGTTTTATCTTACCAGGGCCAAATTCTGTGTTGCAAAAATCTCCTTCTGCTTTCCTTGGCCTAACCCTCCTGTGCAGAGATGTCTCCTTCCTGCTTTTGACCAGACCACAGAACTCGGGAAAGCAATTTCTTCCCCATCCTTGCTGGCATCTCCAGGAGGCAGGTTCCTCAGGACTCTGATGTGAGACAGAAGTGGAACAGGATTTTGCTGGAGTGGGAATGCTTCATGTTTGAGGGAGTCAAAGGTAATCTGTGCCTGAAGAGCAAGGAAGCCTTGCGCTTTGTATGGGCAGCTGCCATGCAGCTCCCTGCTCTGGTGGAGGGCACTGTATAGACTTTAGTGCCTAAGTAACTTACAATTAGTTGGAAACTGTTGTGTTTCACTGCTCACACGTGTTCTGCTCAAGAAGAAACCAAAAAATTGATCTGAGGCGCGTCCTAAGTGTGAATCTTTGTCTCTCTCAAAGAGCAAAGCTCTCTTTCAAAAATGTAACGCTGTGTGTGACGCAGGAGTTGCCATGGAAAAATACATTGAGCCAATCATTCATGATTTATTTATAGCAATTAGAATGCACATCCCAAGATCCAATAGTAACTTTGATTAAAAAAAAAATAAAAAAAATCACCCAGACAAAGGATTGAAGCATGTAAATGGTCGGGAACACTTGTGAGTCTGTATGGTTAATATATTATTTAAAAAATTGACTATGTATGTTCCTGGACAAGGCTTTGAAGTATAAGTGCTGCTGATATTTGCTTCTATATTTCTGCTGCTGATAATGTTGTTGCTGTTGTCCTATACTTACCATCTGTTCAGTGCCTATTTAATGGGTATAATAAATAGCAGTTCAAAGGGAGATTTTCCTTCTAATCATCTCTTTTGGAAAATGTTTGTGTAAAAGTGAATGTTTTGGAGAAATCTGTACACCTGTATCTTTCTGGAAACATGATGCCCAAGATCCTTAGGGCTGGATGCATTTGTCTGTGGTGCTTAAACTATTTCAGGCAGTGAATGCCTCCCTCCTGACAGCTTTAAATTGCATTCAGTGAGAAACCTTTTATTATTTATTTTTGTGAGCACCAACCACATTTTTTAATGAACATAAGCTGTTTTTCAGTGTTGACTTTTTTTAGGTAACTGCTGAAGTATTGAAACTTCTGATTTCCCACTCTGGGGGGGATCTCAACACCCAAAACTGTGGCTGCCCCATCCCTGGAGGTGTTCAAGGCCAGGCTGGATGGGCTTCTGAACAACCTGGACCAGTGGGAGGTTTCCCTGCCCGTGGAAATGATCTTTATGGTCCCTTCCAACCAAACCATTCTATGATATCTGCTTTATTTTGGGGCAATTATAAAAATTAAACAACCAAAATCATGAGTTTTCAGGTTAAAGTATTTCTATTTCTCTAATGAGTGGGGACTCTCCAGGGTTTTGCTTTTGTTTTTTTTTTCCTCTAGAGACATGTCTTATGGATACTTTGACTCTGTTAGCAGCTAAGGAACTTCTGTGGAGTTTATTGCCCTTGTCCTTCTATGTTTATGTGGCCTGCTGACTTTCATTTCAATTTGACAGTTTATGGGGACTGTCAGCTCTCTTTGATGTATGGCTCCCTCAGAGGTTAAATCAATAGTGTTTTAAGCCTATCTCTTAGCTTTCAATGAGGCCAGTGCTGGAGGAATTACTGTAATTTTCCAGCTTTTATATTTTGCATTGGAAATGTAATGCTGAGGAACAAAATCTACATCAACAAAAATATGAAAGCATCTATTGCATAGCTGATTTTAATTGACCTGGAGTCAATATGAGGAGTAAAATACTTGAGGTTACACTGCTGTGGAGCTGGGTAGGCAAGAAGTTTTTCTGATTATACTTGTGTGTAGAAAGGAGCCTGCCCTGGTTTCCCAGGGCTTTTCTACAAACCACTCATGTCTATGATTTTCTCAGAAGGCTTATTTATTAATATCAAGAAAACAGAACAGTCTTTCTCCCTCCAGCAGATTCATCTGCAGGAAACATCTGTGTGTGTCTCCCCTCTCTGTCTCTGTGTCTCTCTAACTGTGTCCCAGTCAGGAATTCACAGCAAGACACAGGAAGACATTTCATTTGTCAAAGCAACCACCTTACCATCAATATTTCTCTTATTTACATTCTTCATCAAAGCTTTCTCCTGGGAAACTACAAAAAGTTTCCTTGGAAAATGGATTTCAGGACAGCTTAACAAAAGTTGGCATTTCTCCAGCCTTTCTCAGAGATTTCTCAAAACCCCACTCCCAAGTCACTACCAAGTCACTACCAAGCCACTACCAAGTCACAACCACACTTGTGCCTGTCTCATTCTGCACTGGTTCCATGAATCAGTGGACTCCTGATGGGAAAGGCTGCCAAGCAGCTGCTGGAGCACCTGGGCTTGTGCTCCTGGGCTTGTAATCAGTCAGGATTCCTGAGAGAGGCTCCTTGTAGGGAACATGCCTTCATCTGCTCCCAACTGCATCCTTCACTTGCTCCAGCTCCTCCTTCCAGAGGGCTCCACTGCAGGTGTGTAAGGGGTGAGGTGCATTAGGGAATGAGAAAAGGGACAGAAGACAGAGGTTTGAGATTGCCAGGAAGCCCTTCCATGAAAGAAAGAGGCTGTGAGAACTATGATGGCCACACAAGCAGCATGTGACAGCAGCTTTGAGGCTTGTGTGTCTGTGATGATCTGGTCTGAGCTGCTGCTTGGGCCCACACGATGCACTCAGCTGGGTGAGGACCTCATCCCTCAGCTGCCTCACATCCTTCCTTGGGTTGGCCACAGGCTCATAAACAGCTGCTCCTCAGTGGGTTTTGCTGTGTCACTTTGTGTGCCACAGACTGTACCTCACTTGTGAGGGGGTTTCTCTGGCATGAGCAATAATTTTGCAGCCAGAGAGGTTTAAAGTAGTCATGGAGTCCTTCTGGAAGTAGTAACAGAGAGCTGTGTCTGTTGAGAGAACAAAACATCAGCAGTGCTGAAGCTGAGTAGAAGTTATACCCTGTATTCTGTCTGCAAAACCAAAACTGAAGCTTCACAAAGAAACAAGCTGACAACCAAGAGATTTTTTCCAGCTTTGCTACCTACAGAATTGCAACTACAGTTGACTGGAAGCTTCCTTTTTCTGCAGACTGCAAGTGTGGCAAATGCTCTCCCGTCTTTATTAGTGCAGCTTTCACCTCCAGTAAGGTAGAGAAATGCCTGGGGTTGGACATTTGGAGCTGAGATTCATCAGATCGAGCTGGTAGACATCTGCACTTCAAGCTGACTTGTTGCCAACTGTCCCTTCAAACTGATGGGGAGAAATGGATATATTTAAGAAGTGATTTATTTCACACTGTGACAGCTCTCCATAATCAGTCAGACATATTGAACCTTAGAAGTTTCTTTTCATTCACTGGTGAGAAAGGAGTCTGGACAAATTACTTTGTCTGTTTACATTTTGTTCAGTTAAAGCCAAACCTTGCAAGTTGTATTATTTATATAAGTAGTATTTCAGTCAAAGGAGGTTAACATCTAACAGTGGGTAAGCTGTTCTCTCCTTGTTGCTTTCATGACAAAATTTGCTGGCCGCAGATTCTTGCCCTGAGTGAATTGCCCTTAACCTTTCTAGTGATACTGACACATGGACTTGTGAATATTTGCAAGGATCAGCTGGATCGCTACTCAGTTAGATTTTCCTAGACAAAAGCTGACAGGTTTTTGTTTCAGTTTTCTGCCCTAGAGTGAATATTTTCCAAGGTGTAGCTGTCAGCTACCTGCTACAGCTGAAGAAACAAGAAATGTATTGAGCCAGCCATAGCACAGGGCTCACCTGTGTGCCCAAAGGCTCTGTCTCCACATCACCTCTGAGACTATCTGCAATCTCCGTCCCTTCTTTTTTTGTTAAGCTCTGTTTTATTAGGTTTTTTTCCTATGTGTCTTTCCTGTCATACTTTTTATGCTCAGGTTTAAAACTTTTTGAACCAAACATAAATAGCTGGGCTGTGCATGCCCTCATGTGAGAGGAGGTTCTTGTGCTGTGGACAGCTGCAGCACATGGACACTGCAGTGTCACTTGCTTGTCCTGGGAGGGCAGAGCACAGTGCTGGAGCCAACATCTCAGAGGTGGTTGTGCTTCTCTGCTGGTCACGGGCAGAAGCAAAAAAACGAGAACTTAAATTATGTTCTTATGCTGGCAAAATCGAGAGAGCTCAGATGTTTACTCTGGCATAAATGGCAATTTAAATTGCCCTGCAGCCACATAGAGCTGAGAGACGTGTGATGGAGAGAGACTCTTCATTTCCTGGCTGGATTAGCAAGAAGCTGGTCAGCACTAGGGATGCCCTAGTGTCCAGTGATTGATGGATGACGAGATCTTCTTTCCCTGTGTGACAACAGTCAGACTTGTGCCCTCTGAACCACATTTGTTCCTTCCCTGAAAGATTAACGCTCCTTGAGGAGGTGAGGCTGATGTAATTCTGTCTGTCCCAAATCAGTTTCAACTCATGGGACCTGATACAGGAAAGGAGTTTCCAAAAATGAAGCCAAATGAGTGCTCAGTGGTGCCCCTCAATGTATATTTCCCCCTCGAATGTGTTCTTTGAAAATTACTGGGATATGAATGGTGAAGGCACTTTTACTTTGCGTGGGAGGACTGTGCATGAGAAAAGCAAACATGTTAATATTTCATGAAGGGCTCATCTCCTAATGGCAGGAGGTTTTCCAAACCTGAGGCTATCACAGGGGTGCCAGTGTTGATGAGAACTAGCAGATTTATGATCTTTCTCCCCTCACTGGCAAACAGGGAATCATCAGAAATGAAGGCAAAAGGCTTGCAAAAGCTAATGTGGGAGGCAGAAATAAAGCTGTTGAGTAAGTGAGCGCATGCACCTTTGTGGATGCTGAGAGGTCTCTCCAGTGAGCTGTGGCTGAACAGGGATGGACAGATGCCAACCTCACATCCTCCATGGAACGTGCTCCTGCTGGCACCCACACCAACAGCTTGTGTTCAAACAAATAACACGATTCTGTCTGTAATTCTATGTTCCCATAGCAGTTAGGAGACAGTCAGGATAGGCCCTAACTTGGATATGTTCTTGGAAGTATTACAGACCCCAGTATTCACCTCTCCTGGCAGCAGTGCAGTGCCTGGCCACTACCACATTCCCAGGCAGCTGCCAGGAGCTTTGGCAGGGTTCAGCTGCTCATTGTGGATTGAGTGATTCATGTCCTCATGTTGTGAAGTGCTACTGACTCTGTGCCTGCTGTTTGTCCTGGCCATGCCAGTCTGCAGAGGTGGGCACATTTCCTTAGGTCACAATTCTTTGGTTATGGATTTTTTTTTCCTTCAATGCTGGAGTGACTTGTGACTTTTATTGATGGGATTGTAGTCTTTGCCCAGTTACCAGTGCACAATATTTGGAAATGTGCTGTGTTGGACAATTCCCTTCTCACTTGCTTCTCACTGCCTGAAGCCATCCCAAATCCTCCCCAGTGTTTGTTCCTAAACATTTCTCCATCAGAAAGTTCCTGCTTCCTCCTCTCCTCTTTCTTCAGCTGGCGGCATCTGACTTCACCCCATTCCTTCATCTTTCCAGATCTGAGTTGAATGCAGATTTAGGGAAAAGTTAAGCTGACCCTGGCCCAAGGATTGGATCAGTTTTGGAACATGCAGTGCAGTGGAGCCTAGAACAGCAGCAATGAATGCCACTTACACTGTGGCCAGGAGAAGAAACTAAAAGGCTCCAGCAGAAGAGCTGTTGCCACAACATGTGAATTCCTCAAAATCACTAAGGGCAGACCTGTGCCCTGCTCAGTTTGATGTTTTCTCAAATTGGCAACTTCTTGTTATTTCTAAACAGCACAAGCATTTCAGAATGGCGTGAACCAATGAGCTTGTCTGTGTAAATTAACTATCAAACAGCTCAAATATCTCTTCTAAGCTCACCTAGGTTTGAGTTAAAATATAAAAATTGGAAATAAACCCAGAGGCTTGTTTGTTTATTTCAACAGTAGCCCTTGGATCTTGGTTTATGACTCAGATTTCTATTCCATTCCATGCAAATCCCCAAGGCTGGCAAGAGTGTTGATCTGCTTGAGGGTAGGAGGGCTCTAGAAAGGGATCTGGACAGGCTGGATCAATGGGGTGAGGCCAACTGTATGAGATTCAACCAGACCAAGTGCCAGATCCTGCATTTGGATTACAACAACTCCCTGTACCCCAGCACAGGCTGTGGGAAGAGTGCTCAATTTCTGCCAGGAGAAGTTTATGTTGGGTATTAGGAGAATTTCTTCACTGAAGGGGTGTCAAGCACTACCACGGGCTGCCCGGGGCAGTGGTGGAGTCACCACCCCTGGAGGTATTTAAAATGGTGTAGAAGTGGCACTTGGGAACCTAGTTAGGTGGTGGGCAGTGATGAGTCAACTATTAATGATCTTGAAGTTCTTTTCCTACTCAGATGATTCTAAGACTCTATGAGAAGAGAATTTCTTCTTTTTTCAAGTGTCTACTGTGTAGGCTACGTATGATCCTTCCTTCTGAGGCAGGAGAATCAATATTCCCATATGTTATTAAAAAACTCCTCAGAATTTGCTAGGTCACCCAAACACCCATCTCAGTCCTGGATGTAAAATTTGTCAGTTTCACTCTCAAAACCTGAAGTTCTAAGTAATCCCTAGGCTGGTAAATTGTACAAAAATGTACAAAAGAGCAAGTGAAGCCAGTGCAGTCTCTGAGCCACTTCTTTTTTTGGTTGGTGAGACAACATCTCTGTTAGGAACCAATATTGACTCTTGGGAATGTGAACTTACACCTGGAGAATCCCTGAGAGCCAGAACTTCAGCAAGTTCATGCCACAAACTGTGCAAACTGCAGGCTCGAGCACTGCTGTCTGCTGGAGCATTAACTCTTACTCCCAGCTGCTGCTTGTGGGGCTGCCAGGCTCAGTCACCAGCTGATGTGTGGAGCAGAAAGGTACAATGCATATCTAACTGCTAAACATGCTGCAAACTGGAGAAGGAAATCAGTCTGCAAGCGTGAATCCCTTTGTGTTGCTTTACTGCACAGGGAGCAGGGGTGAAGGCTCAATACCAGCCATGGATGGATGCTGAACATGATGAAATGGATCACTTATTGCTGTGACACGACACAAAAAAGAGCATTTCTGCCTCAGCTCCTCTGTGGACCAAGCTGCAGACAGGCAGTTTATAACTTCTTGTGGCTGCTCCCTGTAACCCTCACTAGGTGATGCAGCACAGGGAAAAGAGGGGAGACCCCCAGAGTTGTTCTCTGGAAGGACTTAGGGGGCTTCTTTTTGTGGGAGAGGGGATGGTGGAGGATGGAAGAGGTGCTGGGGTTTGAAATCATACCCTGAACCCTGGTTCAAGGCTTTTGATTAATCTGGGAGATGATAAGGAGAGCAGTAATGTGGGTGGCATTGAAACTGAGGACAGATGGTTTAGATTTGGTGAGACTGAGAAGTTGACCTGCACCTAAGCTTTTTGTGTCAGGTTTTTCCTCACAAAACAGGCATAATGATACTTGCTTTGCTCTTGCTCACCTTTCACTTACCTTTATTTTTGAAGTTGTGTGTCAAAAATACCTCATATATGAATTTCCACTTAGCATAATGGAACATGAATCGCAGTTGCATTTCCTATCGGTGCTGCAAGTACCAGGAGTTCACTGCTCGTAAAACCATTTTATCTTATGTCTCTACAACAGTATAGAAAAATCAATGAACTTCTAATTAAGACTTAAAAAGAAATGTAAGATAGTACTTTAATCCTAGATCAATTTGCTTTTATTTCATAACAGCATAAAAATTTATCTGCTGAGACCGTTATTAACTGCTTCAGCTTTTGGATACCCAGATATAACATTCTGGAAGAAGTGCAATTAAATTTTTTATTTCACGTCCATCCTGGAACACCCAACATAATAATAATAATATTAAGGGAGGGGACTTGAAAACACCGTGTTTGTCCCAGAGGAGGGGAAAAAAAAAGCCCTAGATAGAAAAGATGTTTTCTGCATCTGAAGTTCTCTTCTCTGTGGAACTCTAAGTAGCAGATACTATTGGTAAACACTATTGGTGTTCTCCTCAGGAATGTTGTGAATATCTGTAGAAGGTCAAACAAACAGTGAAAGAGCACTTTTTCAGTCATTTAATTTTCAGCAGAAAAAACCCAAGCCATGTCCAGTGAATATGGACTGGGAAAAGCTCAGTGTGGCTGGCATTTAATTTGGGATGCTCTGTATTACAGAAATGGTGCCTTTGATACAGAAACCTACTGAATGGTGTTTTCCCTCTAGATGCCCTCAAATATCCTGCCTTCTCTCTGGGGAAGAAATGAGCATCTGCAAGAGGGGGAAGCCAAAGGATGGCACTTCTATGTCCTTGTGCAAGGTCTGTTCTGTCCAATGATCAGACATGGAAACACTTGGCAGCAATGGGATGGAAATGTTTTGCCCTGAGTTTTAGGTGCTGTATTTTTAAGCCTGATGAGTTTATTTGCAGCTCTACATTTGGTGTTATTTCTACACTTTGCAGTTATTTTCCAGTTGTGCTTTTGAGAGCTGAACTTGGTACTGTGGAGGAGAGGCAGTGGTTTGGCGAATGGTAGTGCCTGGATCCAATTGACAGACAATGCCTGAAATCACAAAAGATTTCATTGTTTGCCCTCATTCCTGGTTAGGCTTTGTGTTAGCAGATTAATTCCAGCACCTGAGAGGGGCAGGCTGTTTATCTGAAAAGCCAGGAGGTTATCACTGTGAAAGCAAAGGCAGAGATTCATGCTGAAACCAAAACCATGAGAATCCCAGTGCCCTCTCTGCTCGAGTTAGCACAGCAGGGCCCTGCAGGAGAAGCATCCTGAGAGGATTGGATGTGAGGTAACGAGAACCACTCTGGGTTCTTGTTACAGACATGCTACAGGCATGTCCATGTGAGTGTGCTATTCCTGACACGAAATGAGACTGCAGCAGAGCACCCTCTGGGAACTGGTGCCTTCCAGAGAACATTTTGGCTGTGCCTTGGCATTTGTGCTGCCAAGAGGAGGGAGTGTGGCTTTAGTGTCACAGCAGAGTGTGCCAGTGACAGCCTGTTGCAGCCAGGCTGCCTGTTTTTATTCTGTCCTAGCATTTTCTGGGCTCTTTAGTTGCTTTTTCAAGGTAAATTCACTGCCTTTCCCCACTCCTGCCTGCATGGTTTAGCTGTGAATACTGTGTGTTTCAGCTCTAATGTTCTATTTCACTTACAGCCCGAGTAGCAATTAGTCCAGTGGGATACAGGAGAGATTTTAATTTTTCTTAAACTACAAAGCAGTTTATACACTTAGGTGGACCCAAAATGCCTTTCTTTGACAAAAGGCACCCATCAAGATGCTTGACCATGCTAGAGGAGGTCACTGTGGTCTGCAAATACTACCAGCAAATAGCAGTGGCTGGAAACAGCTTGTGGGAAGGACTTTGGGCACATAATTTCTTCAGATTGCTCTGTAAGGGAGGGTGACTTTTGAAACCCAGCACCAAAGGTCTTGAGGTCACCTTGAAGTGGTAGGTAAGTTAAAGTGCCTGGTCAGTAACTGAGGGATGTACATGAGCCCACATCCTCCATATCTGACTAGGAAAGGAATCAGAAACTTTAGAATGGAAAAGCAAGGAAAGAGGAGGAGTTTGGCTGAGCCAGGTCAAAGGCCTGTCTAGCTTCCCATCCTGCCTCTGGCAGCAGGTGCTTGGAGGGAAGTTGTTCTGTTCCTTAAGCACAAGCAATGTCTTCAGTATTAATAGTCCATGGTGGATTTTCCTTCCATTAAATTTTCTACAGCTCCTAAAATTCTGTGCCTCCTTCTTGTAACTACAGCTCCTGTGGCAGAGCATTACACACCTTAATTTGGAGCTGTTCTGAGAACTGCTTCCATTTATTTCCTTGCTTGATGGTTCTTGTGATGGTCTTTGGCTCTTGGGCTGAGAGCAGTGGTGAGCAGTGTTTGTCTTCTCTGTGCTCCTTGCAGTCCTACAGAATGTGGTCTAAAGCAAAGCACATCATCCTCCTTGGTGTTTCCCACCAGCACATACCTCACAGCCCTCAGGAAGGTTGGGGTTTTACTTGGGGCTGCAAAGAGATGTCAGTCACAGGCCAGGAGCCAGAATGATGAATATCAAGTGAGTGTCAGAAGGAACAAAAGCATTCTCCTTCTGTATCTGTAGTGCATCTAAACAGTTCTGTGTATTAGAACTGGAGTCTGGAAGGTCTCACCTTTGCTTTTCTTACTGCCAAAGAGAAATTTACACCTGTTTCTTCAAAATGGAATGAAAGGTAACTATAGAGCTAAAGGGATATTTTGTGATGGGCATCTTCCTGACTCATGGTGAAATGATTCTTGTTTGTGCAGAAGGATTAAACACCCATTTTCCAAGTCATGAACTAGCCTGTGGTTCCAGAAGGAAGTCTGGGCACTGGTGGAAGAGAGGAAGATGTCTGGATTTGGGTCTGTGCCACAGTTCATATCAGGCTTTATCTTACACAGTTTACTCTGCCTGCACACCTTGCTGCCTTCTGGGTGGCATCAAAACAGAAAACATCAGAGATCCACAGCAGGCAGAGAATCAGCTTCCTCCTCATTCAGATTGTGACCTAGCAGTGCAGAAGCTCTGGATTTTGGAGTGGTCCTGTGACACAGCTTCACCCACCTGGACACGAGGTGGTTAATGTGCACAGTGTGATGAGAATACCTCTGTCTCCCAGAAGCTGAATTTTCTTCCTGTGATCATCTCCAAATACAGAGGTGGTTCAGATGGATGCAGGGTGATTTTATCAGTTGCACTCTGTGTATTTCTGGGTGGATAAATTATCTCAGGTAAAGATCCAAAATAGTAATGAAAGGTGAAGCATGGATGAACGGATGGATAGATGGGTGGATAGCTTCCCCCTTGATCCTTATGACTACACCCTCAGGCCTGTTGTCCTGTAGAAACAGCAGGTGAAGTTTTTAATATTTTAGGAAGCATTTCTGATGATTTTAGGAAATATTTCTGATGTTTCCCAAAATCAGTGTGTCCCTCCCAGTTTCCTGATGTCTAATAAGAAGGGAGCTCACATTAAGGCAATATTGTTTTGGAATCTTTCCTCCCTGTTACTGAAATGTGTAATTATTAAAACTGTGGGACTCAACATGTTTTGAGATATTGTACTCCTGTGACAAACCAACTGAGGGGCTCAGAACTTTTGGAAGAGTTGTGTATGAACACACACTGCCAAGTGGCATCTGTTGTGCAAGTTTAATTCTGTTTGGAAATGAAGGCAAGAATGGCAGTGGTGACAGAAAGATGTTTTCCTTCCAAAAGAGATTGAATGAGGTTTGAATTTGAAATAGGAAAATTAAATCACTGCTGGGCTAAAGAAGACATTGCTGTCAAAAGCATAAGCTTTGGGACCGTGTCTAGAGAAAAATTGGCAGTTTTTGTGAATCCCTGGTTTGTGTTAACAAAGGCAGTCTATTATAGTTGGATTGAACTCCTTTACAAGATGTGCTTTGTGGATGACAAAAAACTCCTTGAGACCAGAGAAGGAACAGCACAGGATCCTGGTCCACTCACAAGCAGACAATCTGAGTGCTGCTGTATTCTTAAATTGATTTTCTGTCAAGAAAAAAGTAAAATGATTTATTTATTTTACTAGAAACCCACTGAATTATAAAAATAGTTGTGCTCTGCGTTTGGTGATGTAATAAGTTTAAATTCTGTAGGTGAGAAATTTCCTCCTCTCTTTTTCTCTGACATTTCCAGTGATAACCTCTAGTTCTGTGCTGTGTCATAGAGCAGGATGATGAAATCAGATATTGAACTTCCTGGATCTGCTGTTATTAGAACTGATACCACACAGAGTCTGTAAGTAACACGAGGCTTCCCTTTGACCTTCAAAGGCAGAGGATCAGACTTAGGAAGAACTGCAGTGCTCTGCAAAGAGGTCCCTGGCAGGGCTGGAGATTAGAGTTTTACTATAAAGCTGCTAAGGATCTGATGTGAGCTCACAGTTGGCTCTTTGGTTCACTCATTGCCTTAATGCAGGAATTGTATTATATTTAAGCCACTTTATATGGTTCACATAATAGCAACCACCATGTCAATAATAATTTCCTTCTGGAATCTGCCAAACAGAAGTTCTATATATTTTTTTTAATTTTCTGTATTATAAATGATGGTTTATACATCTGAAAAGTAGTTTGAGAGGACTGCTGTCTCTAGCTCTTCTTTAGAGTGCTGGATCCAGAGCTTTTTAAAAAATTTATAGTCCACTTTGACTTGACTACACTTCTGGAATGGCCTTTCTGGCGTGCCTCAGCATGCCATTGACAGAAGTAAAAACATCCTTTTTTTTATCCCCCACAGACTTGAAATGCCTCAGACCTGCTGATTGCAGCACGGCCTGGACAGCAGAATTTTATTCTGCATATTGCTTCTGTGCAAGGTTTAAATTTGAAGTGCAAAGTGCAGACAGCAGCTTACACAGGTACAAAGAGCAGAAGTTTGTTTCTCTGCTCTGGTGGCAGGTACATTTGTGTTTTATTTAACTGGTTCGTTGTGGACACTGACAAGTAGTCAGAGGGAAATTTTCAGCTCTCAGCCCTGCTTTCTCACAGACTGAGCTGGGAACCAACAGAAGTTTGTGTAAACTCTCTTGGGTGCTTTTGTAAACTATATTTCACAGGTGGTGTTTTAAACTTTGTTATTCTAACTTGTTCTGGGGTGGTTTTGTAACTAGCCAGTGATGCTAAAGAGGTGTTCACCCAAGAACCAATACCTGTGTCCTGCTCTAGCCATCCTGGTTATAAAAAGGACAAGATTTTCTTAATAAATGGCTTTTATGGCTCTTCTCATCTGAACTTATTGCCGCATTCCTTTCCATCCCTGGGACTCCACAGCAACAGTTCCCAGTAGCGGTCCTGACAGGCCAACAGTGGAGAAAACACAGTTCAGAAAGTGCAGTGAGTTTTATCTTGCTGCCTGCATTGTGCTCCTGCCAGCAGTGGTGGCACTAAGGACATGCCAGGAGTTGCTGGGAGGAGCTGCAGCTCCTGGAGTAAGCCAGAATTAAGTACGGAGAGCCAATGCAGAGGTGGCTTCAGGAGAGGGGGAAGTGCAATGAAACTGGGCTCTACTTGGAGCATCCAGAGATGTGTCAGGCCACAAACCAAACTCCAGAGTCCTTGGGGCACTCTGCAGTCCCCTGTCTTAGCTTTGTGTCTGGAATTGCAGCCTGTCTCCCGCTGGCAGTCATTCACTGCCATCGCTGGGGCTGCTGCGCAGGCTGTGAGGAGCAGGAATGCTGCTGCCAGCAGAGGTGCACCACAGACCTCTGGGTTAACAGGGCCTGACACAAAGGTTTTTCTCCTGCAAAACGGCTCAGTCCTGTCAGCCAGCCCACTGGAGTCCTGCCTGGTCTCTGTGCACATCACCTGCCCCAGCAGGCAGAGGAGACTGCAGCTTTTTTAGTAGTTTCCTTGGGCCAGCTGAAAGCCCTCCGGCGAACTTGGGGGATGTGTGCTCTGCCATCCGTGGAGCCTGGGCTGCCCCATTTGTGTAAGCCCTGTATAGAAAGCAGGTTGCTGAAGGACGTTTCCTCCTCTCGCTACTCTCTGCGTGGCTGATCCAGAAAAGAGTGGTTTTGTTGAGGCTTGAGTATTTCTGCAGGAAGGGGTGAGTGTGCAACGTGTGTGTGTGGGGACTAAGAAAAGAAACATCAGCGCGTTCTGACGGAGTCGCGTCCCCACCTAACTTAATGACAGACACCCACCCATTTCTCAGGGGTCAGGATTTCAGTATCCTGCCTGCGGGGGATCTGTCAGTGATGCCATCCTCGTTATAGCAAAAGCTGAACTCCTGTTAGCATAGCAGGCTACAGGGAACTGCCAGTTAGCAGCTCTGTCACTTAGGCTCCCTTCGTGTGAGTGTCTGCGTTTGATTGCTATCTTGGTTAACCAAGAAGGCTTCGTGTTCCTGGAATGTGCCTGGAATTATCTTAGTGCTAGAAGAAAATGAGGGAAGAGTCTCTCAAACTGGACAGTTAAAGCCTCATGTCCTTGTCTTGGGCCTCATCTCACACAAAGGTCACCTCACCTCTATCACCTCTCCTTCTCTTCCCTCTCCTCTTAGACCCTGAGGGCACAGAGCCACCCCTGACTCTCAAAATGAAATTCAACCCTTTGCAGGCTTGGCTCTGCTTTAGGAAGAAATGTCCCAGGCTCTGGTACAGTTGAAGAAAATAATCACGGCCAGAGAAATTGGTATTGTAACCCTTGGGAAAGAAAGAACAAGATGGCAACAACCATTTAACACTGACTTCACACACAATGAATTGAAACTCTAGAGCTGTCAAGACCTTCTGGACACTAAACTTTGCTCAAATAATTTTCTGGAGATGTCTGTTCAAACAAACCTCTACAGAGAATGCTTTCACCTGTGCACAGGTGCTCTTTTTTCACTGTACTCTTCACTCCTTAGTTGGGCTTATTCCTTCTGGGACCTTTCTTTCTTGGTGCTATACAGACAAAATTCCCACTCTCAGAGTTATCAGTAGGAACTGGATCTAGCTCAAGAAGAGTTCATCCTCCAAACAACTAGAAAGTAAGACATTTCTGAAGTACTGCATCCACTGTGGAAGCATTAATTCCTTCAGCACTGGCTCTCTAAGGTCTGCATCCCTGTTGTTGTTGGCTGAAGCTCATAGTTCTCACTAAAAACAACAAAATCTCTCATGTTCCTCAAATACCTGATGCTTGTACTTCCTTCACAGCCTGTTTTAAATACAATGCCAATTTCCTGAGACAATTTGTATCTGTTCTCTTACTTTCTGGTCAAGGCCTTGACAAACTTCCAGATAAGGTGATGCATGTTGGGATTCAAAGGTGTTTTCTTTCCTGCTTACAGGGATCTCTTCACTAAACTGTTGTGGCACTGCAAGCTTGACATAGACTGTATCTTTTTATTCTTCACACCTGTGCTACTTCTGACATGGGTAAAATGCTCCCTATTTTACAGCTTCAAAGTGTTGCCAACAAAAACGCTGTGATTCAAGAAATAGCACTTTGAAAACTTGCATTCCTTCAGTTAAAAAGAAAATGTTGTATGTGTTGTGAATGCTCTTCTGCTCTGTTTTAAAGCCTGGAAAAACTGGAAAAGCTTTTCAGATGGTGCTTCTTGGGTTCTGCATAGGTTTCATTTTGTCTTCTGTGTTCTTATTTCTGCATTTCCTTTGTTCTTTTAATGGAGTTTGTATACACAGCAATGCCCCATTGTCACTACATTTACCAAACCTTGTGCAGGGTCTGCAAAGGTTCCTCACCTCCTATGGAAGCTTTATAACTGTGCTTTGAACCCACCCTTTCCAGACTCATACAGGCCATTTCCAGGTAAAATCCCTTCCATGTTCTTTCAATTGGGCATCCCTGCCTGCACCTTGGATCAGGAGAATATTTCAGATTTCCCACGTCCTGGAGATGTCTCCGTTGGCACTGTTGTTGGTGTGTATTTGTTGAGGGTTCTCCTTGATATCCTTTGTGATATGCAAATGATACACAAATGATAGGTACTGATAGCAATGTTTTAACCACCACAGTGTGGAAATTTTGGAGCATGTAGCTTTTCTTGTTACGAAGAAGAAACCAAAAGGTGATATTCCAGTTGCAGCTTTGGCTTAATGTGGGGAAATATGTGCAGAAGGGATTGTTTCTTGAAATTTCATAAGGTGAATCTTACTCACTGGAGGTTAGGATTTGTAATTTAAAACTGGCAAAATGTTAGATGAACAAACTATAGCTGTTTCTCTCAGGAAAGAGATGGATTTACAGGGAGAACCAAGAAGTTGTTCATATCTTACTATTTTATGCCAAAATCTTTAAGAGGTAAAGAAAAGAAGGGGCTTAACATTGGTATGATATGGAACACATGGCAAAAGTCCCCCTTGATGTGGCTAATGTCTGATAAATTAATTAATGTCAAATTGAATAATTAGACAACCGACTAAGAGAGGATATGAAGTGACAGGTCTGGAATTCAGGCATTTTTTCCCAAAGGACTAGCTTGTTTAATGTGGGATCTTTTTAGACTAAATTGAGAATCTTCGTAATATACAAGATATTGTGCAATATTTTTTAATTACTGAATATTGCTGTAATTAAGTAAACCTATTTTAATATGACTGTGACACAAACTAATGCACTTATCCAATTGACTACTCCATATCTGTCAGATTATATGCAAAATACATAGTTAATAAGTAAACATGAAGATGAAAAGGGATTTTGGAGCTGTTTCTAAAGAGGATGTGGCATCTTTCCTGCTGCTAATCATTTCTAACATAATGGGGTTTAGGCTGGAGTTAGTTTAAACAAATTCTTGTGAGGCTGTTTAACTTGGTTTGTTTGGTTTATGTGAACACATTTCTCTAACAGCTTTGGTCCTATTTAACAGGCAAGGGGTTATCAGTCTGAGAAATAAGCTAATAAACTGAAGAAATAATTAGATCTTTCTAAGCAGACAGATGGCAGGGTCACGTCCTTTGATACCAAGAATGCCAACAAGCTTCTCTATTTTTATAATTAGATTGTTTCATCTGGTAATTGAAAAAAACAAACAAAAAACAAACCTAAAAATGATAACTAAAAAACCCCAAACAAAAAAGATCATGGTATAAATCTTGGGTTTTTTCCTCTATAGGCAATCTTTACTGCAGCAACATTTTTACTGTATTGGAAAGCCTGATGAAGCTGTTAGTGGGATCCTAAGTACCAAGCCAGACAGAACACTGGCACGTTGCTCAAAAAAGGAAAAAGGATAAATGGAAGATTTCAGGGTTAAGAAAGCTTCCTTCAAAAGCTAAACTGTTTAAGCTCATCATTTTTAGGAACTAGGTCAGGTGTTGGAAGGCAAGGAGGAGCATTTGGACTGGCTGAGAAAACGTGCAAGCCACTAGAATAGCTGCAGAAAGACATTTGCATCCGTGCTGGATTTGGGTGTGCCGAGTTCATAAGGGGACATGGGCTGGGAGGAGGCCACAGGAGGGTGCAGAGGCAGCACTGCCTGCAGAGGAGGGGACAGGAGGGCTCCTGGCTACCTCGGTGTGATCAGAGCTGAGTACCAAGTGGGTTGGGAAGGTCTAAGCAGTACCAAAGGAGTGTTACCAATCTGCTTATCACTGGATGGGGAAGGGTAATATTTTAGCCTTTTAAATGGGATATTGGCCATTTTCTTGTGAGTCATGGAATGATAGAATAGTTTGTGTTGGAAGGGTCCCTAAAGACCTTCTTGTTCCACCCCTCTGCCTTGGGAAGGGACACCTTTCACTACACCAGGTTACTCTAAGCCTCATCCAGCCTGGCCAGGACCACAGAGATCTGGATTCACAGCTTCTCTGTGCAACCTCTTCCAGTACTTCACCGCCCTCACAGTAAAGAACTTCTCCCTAATCTCTAATCTAACCCTGCCCTCTTTGAGTTTGAAGCTGTTCTCCCTCATCCTGTCACTGCATGCCCTTGCCAAAAGTCCCTCTCCAGCTCTCATATTCCCTTCTAGATATTGGCATGTGCTCTAAGGTCTCCCCAGAGCCTTCTTTAATCCAGAAAAAAAAACATTTAAAAAGGTCCAAAAAGTGCTGCACCCCAAAGAGGAGGTTAAAACATTAAAATTAAGTGGTACTTAATTCACAGAGACCTCTTGCTCAGTGGAGGAGGTTCAGAAGGGACTAAAAGGCTGCCACTGAGAAAGAAACTTGGGAATGTTTAATTCTTCATAACTGCCCTTCATAACCATAAGAAACTATATTTAGGAGACCTCAAGCTCCTGCAGACATCCAATAATACGATTTTAGACCTTGATGTACTGACCTGTGCCTATTTACAGTGTTTGCCATGCTTTGTTCCCTACATAGTAGTAAGTTCCTGTGTGTAGAACAGTATATCAAAACTTTCAATCATTAAAATAATTTCCTATGCACTTCAGAAATGTTCTATAATGACTAAAAAGAAGAAAAAAATAGGAAAAAAAATCTTTACTTTCTTAAAATAACTTGGAGTGTAGGAGAAGTCTTTGAGTTCAGTATTGCAGTCCCTGCTCTCTGCCTTACTTTCACTGATTCTGCTATTGACTGGGTGTAATGGATTCACTTGATACTTTATCCAAATAGATTCAAACAGCAGACTGGCTCAAGACTCAGTCTTTTTTTTACCAGGAATTCCATTATTGGATCTCTCAGTCTACTAATGAAATATGGGAAGTTATCTTTTTCTTGCTTTGGTCACTATTGTTCTGTGGAAAATGAATATATCAGTGGATTGCATCCAGTTTATCACAATGCCTCTTTCCATATCAGGTTTTGAAATAATAGTGGAGATCCTAAAATAAAAGTAACTTTGGTAGGTTGTGGGTCACCACAAAGTCTATTCCCTTTCTGGGAAGGCAGCATTTTTTAGTTTAATTCAGAGCTGATGGTAAGAGATGTGATCCTCTGAGGCTGCTCAGGACATCTGAACTAGACCTGTCTCTTTATCTCTACAGGAATCTGTTTCTCTTCACTGACTATGGATGAAGCTTGGGAACCTTTTCTCCTTGTGCTGACATGAGCCTCTGAATAACTGCTGAAGACTTCATAACTTTTTTCTCCTAATGAGGTCCATTAGTGCAATTTAAATCTCATTAAGCTAATTGTAGTCTGTTAGACTACACATCTCTGAAAATATGTTTAAAAAACATGAGGGATGTTTAACTCATCAGTGTGTTACACGAAGTACTCAATTAATATTCGAGTAAATTTCCCTTGCAGTTATGCTTATATCTGGAGCAGTTGGGCTGAGGGGATGCTCACCATAAAGCATCAGTGAAGTACTGTGAAATAATTGCCCTTTTCTATCAAATATAGCAGTGTTCTTCCTAGAAAATTAACCTTTAAAGGGATGGAAAGATGAAATAATGTGCTTGGAATATATTCATTCAGGAGATGGGTCTACATATCCAAGTTTTGCCTTCTGTCACAATACAAATTGAAGGACCCTGGTTTCTGGGATCCCTCCCAGGTGCATTGAGATGAATGCTGCTGCCTACCTGCAAAGGACTGCTTTTCATTTCCATAAGATTGAATTTCTTTAAGAGGTGTCCCAGAGCAGAGGCATCCCAAATCCCCACTCAGCCTAGGAAAAGTCTTGGCTACCATCTAAAGCTATGAGACAGAAATAGAAGCGTTGGCTCTCCTGCATTAAAAAGCTCCTTGACACATTCGTGTTACTGCAAAAACTTCTCAGATCTTTGTTTCCCCAAAGACATGTCAGGCTCGAGCCTTGAATGAATTCCTGCTGGGAAAGGTTGGATTTGCTCCCTGCAGGCAGTCAGACATGGTGCAGGACCTGTTTCTCACACGGGGAAGGAAGTGAGGCCCTTCCAGAGATTTTTGCCAGCAATATGCTGGGTTTGGCAGGGCAACCCTAGCCAGCCCTGTTGTTCTTGGGGAATGAAGCAAGCTCTCAGGCACTCAGATCTTATTTCATGTGGCTTTTTGTAGGTCAGAGCTTATGTGGTTCTGACTGGGAGTGTACTGGGGCTGTGTGTTCACAACCTTCACCTGATGAGGCGTTGGCTTATTCCTTCACCACCTCTTTCTTCTAGTGTGTGCCTGTGGTCTGGCCCACTGAGATTAGTACAAAAAAACAGTGACCTCTAGACATGTCAGGGGGTGGAGATCAGGTTAACAAGAGACACAAATAAGAATTGCTGGGATTTTTTTTCCTGGTTAAAACCAGAAATTCTTCAGTTTTTCATGTTTAAGTTATCGCTTCCCAATCCCAGCTCACCTGCATCGACCCTAAAACCTCTGCAAACACTCAAGGGGAACTCAGACATTAGAAGTTTTACTTCTTCCTTTCTTTCCCCCATGTTTTGTAGTCACTTGATGACCTGGATCTGAATCCTGGTCAGTGGTACAGCTCTTCCTTGGGCTTGTACCCTGCTGGGCTAGTGGAGTCTGTAATGAATGGAAGTGGTGAGTTACGGGGCAGGATTTTGACATCTGAGAAAGAACTGTGAGAGAAGGCTGTACTAATTAGTAAAACTTGTGATTAAAGTAAGTATGGGGTAGGGAATGAGAGAAGAGAGGTTGCTGCAGCAACAAAAGCTGTGCTGGTGCTAAATGTGCTGATTATAAGCTTGAACTCCTCAGAGAAAGTGGATCCTATCAGCTTATTGCTGACAAAAAGTGGTTTAGATGGAAAATTGAAGTGTAGCATGTTTGGGTATGTGGAAGTGTTACTTGTGGCTTTCAGAGTGGGAGAGTCACTCTCCATTCTACTTAGCAATGGGGGAAATTAATGTTAAATTTGGGGGTTGTAATAGGAGTAGAAATCAGAGAGCATTGAAGCTTCCAAAATCAGGATGATAGATTAGTGCAGTGCTTGGTATCAATCCTTGTGATGGTTGGTAAATTTCCAGTGAAAAAATAGCTATAAAATAGAGTTGTGTGATTCCTGTAATGAGCCAAGAAGTGTTCAGCTGCTCTCTGGGTTGTGGGAACACTGAGGAATAGGGGTGGGAGGTGACCCCCACCACCACTGATGTGGCTGGAGACCAAAGAGCAGTAACAGGAAGGTTACTGTCAGACAAAGCTGTTTGCATTTTTAACACTCCCTCTATTCCAAGAGCAAGGATTTTGTTGTTGTGGTTTTAAAACATTATTTAAATCATAAGATGTTCCTTGCATCATATTTTTTCAGACAGGAAGAGGTGAGAATAAACTATTGACAGAGTTGGTCAGGTTGCTTGGTATGGTACCAAGCAAATGAGCTCCAGAAAATGAAAAAAGCGGTGAGGGGAAATATGGAGGGCATGGAGGAGAAACACCCTTAAAAGAGGGAGGAGAAACATCAAAGCAGTTCTAATCTGGGAAGACTGCAGGGTAACATGATTTTAAGAACTAGTAAAGAGATTAGGCAAGTGTTAGGGAGCTTTATTTTGCTCTTTGAATTTGTTGTCTTTTTTTCTTTTCCTCCAATGAGAAGAGGTTTCAACTGGAGAAAAATGGTATGTTGACAACAAGGAGGCTGGACTTAAGGTCAGGAGGTCAGGCTCTCGTCAGATTTTCATCTTGCAGTCATAATTCAGAGGAGAACTGAATACAAAATGAAATCTCTTCGTGAAATCTCTTTGAGAACGCACCGAGGAAAAACACGGGACTATATCTCTTATGATCCAGTCAGGCATATCTTTGAGGCAATAACATTTCCCCACGGAGGTAGGAATTGGTATGCACATCTGCCTGTTGTCTCTTGACTTCCTGGCACCGAACAAATGAGTCTCTGTCCTCATTGCTCTCCCTCTGACCTTACAACTCTTGGGTCGTTGGCTAGAGAAGGGTTTTTAATTCATGCGCTGTTGTACAGAAGAGAGAAATCAGGGTAGGCATGTCAGCTGCTTATTGCAGAATGCTTCAGCCTGAATTTTTATTTCCCTAATGCTCTTTTCTGCAGTCCCAGGACACAGACCTATGTCCAAGAGCGTGGCAGTTTGATATGTGTCCTCTTGACTTCAGCAATGGTTGACTTTAAGCATCGCTTATTCAACACATCCAAGTGCCAGCCCTCGCACGATGTGTAACTAAGCAGTGTGAATTTTATCCTTTGAACAGTGTTTTTATGCATTTGCAGATCTCGCCATCACCCCTTTGCCCTTTTGGCTTCTGGCCTCAAAATGCTAGAGCTGTGTCTGGTGCAATGTTTGAGTTCAGCAGGGACATTTCTGAAGCTTTGAAAAATGTGATTTGGGTTCTTTCTCAAACATTCTTTTGTCTTTTACTGGTAGAGCCCTAAAGAAAAACATCTTATGTAAAAGATACCCAACCTTGATAGAAAGAACTCAAATGAAAGAGTAACCCCTGGCATTTTTCACCTTGGATTTTGGCTAAACTTGACATATATTTTGCTCATTTCTCTTCAAACTTCCAACTTCGGCTTCCAGTCTTTGAATTTTGTTATGCTCCTCTATCAGGCACTCAGCTGTATCTGAAATCTTCCCCCAGAAGCATTAGAATAGGTGCAAAGTGCCAGTCTCTAAAGCAGACACTACGTAATGTGGTAAAACACAATGAGCAACCATTTATTAAAAAAAACCCCGAAAAACAGATATGTACCTATGCATCTCACTACCTGATTTGAAACTTCCTGGTGATAAAAGGACCTGGCACAATGAGGATGTCGTTTTGTTCCTCCATTCCTGTTCTTTAATAATATGAGAATTTGAAAGGCATAAATATGCAATGAATTTTTTTTCCCAGTTATTTTTATATCATGAGGCATGATAAGAAAAGATACTTTAGGTGAGGTATTTTAATAATGGCCCTTTTTCAGTTGTTGATGATTGAAAAACACACAGCAGCAATGAGGAACAAAACCTGACCACGAGGCAGCTTCTAAATAATTACTAGGCACAAGCTTTTCAATGCTATATTAAAGCATTATTAAAGTTAGGGGAATAAAATCAGCAAGAGTTGTTTATCAGCTTGCTTATGTATCTGGAACAAGTTGAAACAGACTGTTAAGGGGTTTTCACAGCATGTGGGAAAAGGCTACAGTTCTTTCTTTGGGTGAATTGTCCTTAGTAGAATTGCTTCAGCAAAGCTGTGCAGATCTTTCCCTTCTCCTCTTCTTATGTGTCCTTGTCCCAAAAATCACAAGCAGAATGGGGCAGGATTTAACAAAAGTGAGGGGAAAAAGGCTTTCTGGTGGGACCTGATTCTGCAAGCTTTAAGACACCAACTTTCTGCAAAGGTCTTTACTCTTCTAAGTAAAAACATAAATAAATGTGTGTAGTCATGTGGCTGCAGTAATGCAGACTGTAATGGATGTGAAAAAGAGAAAGCTCAGCTGGAGAGTGAGGGAATATTGGGAGACCTGGTTCCAGAGTGCTTTGAAGCATTTCCTATCCCATGAAGAATACTCCACTTATTTAGGTTTAGAAATCTGTATCACATTTAATTAGACCTCAATACGCAAATCAAGCAATCCAAAGCTGAAGTATGGGAGACAGAATTAGATGTAATGTGTGATAGAAATTAAGTATTTTGGTATGTCTTCAATATTTTGTTCCCATAATTGTTTATTGCTAAATAACCCTTAGGTTGACAGAAATTATACTTTTCAGTTCCATTACAGGTTTGGGTTAGTAAAGCCTTTTTTCCCTCCATCTTCCTCCCTTTTCCTCTGGAAATCTGGACAGTCAAAAGAATCAGGGAATGCTGCTATAATTAAATATGTTATGTGTAGTGCAGCAGCCTTATCTCCCTGGTCTTTTCCAGGAGGAAGGCTCTGGGGTGGGATGTGTTTTTATGGAAAGCAGGATGGTTATCACCCTCATGGCAGAAGATGAGGGACAGTTAGTTGATTATGGATGGCTGTGGACAGCTGATTCTCCCTCAAGAGAATGGACTGATGTCTCTTATCTCATGTTATTTGCAAAATCAACAGTGTAGTTTGTTCCTAATGATGTTTTTTCTGATTGCTTATCTGAGAACTAATCCTTTCCTAATGGGACCACACAGAATTGATTTGGTCAAGTGTTCCTTCTGAAGTCCTGAGGAAGAGAAGAGGGTCAGTGCAGCACAGGCCAAGATGGACCATCCTTATATGAATGAATGTTTAGACCTTGCATGATGGGCACAAATGGGAAGAAAATCCTATTTAAACATATGAAAATACTTTTACTATGAATGTGGTCAAAGAGTAAAGTAGATTGCCCACAAGGATTGTGAAATCTTCATCCTTGGAACTATTCAAAACCTGACTGGGCACAGTCTGAGCAGCCTGCTCTCCCTGGCCAAGTTTTGAGCAGGGGATTTCAACCAGACCATCCCCAGAGGTTCCTTCCTGCCCCTGCCATGCTGTGATCAGAAACTCCCAGACCAGGAATGGCCAGTCTGCTCTGTGTGCTGTTACCAGTCTGATGCCCTGTGGGTGAGGAAAGGTGGAATGAGCCAAACACAGCATGCACAGATACCCTGCAAAATTATGTATATTAAACATTTCTTTCTGCTGAATACTCCTTTTGTCTGTTCTTTAGCTTTCACTATTCAACCTTGAGTCCTACTTCCCAATATCTCAGTATGTTCCATCATTGGCAATGCCCCTCTCCTAAGCCAGGTGAAGTTTCTATGTTATTTCTTTCTGATTTTGGCAAACGGGGATTCAGTTCCTAATCAAGCTTTGTTCTCTGCTGGTGGCAAATCTGGATTGTAAAGAGGAAGCATTTTCCTCATTAATGACTGAGTCTCATGCTGCTGCCTGGCCATTCTAAGACAGGATCTGATGGAAACTGCTGTTCTGGATCTCTCTAAAGGAATAAAACAGCAAAAAAACCTCAGTTTTGTGGCAGTTGATGGTACTGCTTGGGATACACACATTAATCACCCTCCAAAGTTATTTGTCTGCAGAAACTACTGCTATGCTGTCACTCCATGGAGCCCTCACTGAGTGTGTGTGTGCACACACTTCCCTGCCAGTCCATCCTCTCTGACTGGCAGCTATTTTTGCAAAGCTGCCTTCTGTTTTGTCTCCTGCCTTCCTGCCTTTCTCACACACGTCTCTCACTGATGCCATCCCTCCCTTTCATGGGCAGGAGCTCTTCCCCCACTTAAAGCTGCTTTGATTTTTATCCCACCCCACCATCTTCACCATCATGGGCAGTGCCCTGAGGACTCTTTGCCTTTTCATGTCGAAGGACAGATTCCCAGTTTATTTTTACCAGACTGTTTATTTTAATACATCACCATGTGCCATATGTCTTTTTTTTTTATTTTTCCAACAGAAACTCACTTTGCTGCAGCCTTTGTCTTACAGGCACCTGCAAGCTCTTTATTGATTTGTCTTGCCTGCTCTCCCTGCTCAGTCTCCACACTGTCAGCTCTCTGGCTCCGTTTACCTCCTGCAGCTTTTCTCTCCTTACATAAAGGTGAAGGCAGATATACCTGTGAGGCCTCTATTGTCAGCAAAATGGACTTTCACTGTGGCCAGAAGTATAAATAGCTTTCTTGTGATCTCATACAAAAAAATAAATTTAAACAAAGCCCTTTTATCTGTCTGCACCCACAGAAAGTGCAAAAACACTCTACTACTCTCTTCTATAGCTTTATAAATAGGCTGTTCCTTTCCTTTCTCTGCTTGCTCAGGGCAGCTGAATGAATACTGTCCAGGGATATTTAGTGCCCTCCGCCCCCTCAGTAGGCATGGCATTAAAAAGAAAACAAAAAAAGAAAAAGGGTTTGATGTAAAATGACCATTTTCTTCAAAAGAGCATTGACTGAATAATAGATCAAGCTTCACTTTGGTGTGGTGTTTTTAATAAAGGATGTGCCTTTGCCCACATGTTTCTGCTCAGCATTAACTTGAGAGACTGAAATGTCTGAGTATTCTCTCTAATTTAATAATCAGTGCTTAATTCTCCTCCAGCCTCTTCTGATCCTTTTGCTAGCATGTATTGGCCACTCAGAATATGAAGCTGAGATTTTAATTGAGCTCAAGCCTCCAAAGCTTTGATCACCAGACTAGCTTGGGTTCCTTTGGCAGAAACTGAAATGTGCTGGCATTCAAATTCCCAGCTAGAGCAAAGCCAGAAGGTGCTCCTGCAATCCCTGCAGTGACACTGGATTTTTCTGGTGACACAGCTGAACTCTGTGGTAGGGGTGGGGCTGACTCAGCCACTCTGAAGTTTTAACTCCTAGACTGGCTCATACTTTCCAGGGAGTTTGCCAATGGTTTAAAATAGAGGATTTGAGGTTGTGCATCTTGGATCCCAGTCCCATGTCATCACAGGGGAAGTGTGACTTGTCCCCAGTCCCCCTTGAGCTGCAGAAGGGCTGCTCCTCCTGTCAGTGCACACAGTGCCACTTCAGCTTTTTCTCCCAGTTCCTGTCCCATGGAAAATTCCTTCTTTCACCTTCCCTGTGAGATTTGCCAAAATTCTCCTGCTCCCATCGCATCATGACCTCTCCTACTGCCTGACACCAGGAGTTGTGCTGCTCCAGCTCATCTCCCAGCTGAGCTGGATCAATGGCAGCTGACCTTCTCTGGCTGAAGGCTGGCACTGCTGGCTGCTCTAAACTGAAACTGTACTTCCATGGGCTAATTTCATTCTAAACTTCACATTGGTTTTGCTGAAAGGGAAAAATAAGATCACTTGTAACCCATCTTGTGCTGATTTGCTGTGTGTGAGCCTTGGCTTTGTCAATATTACCACAAAGGCTTTGGGTATTTGTTTGAACCTCTGTGAGAAGGGGAAGGATAATTCCAGATTTCCATCTGGTTAATTAAAATCTTTCCCTGCTCTTCTCAGGAAAAAACCTCCAAAACAGCAGAACCAACATTTTTTGTAGTTTTCTGGTGGCAATCTTCTGTACATGGTGAGACCCATATCTTTAGAACCTAAGGACAGATTTATTTTATTTCAGCTGTTCTCTATGAAAATTTTGCAATTTGCATGAAGGACAATAAATTCAGGTCATCATCATCAGCCTAAATAGTTAAACCCCTATTGCTTTCATCCAAATTCAAATTGCTTGCTGATAATTTGAGCAGTAAACTGGCTTTGATAAATTCCTTTCCCAATGTTATTTCATCATCATAATTATTTGCTGTTCTGCTTTGAATCTGCAAATTATCTCATACAGTTATATTTACATATGCAATAAAACTGGGCACATGATTTATTGTCTTGTCAACAGTAAAATAAATAAAACAGTTTGTGAGAGATGATCCCCGACTTTTGGGCAGAGCTTTAATAGATAAATAATTAAATCAATACCTAGAGGATAGATTTTTTGAAGGGATAAGTACAAAACAAGTTTGAGGTGTAACACTTTAGCAAATACACAGCTGTGGGAGTTTTGTCTGAAGGCTGAGGTCCTATTCAGATTAGAGATGGAATTCCAATAGGTTTTTCATTTTGAAACATGTGCTGATAAAATATTCCCCTGCAAAAGGAACACAGCCTTTGAGTTGGAGCTTTTGTAGCTTACTCAATAAACCTGTCTAAGAGACACAGTGCATGAAGGTGCATCAATCACCTTTTATGATGATGATAGCAACATGGCAAAGAAGTAATGTACCAAATAAGTGTTGAAATTGATGGCTGTGGCTTTTATAGGTTATAAAGAATAAAGACTTGAGAGATGTACTTTTAGTATTGCGGGTAAATTACTCAGGTATTTTGATTGCAAATATTATAAAATTAGATATAGAATTATTGCCATGCATTTTTATTTTTAAGAATGTGTAAAAAATGCTGATTGAGAAGACCACCAACCAAATGCAGAATAAAAATCCACACAAAGGCATATTTCAACAAAATTGTCTTAGAGCCTTCCCTCACGATTTCTACAATTTTTAAGTTATCTTTCTACATTTACTGATAGCCCAAACTTTTGGTTAAAAATATTTTCTATTAAATCAGTTAAGTATCTGAGAGTCTCATGTGAAATTACCTAGGCAAAAATTAACAAAACAAATTTTACTTGCTCTTCATTTTGAAGCTGACCCATGAACCTCCACAGCACCTTCAAGATTTGGTGACAAATCAGTACACTCTATTTACTGAACAATAAATAATGCATGAGCAGTCAGCACCCTGACAGAAGTTGAGAAAGACTGTTGCAGAAATGTAACTGTAAAAAAAAAAAGTAAATTAAAATATGATGGTGGAAGTGATTCGTGAAACGGAAATGGGTCAACAATGTCAAATTACCAATTTCTTCTGAATGACTCACCCAGCCATAGTACTTATAGTAGTGTGCAGTCAGCAAGAAGGAATTGGGACAATAACTGTGGATTTCCTTCCTTTTTCCCTCACATTGGCCTAAAATTCAAACTATCCCAGGTACTGCTAGGATGGGTGTTGGAGTCAAGGGAGGCCAGGAAACCTTCCAACCCTGGGATGGCTTGGTTGTTGATCTAAGCCCTTGGGAAAAACTCCCCTCAGATCTGGATCAACTGCAGACACCCAGGAAGTGAGAAAGGTTTTTGTTTTTGCATCACAGAGAGTTTAGCTGTAGGTTTAGATTTTGCTCTGTATGTTATAGAGAGGAAACATGGAGGTTTCAGGGTGTCGGTTTCTTCTTTTCCTTCTTTCTTCTCCTTCTCTTCCTTTCTTCTCTGACACAAGTTCCTGTGGTTTGTTAATTGGTGGAGGGAATCTAGTGTAGAAGAGACATATCAATAAAATTGAAATTTACTGGTGTTGGGCACAAAATACAATATGTAAAACTTCTTAACTGGTCGATAATTGATATAAAAGCTACCTGTTCTAGTAGCCATTGCATTCTGCCCTTGTGTTCTTGGAGGACACAGCACAGCCTGTGCCTCTGAGCTTTTGATAAGAAAAATAAACAATCTCTGAGACAGCAAAGAGAAGTCCTGCTTCATTCTTTGCAACATGAAGAATTGAAAAAAGATGATCTCCAGGCCACCCAGGCCCTGACAATGGGATGTATCTGAAATCCTCTCCTAAATTTCAGTCCCCCAAAATCTAGTGGCAGCTCTTCAGGTTAGCAACACCTTTTCTGTTACTTCATGTTCTCAGTTTTTGCTGCCTGAGCAGAGCCAGGTTTGGCCCTGCAGCAGTGAAAGCCTCATGTGAGGAATTGTGGTTACCCTGCAGAGCTCTATGAAACAGGCAGTGCCTCTCCTTGCTGGCCTAGAGCTCTGAGTGTGGTAACCCTGTGGCCAGCATGTTTCTGAAGATGCCATCAAACATCAGATAGGTTGGAAAAAACCTCTGTGATCATCAAGTCCAGCCTGTGACTGATTGCCAGCTTGCCAACCAGAGAACGACACACATCCAGCCTTTCCTTCAACACCTCCAGGGATGGAGACCTTTGGCCATGGACCAAAGGAGGTGGTAAAACTGTGATGACAAAAATCCTCCTCTAGACGTGTCTCAGACTTTAGATGACCCAATTTTGGTAACCAACAGCCTGTAGATATACCCAGGTGCAATCAAATCTCACCTGCAGGACTGGCAGGAACTTGGTTTCTGTATAGAGGAAGTTGGACTCTTTGGAGTCCTGCCTGGGGCAGGTAGACCAAACAAAATATACAACTTATTAGTGCCCCTGCAGTCATGTGCTACAACCTGTGACCTGCTTCCAGCCCAGAGCTGTGGCCCAGAAGCTGAAAGGATGAGGAGATCTTGCTGGTGACACACTGTGTTCTGCTCTCTCAACATTCCTTCAGAGCTGCTCAGCTCCCCTTGAGCCTTCTGCTGAACACAAACATCCCTGTCTCTCCCAAACCTGTGGGGTGTTGCACGTGGGGATCTTGGCAGGTCCTGAAGGCCTCTGCCTTTCAATGTGAAGGAATGATTCTCAGGTACTTGAAATATGTGTGGGTATGGGAATTTTTCTGTGCTTGTTCTTCTGCTAAGGGTCCTTTGATCTTTCAGGCTAGGAAGCCTTTCTCTAATAAGCCAAGGTTTGTTTGTTTTGCTGAAGAAACATCAAAGGATGTAAAGACCACTTGGGTTGTGTAAGAAATAACTAGACATGATCCTAACCTAATATATATGCAATGGCTGATCAGTTTGTCTGGAAGGAATCAACACAGACTCATGACACTTAGAAAAATGAACAAAAGCAGGGCAGAATTACTGAAAGCAGCAAACACCAAGCTGTGTATCAGGTGAATCAATTCAAGGGGAGCTGCAGCGAGAAACTTGAGTGGTTTTTTTAAAGTCTATCCTTGTGTGCAGGTTGCTGCACTATAATGTCTTCCCCCAGCCTGCAATACTTAAAAAATTACTATAGATTTCTTGTAAATCAGCACTAATAACAGCCATTGAAGTACTCTGCCAGCCTTTCTGAACGGTGCTGGAAGTAATCAACTCTCTGTAAAGGTAATGTGTGTGGAATGCAACGTTCCCCTGGGAAATAATTTGTCTTGCCACATTGCCTTGCCCATACCCTTCAGGTATACTTCCCTTAGCTGTGATTGCTTTGCAAATAAGGGTATTTGTTTTCACATATCTGCTTAAAAGCTGCTGTGAGTATGTGCCTGGGGTGGTGATTCATTCAGCTTTCAGTCTGAAAGAGTGGTATAGCACTAGTGGAATAAGTCTTTCTGGCCCTTACCTGTGAAAGAGTTAGAGAATATTAATTCTTTGCACAGGATGCTCTTTGCACATGAGGTGGGTGAGGATATCTGCTTTAGTTTATAAATGCCTTTGCTATTGGGCAGAGCTATATGCACCCAGCCTTGCTCTAGTGCACTTCTGGAAGGTATCCCTGAGAGGCATATACCTTCCCACAGATACACAGACACCTTTCCAGACACAGGAATAGGCAGAATGGGCAGCAGTGAACTGCACTGGGTGCATGGTAAACCCTTTTGCTCACTGAGCAAGGTGTTACTGTTCTGTGGTCTTTCTTGGAGTGGCAACACCTTGCAGTCATCACTGGAGCTGAGCCTTGGAAGTCCTGCAAGGACCAGAGTGGAGTGATTATTTCCATCAACAGCTGAGGAAGCTGAGGCCCCTGTCAGACCCAGGTAATTTCTGGGAGGCTGTGCAGCCCATACACAGCTGAACTGTGACTTGAACCAATTTCCAGCAGTGTCTGGTTCTCCTGACACAAATGAAGGTCTCCCACCATTCTTGTCAGGAGACTTTGTAATCCACAGAGCAGAGCTACCACGCTGAAGACTCTTTCCTGGACTACCCACATCTGTTTCCAGCTGTGCATGGTTTTCTGTAGGAATATAGAGCACAGCTTCTGTCTGCCACCTCTGTTCTCTGCTGTCCCTGCTCGTGGGTGGGTGAGCCTTGGGCAGAGCCAGGTCAGCTCTTGGCTGCTCTTTGTCAGTGTGGCCATCAGTGATGCTCAGTGCATGAACAAGGGGAAAACTTGGAGTCTGGTGGTGACTCCCAGAAACAACGTGGTTTCTGTCCCATTTTTGAAGGGATGGAACCTGAGGTTGGTTCTTATACAGGGCTTGTGCCCAAATTCAAGATATCCCAGAGCTCCTCCTCTGACCAAAACTTTCTCCAGGGTCCTGGAGCTGAGCTCTGTGGAATAGGATGTCTTGATAGCTGTTCCACTTAGCAAAACTTCAGCTTGTGTTAGCCTGTGAATAACAACTCTTGTTGTAAAGGCAGGAGGAGATTTCAGTCCCTGCTCTGAAGCAATGCTATTAGGACTGATTATTGGCAAATAATTATGTCCTGGAGCCTTGCTGTGCATCCTGGGTTTACCGGAACCCCTAACAAATATTGCTCACCTACCTTTTGTCAATGCATGTATTGTGCTCTAAGAACAATGAGTGCATTGGGTAAGTTCAGAGGAGATTGGTTCACATTTCAAGGTAAAGAAATGTGGGTTTTGTTCTTTAGAGTTAAAGGCTCCAGGGGTCCGAAAACTCTTCCCTTGGGTTTACAGAACTTTATCATTCTATATCCTCAGCATCCATCCTGTACATCCTACAATATTCAGAAACCTCCCTGCAAGAATGCCCAGCCCTGCCAGCATATTTGGGCATTCCTTTTCTCTTGGGAAGTTCTACTTTGCATGAAAAAATTAAATGGACCTGGAAATGTAAAATGAGAGCCGTGGAAATGGACAACATGAACCAGTAACTGTTTTGTATTTTTTATATTTCTATATTTATATTCATATGTATTTATATATTCACATATATATTTACATATATATATGAAAATATATTCTCATGAAAATCCAGAAAATGCACTCATTCCCAAAAGTCATTTAGATGCTGCCTGTCAGAAGCTGGAAAAGCACCCCTATGCTAATTTAAGCAGTGATGAGGTGGCTATCTCCCAAATGCCAAAGAAAAGAACTTTATGGAGATCTTGGGTCTTTAGTAGGAGACAAAACTTTCTAGGACTTCTGCTTTGAACATGGTTGTAGGTTTTTAGTGAAATGCCTTCATTTCTCCATGACAGGGGAGCTCCACTTGGGGTTATACCTGGTGTGGGGCTGTGCTGCACACAGACACCCAGGGGTCAGGGCAGTGTGGGAAAGAGGTTTCAGCATGGAAACTTGGGGCATTTGTCACCTGAGTAGCAGAAACCCTCTACCAACCTGAAATATCACAGCAGGCTATTGTTAAGTGTTCCAGCTGATGCCTTAGGTTTTAACTTTTATATTTTTCCAATCCTGCCCTGCCCAGTGTCACTCTGCAGTTCCCTGGAGCTCGTTCAGTGCTGTTCTCTCATGCTCACACACACACAACAAAGCCTCTCCAGCTCTCCAAGGACACCCAGATCCTCCTAGGCCCAACAACTGCAAACCACAATCTTGGGGACAGGGGGGCAAGCTTGGGCAAATTCCATCCTTGCCTGGCTTCTGCTTGGGGAATTGATGCTGAGATCCAAGTGGGAAGAACTCGTGAGCTGTCCTTGTCCATGTTGGGATGCACTGAGGCAGGAGCCTCTGGAGCCCAGAGTGTACCTCTGAAGGCCTTTCCAATCAATCCCTCCTTGATTCCTTTATTCCTGTCAAGTCTCTGTTTCTAGGTAGCCATTTAAGGCATCTCAGCCACTGGCAAACCCATCAGAGGAGTGCTGAGGAGCCGTGGCCTGTGTGCACACTCTGTGTATCTGTTGTGTATCTCCTCAGTTATATTAAAGATTGATTGAGCTGCACCAGCCTATCTTAGCAGTCATCTGGCTTGGTGCACTCTAAAACCAATATAAGCCTGCAAACCTATTTAACCTTCCCATTTGGGAATGCATTTTGTTGAAGATGGCAGCTTGATGTTCATTAAAATTAAAGACAGAGAATAATATTAGATAATGCAGTGCTTTTCCCTTGGCAATGTAGGGCTGGCACCTCTTTGATGTTCCCTTTGTGTTCCAGTTTGACCCTTTGTGTTGTTTTGAGAAGATGTAATTTATTTTTATGTTATTTGGGATATTTTCTCTCATTGTCCCCCATACTATTTTGCCTTCACCCAGTCTGACTTTCCCCATTTGGATATTTTTGGGGGTAGAGAATATCTAAATAGAGGACTTTGCAGATATTGGCCCCTCATTTAGCATTAACAATTGTCAGTAGAGAACAGTGGACTTGCTGTAAGACCAAAAGAATAAAGGAGATGCCGATGTCAAGGTACAAAAAAACATTTCTTGCATGATGAGCATCTCTGTGGCTGTTTGAGCCTAAAATAACAACAATAATGCTAATTTTGTAGATATTATATGTTGGTTACAGCTATAGAGCTGTGCCCCCAGTGTTGTGTGTATAACTTGTTGGGTCAGTAACTACAGTATTTTTCAACCTAGCACAAGTCTGACTTAATTCAAGTTCTGGAACTGGGCTGATTTCTCTTGAAAAGTAAGAACTGGAAACGAATAGCAGTTTTTAAAATGCTGAAAGTGGAATATAGTGCTCATGAAACTGTAGCCCCAGGACTAGAGCAGTTACAGATTCAGAAAGACAATATTTCAATATTAACATACATAGACCCTTTACAGAACATCAGGATTATGGTAATGGACAGAATGTGTGCTGGGTGTTCAGCTGTCTGAGGTCACTGCTGTTCCAGCAATGCTGCTGATGTACAACATAAAAGAAAGAGTGCTTTGGGTTTTGGGTTTTGGGTTTTTTTTATGTTCTTTGTGGAGAATTTTTGCTAAGCAATTGGGAAAACAGTAAGGCAAAATATATGAAAGCATAATTCACTTTGTAAACAATAAAGATCTTTACAGTTTTGGAAGAAACTGCAGCAATAATACATTACATCAGAAAGGAGAAGCTCTACAGAACATCAATAGAACATTATTCAGGGTCTTTTTTCTCAGCAGTGCCACAAGATTGACGACTTGATGCTGATGTAGAATTGAGTTACCATCACTGATATCAATCATTTCCCTACCATGGTTCACAGAACCTAAAACCACAACGAAGTTAGAGAGGAATGCAGGTGCACGCACACACAGTGCAGATATATTCCACCATGGTGACTTTATCATATCAAAACTCATAGTAAATTTGCAGATGGGGAAATTTTCTTCACATTAATGTGATATTATACAGTTATTGCTTTACAGATGGTTTTGCATTGTTTTGTTTTGTTTTTCAAGAGTGCCAATAAACATCTGTATTGCAGTGGCTTTTGCCTATGAATTAGTACAGGAACCACTGATTTCTCAATGACAACAGAAAATTTCCTCATCCTAGCAAAGGCAATTTCTTGTTTATCACTTTTCCAAAAGGTGTTGGCTCCCTGGTTGGGCATTTCCAGCTCAGCACCTTCCTGGGTGTTCTGCAGCTTTATTCCATGTATCAATCCTTGTCTGATAAAGCAGATGCTGCCCTTTTGAAATCGATGGAATTAAGTCATTTTATATTGCCCGAGGATCTGTTCTAATGTAGAAATACTTCCTTTTCTGTCAGCTGGCATTTTCATCTAGCTTGGAGGTGAGTTTAAAGGCTGCAATATGCTTTTATCTTTTCAATCAGCTGCCAATACATTAAGAGAGGGTGGCATTATCTGTTCTCATGTTATCTTTATAAAAAAGATCCAGTTTTTTCTTTGAAACTCCCAATATTGGGAGTCCACATGCGCTCAGTGCTCCTGGGCACTTTCTGAGGGAGTGCTCCACCAGCCTCAGGTGTTTTGCAGAGGGAGATGAGGGAAGATCACACATCTTTCATCTGGGCCCGTGAAACTTTGCACAGAAACTTCATTTCTGCCTGTGGTGGCTTTATCTCACTCCAAATTATTCTCCTTCAGCAAACTTAGGGGAGAAAACTCCAACATTCCTTTTCGAGTGTGGACTCTGGCATCCTCACCTGAGCCAGTCTGTGCTGTGCTGCTGCCTTTTTTTTTGCCCTGTTCCTGGGATGGGATGGGATGGGATGGGATGGGATGGGATGGGATGGGATGGGATGCTGGATTTTTCCAAGCTGTGTCCCCTTTGCCTTCCCCAGAGAGGAGACCTGCAAACACGACTGTAAATCCCCAGATGAGTGACAGCATTTAATCCTGCCAGGAAAGCAGCATAAATGGTACCTCTGAGGTGCTAAACCTTTAATTAAAGGTCTGAAATTGAATTCTTACAAGTTGCCTCGTAACCTTATGATGCTTTGAAACCAATGGCCCAAATCCTGTTGATTACAGTGGATCCAAGCTTTCTCCTGAGGTGTTTCTGCTGCACTCACAGCCCCAGAAATGCTCAGGATGTCACAGTGTCTGTTCATTTGATGAAGAGCCTTCCAAGTTCACAAAGTGACAGAACAAAAAGATACTGTGGGTTTTGGCCATCTATAGACAATGTGAATGTTTGGTTTTTTTAAGTTTCGCTTTGGGTTTTATATTTTCATTAAACAACAGCAATCCAGACTTTATTTCCCACACAATTCTGGTAATATAAAGAGTTTGTTTGGTACATTGGTGAACTCACCCATGACAAATTACATGGAAACTATGGAAACATTCTGCTTAATGGAGTACAAGGTCAGGCTGTCTCATATTAAAAAATTAATCATTCCTCTGCTTATTTTAATAGGATTTCTTGGGAGGTGGGGAAAAGAGGTCCAGATCAGTAGAACATGGAAAGACTAAATAGTGGAATTGATGAGGCCTAGCTGAATTAGTCATTGAGAACAAGTTGGCTCACAAATTTAAGTTTTTTCCTTTTGTTCATCACTTTCCCTTATGTGAGAGGAAGTGTTCAATTCTGCAAGCATCTATCAAATTATTTACCTGAACACATTCAGCACTTGTGTCACTCACAGATGTGCCCTTATCTCCCCTGGGATCCTTTGGCCTTTTCTGCTCTTTGGTGGTTTTGCTGGTGGTGGTTCAAACAGGCCACTCTGCTATGGAATGACAAAATATTTTCAAGACATGAGGCATGGATTCTTTCAGTTTCCACTCACTGTGACTGCAGGAAGGTTGGTCCTGCAGCAGGTCCTTGGATTAATCCCCAAATGGAACTTTATATTTGCCTTTGTGGCAGCAATTATCCCCTCTTTTCCACATACACCTCCTGTCCAAGACAGGTTTATCCAGCACTGTGGGTGCTCAGCAGAGCAAAGATAACTTTTCATAGATTTTATCTTAGATTTATTTGGGATCTGAGAATTTGATAAGATTTCCAGTTATTTCTCTGCCTTCAGTGTTTTCAGATTGTGATAAAAGTAGAACCGTTCTTTTAAAATTGAGACAATTCAAATGTTTGCAATTTAATTCATTGTGTAAACTCCTGTGCGTGAGGACTCACATCATACAAAAATTATTACTGAGGAGAGGTTGCATGTCAACCTTTCCCTTGAGCTGAATATGATACAGCCAGGCTGTTTAGAAGAGTGAATCCTGAATTCCAAAAGGGGAGGGGTTTTATGGGTTCCAGCAACAGGAGAAATGAGCTGCCAAATATGCAAGCTTGCCACACTTAGTCTAATTTTGTTGAATGGAAGTACTTAATGGAACTGTATCAGGTAGTTTGACCTCAATGGGATTTTAGTATATGTTTGAATATTATGCTGATTCTGAGATCACAAATATAGTTAGTTTTCATCATTTTGATGAAACAGTGCATTCACAACTACAGTTTTTTTATAGAGGTGAGCTGTTCATAATATTTTCTTTAAAAAGGAGATGAAAGAAGAAGGGATGGAGTCTCCACTGCCAGTATTCAGGACTCTGGCTGGGCTGGCAGGAGAAAACTCTCCAGGTCTGTATCTTGCCTGTGTCAGAGACCTGATGTGTGAGGACCTTGGCTGTGAACCAGACAGGCTCAGGGTGTTGAACCTCAGCCTTTTCCATCTTCTCCATCCATTTGTCCACAGGAGGAGAAATGAAGTCTCTGTTTCTGCGGCTGCATTTCCATTCAGAAATTTTCCCTAAAAATCTTTTTGTCTTCTACCTTTCTAGCTTTCTTGGTGATTTTCAATTATTCTTCCTGTAAGATTTGAAGTATTCTGCTTCAAGTTCTTCTAAAACTTGACTTTTTTTAGTTTTTCCTTTTTCCATTTTTTTTTTCTTTCATCAGGTAGGAAAGACACAAACCCAGCTGAGACCTCTGGGCTCATCTCACACCACCACTAATCTGCTGACAAAAGATTGTAATTTTTTGATAATTCTGAGTGCCTTCAGCTCTGTGATGTTTTGTTGTTTTTCCTGACACTGAATTCTCAGTTTCAGATCAGAACACTAGTATACAGTTTAGTATTTTGAACAGTCACAGAAAATGCCACTTTCCTTATCAATTATTGCCTGAATTCACTTACCTCTTCAAGCTGCTCTTGTTCCCATGTGGTTCACAGCTCCACTTTCCTCAGGTTTATGTTATAGTTGGTATTCTCTGAGTGCTGCCTGGCTGCAGGTCCTCCCTTATCCTTTATCTAGGCTGGTATGAACTGGGAATGCACATCCATTTTCATGAGCATCCCCACTACTCTGTAAGGCCAGAAAACTTGCAAGGATTGGGTTTCTGCTAACTTTCCCATTTAAGGTTATAGACACAGGCACACCTGAAGCTTTTCTCTCTGAAGCTGCTTATATGGGAATGAATGATGCATGCAGGGAAAGGATAACTTAAACCTGGGAAGGAATCTTGGGTTGCCATTCAGACTCCTGTGATTAGCCCCTCTGGCTTGTATACTTAGAAGGAGCATGAATCACCCACTTGAAGGTTTTCTGTGTCTGAAATCGACTTCCCTGCAGGTTGATTCAATATTGCCATTGCCTTGTCAGCTTCCCCAGGGTGACTTCACCCACCTTTTCTTCAAGGAAAATAAGCTCACATCGAGCACCATTAATAACCTGCCTGCATGTGGGGATGGGTCCACATTTACTCCACTCCCAAACTCAACCCAGAAGTATTTCTGAAGCGCGGTACAGACTTGTTCTCCTTCTGCCACCCCCTTCACCTCCCCTTCAGCAACCTTCTTCTCCAGGCAGATGGCTCCCACCCCCTCCCAGCTCCCCTTGACACCCTGCCAACACCATGCCCAACCACCCCTGTCATCTGTCTCTTGTCTCTAACCCAGTTCCCTCAGATATGACAGACTACAGTCTCCTCTTTCTCTCCAAAAAAGAAACACTGCACCAGCACACCAGTACCCAGGAAACCTGGTCAAACAAACGGGGATGGGGATCAGAGAGGGGATCTTTCCTACACAGAAGTTTTTAGACTTTTCAGCCAATATAACTGACTTTTTTAGGCTATTTCTTTCTTCCTGTTCTAAAAGAAAGAAAGGAAAAAAAAAGAGAAAGCAAACACACCCTCACTTCCTCCTCCCAGTCTGGTTAGAAATGCTGCTGAAGCACAACGTGGGAGCTGTAGTTCAACACTTGGTGCATCCATTCTCTCATGAGGCTTCCTGACCACCCCCCCACCAGAGCACCTTGCCAAGCCTCCTGGATCCCATCTCCACGCTTTCCATAGGAAACCCAGACTGGAGAGATGGAAAGAGCATGTGGCTTTTCAACATCAAGCCGGTCACGTGTCATTTTTTGGGCTTAAATTTGAGAACTTTTCAGAATACAAATGCTTTGGTATTCCATTTTCTTTAGTACATTGGATTTTTTTAAGAAAAGCAGAATCCCTCTCTTTATGGGCAAAAAAATGTCAACAAAAGGTATTATCATTCCTTATATTTCTCTTCAAAATGTTTTGATCAACTTTTGTAACAAACTGATTTCTACTATGCGTAAGGTAGCCTTAAAAATGACTTATCTTGAGACATCTCTCTAATATGGGCTGGCTCCAGGCTCAGTAAGTATTTTTGTCTTTGTTACTCCTGAAGTTCCCTGACCACAGCACCCTGGTTTTTGTTTTTGTGTTAAACAACGTCGTGTTCTCATCTCCCAGCATTAGACTGGCACATAAACCTTTGAAAATCGGCCCCAGGAGAACCTGGGGAATTTATAACCAGGATCACAATATAATCTTCAATAAAGTGTCCTCATAAAGGATTTCACATTTGAAGTTAGACATGCTCCTTTCTAGTTCAGGGAACAATTTGGGACTGCTTCTGCCTTTAAACTCATGGCTATAAACCACACTTAATCCATTGCCTCCCTCTGGCACACTGGGCTTCCAGTGATCTGTTAGGCAACATTTCATCCTTTCTCTTCATCGATCTCTTGTTTGTTTAATGTATTTTCCATTCCTCAGTCCAAAAGCAATGCGATTCCTCAGTTGTGTTTGGCTTAGTGATACTGCAGAAGGCAGGTTTAAGAAACACTTCTCATTTTCCTTACCCTTTTAATACCTCAGTATGGCAGCTCTGTCAATAGAGTAGTGCAGAGGGTTCTAAAGCACTTTTGGAGAAACTCTTCAAGATTTTTCTGTGCTTGATGTTTTATATTTCAGAAGACAAAACCCGAGGTAAGGGAGCATAAGAAATCAAGGAAAAACCACCGTAATTTGTCACCATGCAATGTCCATATATATTATCCCATTAGCAGATATTTATCTGTACCTTGGAAGCATGCCAGTGGATGGAGAGAGGTGCATTCCTTGATGTCGTGGTGTCTGGGGCAGGGGACAGCTGTTCTTTGAGTTTTCATTTTGCTTTAATTTGACTCCCATAGAGTTATCAAAGAGAAATGCGACCTTAACTTTCCATGGTTGAAACTGTGATAATGTTTGAAAACCTCACTAATTCAATTCATAAGCCAGACAGAGGCCACGTTGGAGGGGGCTTGGAGCAACCTGGCCTTGTGGAAGGTGTCCCTGTCCCATGGCAGCAGGGTTGGAACTGGATGGTCTTTAAGGATCCTTTCAACCCAAACTGTTCTGTGACTTTGTGATTAGAAGTGGTCACTGGCAAACCCCTGAATGAGCTGCTTTCTTCTGAGACATGGAGCTGTTATCAAAGAGGGCTGAAAATCCCATCATAAAAATCATAAACCAGGAGTTTATGACTTTCAAAGGCAGCTTCGTGTCTTGGGCGACAGATGATACATTGAAAAATCAGTGAGAGTTTTGTTCTTTAGCAATTTAGGTAAAAAATGCCCTCCTGTACAACATTTGATGCTAAAGCTGAGACAGGCAAAATCCCAAAAGTGAGAGGTGAGTCAGGGAGACAACACTGTTGTTTCCCCAAAACTGAAACAATGATCAGCCAGGCTGGGTTTCCATTTCTCTGAAATTACTGAAGCTCTTGAGGAAAGACTTGAATGAAATTTCTTGATATTTTTGCTTTTGTCTAATTTGCCCAGGAAGCCTTTATAATATTTTACTGCTTTCCAGTGGTTTTTCTGCTTTTTGTTTCAGCTTGGACAATGTAATTTTCATTGACTTATTTTTAGCCACACAATATTTTTGTTGTTATTATGCAGCAGCCTAGAAATAGCAGTGGGAATTGAGAAGAAATTTTAATTTACAGGACTTGATAAACCTTACCATGCACAACTGTTTGTGTTTTGTATTTCAATTTCCTGAAGGGGCACAAAGCTCATCTCTGTAGCTTTTACATTAAAAAATGGCACATTCTTAACATAGATGTAAAATGCAAAAGAAAATGCAGGATGATAAATTTGGAGCTGCAATCAGGGTCTAGCTTTCCAAAAGCTCTTTTCTGAAGAGTTAAGTGCTAATGCTATTAAAAATAAATTGAATAAGTAAACACTATCTTCCAGAAACAGCTTTTTCTGGGATTCTATCTAACCAGCTTTGTTTAGAGAGCTTCAGACTCCATGTTGTAATTTTAATGACATTTAAATTTAGCATTCATATTGCAGGACAAGGAGATGGTTGCCCCTGTACAGCAGGGCCTCCCTGTTCCATACTGGCGTGAAGTCAATAAAGCTCATGGTGCCATGGGTAGTAACCAGGAATGGAAAGGAAAAGAACACTCTGCTTTCCCCCTCATTGCTAAATAAATGTTTGTTGAATTAATAACTGCTCTTTTTTTTTTTTTTTTTTTTAAGCAGTTAGGTTAGCATGAAAAGGGAGAAAAATAATCACTTTGTGCTGGCTGGGGTAGCAACCCTGCTGGCTGCCTGAGTGTGACAAACAGCAAGGGTGGGAGAGGGGGCAGACAGAATGTTCATTATTTTTCCATTGAGAAGGAAGGAGGCCAGTCTGGGAGCCAACATTTGGAGTCCATGTAAGACCTGATTGCTGCCTGTGATCCCCTTCAGCCCCACCCCAAGACCCACTCAGCAGCTCTCCCGGGAACTGGTGCATCCAGTCGCCCACCCTAGGACACTTATTTCAAGAGGGAGCTCTGCCTGCTCTGCTCACCAGCTGGCACATTCCCATGGCCCAAATGTCATCCTCCATTCACCTGATTTCAAGATGTGACCTTTGGGTCTCACAGAGCAGGTGCTCTTGGTTAGGAGGTGAGGAGAGGTGGCATTAGCGAGCCCTTTGCTGGAACGCGTTGGGTTCTGGCAGCCATCCTGAAAACAGAGATTGGGAAAGCTAGAAAAGAGCTACAAAAACGTCTGTGGACGTGGGACTGTGCCCTGGAGAGACAGAGCTTGAAGGTGAGTTAGTTTTCCCTCTCTGCAGATGGATGGCCTCTGAGACTGGGGAATGGTCTTCAAGTTAATGAAGACAGAATGTGGTCAAAGAAGTGGAACAGGAAACTCAGACAGATTCGTGCTGAAATCGAGAGTGTGATTTTGGTAACAAGGATTATTCAGTACTGAAACTGCTTGTGAGCAAATATACAGGAACATCACCACCCTAGACTTGATTGAGCAGCCTTCTAAAACATGGATAGAACTTCAAAGAAACTGGGTTTGATGGTGGTTTGGGGGTGCAGGATGTTTGGTCCCCAAGCCATAAGACGGCCCAAGGCTCTAAACCATTCTGTGCACTTTTTATAGGAGACATTTTGTAGGCCATGACATGTTTTTCTTTACACACTTGGGGTATTTCTCTGTGTCCTGGAATGAATAAAATGTTAATCTTAATGTTCTGTTGTTTTTCTTTTAAAACTGCAACATTTGAGAGGGTTTTGTTTCCCCTTACAAACTTATGCCTTTTCTCTGTTTTTATGGCCTGCAGGTTTTCTCTCTCTTTTTTATTTATCATCTCATATTGCTATGGTTTGAAGATATATAGCAGTGACGCAGGCTGCTGCTGGCTTTTGGTTCTTTGAGTGGTTTCTATTTTTAGAGTGTTCTTAGTTGCACTGAAAACAGGCAGCAGCAACTGTATTGGCCCCAATATCTGGCACAGTTTTTGTCAGAAGATGCACTGTGAACAACACATCTTGCCCTATATTTAGGGACTATGAAGAACATGATCCTTTAAAGAACACACTCTACCCATGTAAGTAAGAGTTCTTGTGGCTGCCCTGATCTCCCTGTGGACAAAGGAGACCAAAATTAACTTGGCTTAGCATCTTCCCTGAGGCACAGTGCTGTGACCAGCTGTGTTAGCTCACCTTGCAGAAAGCCAGGCGAGCTCTGCTGCTGCCCAACTGGCCACCAAACACCAGGCACCAGAGCCCAGAGGTACTGCTTGGCAGCCCAGAGGATCAGCCTGCCTGTTTCTTCCGCCCAAAGTCTGATTAAAAAGTGGAATATCTCCTCCAAGAGCTGGAACAACTCCTCATCTCAACCCTCAGAGCAGCTAGAGATGACAGAAGAGCCACAATTAACTCCTGCTGGCAGGGCAGTGCCTGTCCTTCAGCTTGCCAGAGTCCAGCTGAGCATCCTTCATGCAATCACACATGGGCTCTGCTCTTTACCCAAGCAAAAATCACTGAGCCCCAATTTTATCCCAAGGTATGATAGGATCACCTGGGCATTCCCAAAATTTTCACTGGTCAGAATATTAAAAAAAAAAGAAAAAAAGCAAACCCCTCTCAGTATGTGGTATATCTTTTTATCAGTTTGTGCTTTAGTGGAATCAGAAATTCCCAGTTCTACCCTTTCCTGCAGCCTGTCTAACTCTGTCTAACTCAAACACCCCATAGGAGAAACCTTCACTTGGGATAAATAAAATGAAGTAATTTCATCAGCAATTTCCTGAAGAAGAAGCTTTGCCTGTGAAAGATTTCTTGAAATTTATTTTCCTGGTATATGGTTTCCTTTTTTTAACTTGAATTTCCTCTGAGGTTTTATCTCTGTATTTTTCCCTGGATTACCTGAAGTAAGAAACATTTAGCTGAGCTGCTTTTGAAGAAGGAACACCAGTATTAAGAAGGAAAGGTGCTGTTTGAGATTGTAATTTCTACCATTTAAAAATATTACTAAGGTTTGCATCAAAAAACCCTCAAGCTAATAGGAGTGAACTAGGCTAAGTGGAAGAAAATGCAGGCTGAGTGGTGGTGTGGGTTTTGAGTAAATTAAAAAAGGTTCTTTCTTCCATCCAGTGTGATAATTCTATCCATACCAGGCATTTAATGCTGAGGCATTTAATGCTGTATAAAAGTGCCCTGGGTGAGGGAAGAGTCCTGTACAGGCTGTATTATTTCTCACATTTCCATGTGATTCCTCTTCCCACTCGTGTTCCCAGGTCCTGCCCTGTTCCTGTGGATATTTGGAGCAGTGACTGGCACTGAGCAGACCACGTCCATGGTGTAAGTGCATGTCCAGGCCCTTTCCTGGGGTCAGGTTAGAGCCCAGGACACACTTGTAGGCACCAGTCAGGCACCATGAGATTTATCTGAGGGAAAAGCCTCAGGCAGCACTCAGACTCCTTCATGCTGATGCCTTAAATGGCTACCTAGAAACAGAGACTAGACAGGAATAAAGGAATAAAGGAAGGATTTATTGGAAAGGCCTTCAGAGGTACACTCTGGGCTCCAGAGGCTCCTGCCTCAGTGCATCCCAACATGGACAAGGACAGCTCACGAGTTCTTCTCACTTTGATATCAGCATCAATTCCCCAAGCAGAAGCCAGGCAAGGATGGAATTTGCCCAAGCTTGCCCCTTCCTTCCCCAAGATTGTGGTTTGCAGTTGTTGGGCCTAGGAGGGTCTGGGTGTCCTTGGAGAGCTGGAGAGGCTTTGTTGTGTGTGTGTGAGCATGAGAGAACAGCACTGAACGAGCTCCAGGGAACTGCAGAGTGACACTGGGCAGTACAGGATTGGAAAAATATGAAAGTTAAAACCTAAGGCATCAATGCCATGTGGAGACATCAGACACAACCCAGACAGTGAACTGACAGCTCTGTCCCCAGCAATGTCTGTCTTAAGTCAAATCTACCTAAGTCAGCCAAGAGACAACAATGTGCTCAGAATCTGTGTGGAGCATGGCTCCCAATATGTTGTATCCCACTTTATATCCTGGTTTTATCACCCTTTCCCCATCGCAGACCAAACCCATGTGTCAAGAAGTACAAGAGAGAACCTCCCTGTCTTATTTCCCACCTTGGATCAGGTCTCAGGGATATTTGTCTTGTGACTACTCTTAAATAATTCTGTCTAGCATCTGATTTAAAAATATCTCAAAGTCAAGCTTCGTGCAGTATCATCTGTTCAAAGCAACACCTAAACTGAACTGCAACTGTACACTCAGTCCCCCTGCTTGTTTCTGAGGAGGAGTGAATTTAGCCCAGGAATGGAAGGATTTCTGCAGATTCTGTATCTCCTTTATGACAAACTTTAACTTGGGATATGTTCTGGACTTGAAGAAGGCATGAGGCCTCTTTACTTTTGCATCTGTTTACAGTTGTCTTTATTAATTGCTGCTTTTGCTTGCCCATGTTGAAATCTAAATGTCACATGGCAGTGTATTTTGCCCTAACTAAGGGCATAATAGGAAGCAATTGAAAATAGTTTTGTTGTGATTTTTCACCTTAATTAGAATGTCATTCATATACCCTTCTCTGAATCAGTCCTATATCAGGCCTTAAAATGTTTCCCACTATCCAGTATTTTCCATCTTCACATTCACCTGAATTGCTGTTTTTACCCCTCTTGCTCCTCTCTGTGCATCCTTAGTGACTGAACATGATCCTAATGGCATGTTCCCCTCTCCTGCCTGGGACACCCTTCCACAAGGAAATACACTGTGAAACTCCAGTAGAGACAACTCTTGTCCATGTGTGAGGAAATGGCCAATACATGGGGTTAGAGATAGTTGTACCTTGGTAATAAATGAATAATTTGTGCCACAAGGGATGTCAGGAGGCCTTCCAGTCCAAAGTAGGCACAGCACTCCTGATGTAGCCCCACAGGCACAGAATAGAGGGGAAGGATGGCTTCCCTTAACTCAGTGACTATACTTGGTTGTTCATTTTCGAAGATTAACTATAGCCAAGTCTGCCCTCGAGGGAAAGAAACACAAACACTTCTCTCTTCTCCAGAAATGTTCTGTTGCACAGAGCCTCAAGTGGGAGTGATAGCCAGGACGGGGTGTGAAAGCAGCAGCTCTGAGGAAGTTTATTTAATGCTTCCTTTGGTGTGGAGCTCTGGCTGCAGCAGAACACCAGAGCAGGGTGAAGGGTCACATCCTCTGTGTCCTCCCCATGGGCTGCAGCCTTTGAGAGCCCTCACACCCTCAGGGCAATGAGTTTTGTACTCCTCTGCACCAGAAAGACATAATTTAAATCCACAAGAGGACACTTAAAATACTTCATTCTAAACCTCTGCCTAATTCCTCCAAGTAATTCCTGCCCTGTGCATTTCATCTCTGTTTCTGCTAGAACAGATCTCTCAGATACAGAGATTTACTCATGTTTTAACAGCACTGAGTTGCAGAATTTGTGGATTCCCTTGATACCATTCTAATTCAAAGAAGCCCCATTCCAGAATAAACTGGAACTTAAAAATCTTCAATGAAATATTTTTAAATTAGATTTGATAACTATTTGAACCTTGATCTTACAATTCTTCTTCTGGTGAAAAGTGTCTTGATGTCAGCACAGACCTGGCAGGCACTGCAAGACCATTTCATCTCACCCTTCCCTCAGGTAGCTAAGAAATACTATAATTGTTCCATTATCTTAAGGTTATTCTCACAGACATTAGGCTCTACAGTAATGTAAATGTGTGACTGGTATAGATGCTATTAATTAATAATATTTATTAATTTAATCTTATTTGACCAGCATGCAGATGCCAGTCAGGCAACAAACAAAAACCAACTCAAAAAAAAAAATCCTGATGGATGATGCCTTTGCCTTGCATCACTCATTGCCTATGCAATTGTTGATAAACCCAATGCCTTTCCTGTATCATGGACCAGCAGCAGGTGAGTTCTGCTCTCTCATGTCAGTAGTTTGTAAAATGTCATTTGTATTTTCCTTTTTTTCTTTTCCTAAATGCAGCCTGAGGTCTGGGTGAGGCCCAGATGAGGGCTGGACTTTAGGAATACCTGAGCAACCTGGTGTGTGGAAGGTGTCCCTGCCCATGGCAGGGAGGTTGGAATGAGAAGATCTTTAAGGTCCCTTCCAACCCACACTTTTCTATGATTCTGTGATGTTTGTGCATCCATAGCAGCCATCTGCAGACCAGCTGTTCAGCAAACAGTGGTTGCCTCAAAAATGTGGGGAAAACTACTCCCTGAACAATTTTCTCAAAATACACTGTGTTGGTATACATAATAGGGATTTCCTGCATTCCTCAGAGTATCCAGCAATCAAACCAACCTCAGATCTCTTTCTGTCTCAGCACTGAAGTTCTAGGGTCCATGGGGCACCAAGGCAGGTGCCAAATCTCAGAATTGTTTGAACTATATGAGCAAACAGAGCAAACAAAAATAAAACTACAGAAACAAACAAAAAGATGGAAAGGGGTAGAAGGAAATGAGGGAATTTCTGCACAAGAGTGTCACTCAGAGCCAGAGTGATTGTTCTTTTTTAGAGATTAAGACCTCTGTAGTAGCATTATTGCTGTATTTCATTTCCATCACTGGAGCTTCACCATAAACTCCTCTGTGAGGTGGCTCCAAGTTGTTCACTGTGAGCAGAGGCAGAGCTGTGTGCCCCTGACAGCAGAGGACTGGCTGCAGCACAGGCAGGATTCCATCCAGGAATGTGATGTTGGTACCTGCAAGGATCTTTCCACTCGAGTTAATTTAATTGTTATAAATCCCTGACCTCACTTCTCGGAATTGCACATTAAGATGTGCCCTGCAAGACTGTTAGTGTGATCAGAGCTGAAAAGCTTTTGGGAGTAAGAATGGGATCTGAGATTATAGCAGAAACCCTACAGGATTTCCTTACAGTTTAAATTGGGATGGTGGTGGTGAGTGCACCCCATGTCCCCTTATTTTTTTCCACCATTTTTAGAAAGTAAAATATTTAAGCACTTTTCCATCACAGACAGGTGTCATGCCTGGTTGCAAAGCACACCCCTGGCAAGCTCCATGAGGAAACACATTTCTGGTCAGCCCCAAGGACAGCATAATCTCCATTTCACAGTTAAGGGTCTCTAGGGCAGGAGATACCAAGGCAAAAGGTTTTTTTATTATGGTAATCCAGAACTGGATTATAGTACCAGAAGAAGTTACAAGCCATGCCAGGAGAGTTTCCCAGAGCCTCTCTCACTCCTATATCCTGCTTGTTTTTCCAGGTTTTTTACAGTGAAGTAACCCTCCCCAGAAAATGCTTATGAACACATTGAAACCACTTTAGGAGGAAGCAGTTTGGTCATTTAAGTGCATTCAAGCCTACTCTTTGCAGTGCCCACTGAGCTGGGGTGACACACAGCTGGCACATCTGGATGGTGAGAGAGAAGGCAGCGTTCCAGCTGCAAAACCACTTCAGCTGGATTTGTAAGCTGCTGTGTAGGACTGATTTTTGCAGTGAGTCTGGTCAAAGCAAACCCTCCAAAACTTTTTGTACCAACTCATTTGTGAACCCAGAAGCAATTTTCCAGTCAGAATGAAATTCAATCCCTTCTTCAACCAGATGAAAGTCTCATCCTATCCAGCATGCCAAAATAGCCCAGAAAAGAGATGCAACCACCAATAAGTATTATCCTGCTATGACATTTCAGTGAGTTCAAGCCATTGCGTTTGCCTGGTTTGGTCTCCTGCACAAAGAAGTTTATTTTTTTTTGGAGCCGGCTCCTCCATGATTGAAATGGAGCATACATTATATTAAAATATCTAATCTTCACTTGCAAAGGTCAGATGATGATCTACTATATTAGAGTGAAAATTCCACTCCAATGCTTAGTTATTTTCATTATTCAAAATCTCTTATTGAATACTTGGATCTTGAAGATTCAAGTCTACAAGGATTGCCACATTTTTTGGTTGGAAGTGTCCTTTGCATGAGGCCTGTTTCCACTCTTCCTGTCCCTTTCCTTCATTTAAATCACACCCTAAGCTTCTCTCTGATAAAGAAAATAGCATAAATGGAAATCAGAAGTTCTGTTCCATGAAAGATAATGGCTTTGGGTATTTACATTAATTGGGTCAGAGCACAGCTTCTATTAAACTACTGCAAAATGCAGGTAACCTATTGGAGCAACATTAACCTGAAAGGTTTTACTGTGACTCAAATATTTCAGTCAGTGTGTTTTGAGGGAAATTTCATTGAAACAGATGACTTTTGTATTGAAAACTTCTCTTCTGAAAATATAGCTGCAGATGTGAGATCATGGTGGTAAATTACGGCTTTGCTTGGGCTTCTTCTCTTTTCTTTCAAGATATATCTTTAAGATAGTGCTGTTTCTCAACATCCTTTTAAAAGATTTTCCCTCAATGGCTTTATTATTCCATATGTGGAGACATAAACAGAGTCTATGACACCCTCCTATAAACACAAAGACCTTTCAAGAGCTCTTTACATTTTGTTCCGCTTAGTTAATTTTCTTGCAACAGCTTCTTTTTCAACAGTTTTCCGTATTTTCTTGGTCAATTACACAAATGAATTGCTGAGGAAGTAATTTGCTGTCTGCTCATGTCATTGCTGTGTGTAGTTTGACTTGATTAAACTTGCCATGCCACCTTGCTTTGAGCCTTTCTGCCACTTATCCTGCCAAACGCGATGTTAATCCATCTTTCATAAGTACAGCTCAGCGGTTTCACTGTCAGCGGTTTTATTAACCAACAAACCACCCCGCAGCCACTTGTTGCCTTCAGCTTCATAACATGGCTCTCTTGGGATCCAAATTACTGTTGCCTGGTGAACAATTCTCACTTCTTTCACAAATTGTAGACATCTGTGTATCCTTGGTCTCTGCATATTTTCACAAGTGCTTTTCTACCCTTACCTCTTGGTACGCGGCTGATTGTCAGCACTCTATAAATCCATGGCAGTCATTGTGGATGAACTCCACTCAACATGGAATTTGGTCCCAGACAAGTTCTCTTCCAAATTTTACACACTTTCTTTTCTATTATTCTGGCTTTGCCAGTGACTCCATTCTAAAATGTCCAGGAATGTGTTTATTTTGTGGCTACCCCACTGATAAGCCTCTCATGTGGATGGAGGAGCCCAGTGGGAATGGGATCCCTTACGAGGTGTGGATATGAGGGAAGATGGGGCCAATGCACAGCTTTGGGAAGCTGAGGTGCAGACCAAGTCACTGGGGTCTTCCTGTCGAGTTCCCACAGCCATATTTGCCCCATACACAGGTTCTACTCTGGCATCTTTGCTGGAAAAATGTTAAAATTTCTTTTGATTGTCATGTTTTCTATTATTCTTGTATTTATAACTCAGGACCAGGGTCTGAAGGCTGGGACTGAGATGCCCTACTTAGTCTGGGATCCTTGATCCCTGATGGTTTTCATTCCAGACAGGGCTGATGTGTATCTTGTGGGGAAACTCCATTCTTAGGAGATCAGAAGCTTTTGATCTGCCATGGCAGATGGGAACTGTGAAATGTCTGATCAAAAGGGAAAGGACCCAAGATAATCCAGATAAAGACATCTCCATGACATGAGATTCAGCCCAAGTGTGTTTCCAGCTCCAGAATGTGTTTCTCTCTCTAGTTTTATTCCTAGGATGACTTTGTCCAGTTTCTAAGTGATAAATAGCTACTTCAGCACTATTGCTGGTTTCTTTTGCATGTCTGCTGTTTTGCTGACACATAAACTCCTCCCTGTTCTTGAGGAGAAAGTGTCCTAAATCTGAGTCTCCAGAATTGCTGCTTTCCCCACTACATTTTATGTACAATATAGAAGGGAACAGGTCCAACAGAAAAAGGGTCACAACCAGCCAAGTTCTTGGATGTAAGGACTTTTCCCTAGACTGCAGGAGGTCTGCAGGTTCTGAATCTTTACTTACACCTTATGCACCTGTAACTGGCACACTCAAACTGAGGAAGAATAACTCTGTATTTGGATTGAGCAAAACTTTGTGTCCCACTTGAATTCTGCATTAATGTTAACAAATCTTGCTTGACTAAGGCTACCATCAGAAACCATATTTCCCTGAAAGGGTTTGGATTCAGTCAGCCAGCAGGTCTTGACAAACAGTAACAGTAATTTTATTTCCCTCCTTCAAAAAATTCCTGATAAGTCTAATTCCATGCCTAATGAAAGGTGCCCAAAGATGGTTTAAGACCCAATTGAAGCAGGTGTGGTGTGAATCTTCCAAAGATCCTCTGTTCATCCAGGTATCAGGATGCATAACCCAGGATATTGCATAAGTATGTAGGCTATCGATGACAAAGAGAGCACAAGTTTGTGCCTAAAATAAACAGAAAAATATAGAAAATTGTCTGTCAGCAAAATCATCTCCAAGCATGTTTCAGAATTTTTCATGAGGCATCAGAGATCTTTGACCCAAGCTCAAAAAAAAATTATTCTGCCTTTCGTTATGTATCTCAGTCACAGACTGACACTTTAGGTTCATTTCAGCAGTGTCTGTGGCATCAGAATCCAGTGTGAATTCTCCTGTGACAGCATTAGATCAATCATGTTTTAAAGAATGCAAGTAATTGCATCTGCTCCATCTTCCGAGACAGTCCAAAACTGACACTTTGGGTTCACTGCAACCTGAGTTGCTAACACGGGTTGGAAGGTGAGAGAAGAGTATCACAAAGCTGTATTTTTAATATTCTTATGTAAAACAAGTTAGTTTCAAGTTAAAAAAAAAAAAAAAGATTATGAGCAAAATGCCTAGACTTGTTTTTTTGAAAAACGGGATAAAATGATAGAAGTTGGGGACTTCACTGAACTCAAAGCACTGTTAGAACTTATTGAACATATGCTGAGGTTATCATTTTAATGGGTAGGTCAGAGCATTTGAAATACAGGTGTCTGCAATAACCTCTGTGATCAAGGTCTTTGAAGGGAATCTTTTCTACAGTGACAGACCTAAATGCAGAGTGGGAAATGCCACTTGGGCCTAATTTCTTAGTGAAGGGCTAGTGCATGTGGTCTTGGAGAAAAATGGGTTACAAGCCCAGTGAAAGAAATTTTCCTCATGCTGTAGATGTTCTTAAAGGCTATCACATTTTGTGCATCTTTGCTAAACCTGCATTTCTTTTTCAGAGCCTTGTATGCAGGCACTGGGATTTCCAGACCAGCCAAAACTAGACTGGAACCAGGCTGTGCTTTTCATGGCAGTGGCAGGTAATCACTGGAGCAAATGTGGAGTATTCTTGTCAGCTGTCTGCTGCTGGCATGTCCTAAAATGAGATTAGGTGTTTTTTGAAATGGAGCTCGACCTGAAATGGGAAAAACTCTCAGGAAGTTCTCAGGTATATATTACACAGAAAGTCAGACTAGATAACAGCAGCATTTTCTCCTGACCTTGCAATCTGAAGATATATTCTACACCTCCTGGCACTGCTGTGCCACCAGAGGGGAGAGGCTGTGGGACAGCTGGAATTTAGAGATTTTCACTGTTAGAAATTCAGAGAAATTCCCTCTGGCTTTACTGGAGCTATCTTGCTAAGAGAAAGGCCCTAGACATTTCTCCTGCTCTTCCCATATGCCTTAAGGGGCCACCCCTGAGTAGGAAAGTTCTCTAAGGGCATCCTGCAGCTGCACCTCCTGAAGGCTTAGCTGAGAGGGATGAGAGACACTGGAATAGCTATTCCCCTCCCCTCCCTTTCCTCATATCCGGATGGAGCTTAGATCTGGCATTTTCTTCAGGTGGAAGGAGGGTGAGCATCGAAAGCAGCAAGCATTAAATCATTTCACTTTCTCGTGGTTTCTAGCAGGTAGCAATTCAGGATGTACCAGTAAAATTCTTCCAGATAGCTACAGAGAAACAAAGGCCAGGGGAATGGCATAGAAATTGCACAGGTATTAAACTTTCTCCCTCCCACTTCAGTGTTTCTCTTAGTCCTTCCCAGGCTTCATCCAAAGGTAAAGATGAGTATTTGATGGTCACTGGTTGTGTCTAGACCATGAGTGTAAGATCTGTGATAAGGCTCGAGGTAATGAGGACACATCAGGACAGTTCTGTCTCTTCTTGTTGCCTTAAGCCATTCAGTTTTCTATGAAGAAATGGGAATGAAAAGGTTTTATTGATTAACTTATCATCTGAATCTGTTTTCCATGTTCCCTTGATGCTGTAAAATCAAAGCACCTCACCCCTGCCAGGTGTTAAAAGGTCAGATTTGAGGGTCATTAAAAGCAGCAGCGTGCTTAACCAGGAGCCCTTACAGAGCAGCACAAAGACACCCCTCCCTTTCTGTACACAATTTATTTTTTAATAAGAATGACCAAGATGGCAGCCCATGTACCACACTGTGCTCTGCTGGCTGCTCTGCAGCAGGGCCCAGTGATTTGTAAACTTTCTCTGCAGTGTTAATTTCTGTGTGAGCAACCTGGGGCAAGCAGGGCTGCCTTATTGCTCTGAAAGCTCTCCCCAGCCATGTGGGCCTGACTCATTCTGGGCACAGAAAGCAGTTGCAGGCCTCATTATGCAGATATGAATTTTTAAATGGTGTGGTTTTATTACCTTCTGGTTCCTTACACAGACTCCACTGCTGGGTAGCCCAAGGTGCAGGAGCTCACTCCCTGGGTCTTTTATGGGTTATCCAGCCTTCATCAGAAGATGCTGCGTGGCTGTTTTGGTAAACTTGGCTTCTTAGCTTCAAAGAGCAAGGAGGATGGATGTGGGACTATAGGAACGTTCAGCTGAGTTTTTATGAGTGTAGAAAGTGACAGAGGGAGTTGAAAGCTAAGCCTTTGTCCCACTTTGTTGTAGCCCCAGGAATCCCCTTGTGAGGGATCCATCACTTGAGTTAAGCACAGGGTCTTCTTGACAGGAGGCATGGACCTCACAGCACCGTCTTCTTCAGAGCAGTTTAGAAGGCAGAGTGCCTGCACCAGATTTACACTGATTTTATATCCATTTTATACAGAAAGAACGTGTCCTTGCGTGTTCCCACCCTGAAAAGAAACAAACCACCTGCCCTGCTTGGTCTGCGACCCCTCCTTCTTCCTCTCAGATGAGATGCATGGCCCCATCTTCAGTCTCCACCCCACAGTGACTTGGGGGTTGTGTGGACCTCCCCCTCTCCTCTCCCCAGCTCTGCCAGCTCCACCTGGAGTTCAAATCATCAAGCCCAGCAGCAGCTTTTGGTTTGGCTGCAGCAAGCAGAGCCTCAGTGGTGAGAGATCGGTGGTTTGCAGTCACAGCCCTGATAATAAAGGTGTGTACCCAGCTTGGCTCCTTCTCCTGCAGCAGAAGAGTTGTAATTAGACAGAGCACCTCAGAGCACAGGGATCAGGCTGTGAAACAGGCAGCATGTACCAGAGGATTGCACCCCCTCTGTCTTCCCACCTTTCCTCCTTTGGGAGACACGACTGCTATGCTAATTTTCATTAAAGGAGAGGTTTAAAAGTGGGAGAGGGCAGGCAGAGGGTGATGACATGTGAACAATACACGAGTGACAAAGGCACCTGCTGTCCCAAAGCATTTTCAAATGTTAAAAATATATAATTGGGGGCAGTTGAAATTTGAAAGACTACATGGGGAGCTCTTAAAGTGGAGGGCTGGTGCTTACACGAAGGATTGCCCTTTCATCTCTCTGAGCCTGGCAGCCTCTATGAGCAGTCATATTCAAGTGGTAAAGGATTAGGAAAAGAAGTTCCATGTGGTGGACAAAATAAGAATCACATTTGCCCTTTCCTTTCAAGTCATCCTTTTTCATTCTGAGGCTTTGCTAAACAAATAGACCTTCACACTGAGAGCTACCATTTATTGTCTGCATTTCTGACATAAACCTGCCTCTTTCACACTCTGCTTTTTGAGCCACAGTGACCATTCCAAAGCCCTGGGGAAATGCAATTGTGCATCTAATTTCCTACTGGTGAAGGCAAAGGTTTTCAAGCAGATCTGACGACTATGGGCAACCACTTTGTGAGAAATCCGAAGGGAACCCACAGCTCAGAAAATGCTGAGCCTTCTGAAAGCTGTCTGCTCAGACAGAATTTGATGGCGGGAGAAAAAAATTTGCTTGGTGGTTTGTTTTTTTTTTTTTCCATTTTTGAGTTTGCAGATGGAGCTCAGCTCTTATGGGAGCAAGGGATGAGTAGCGTGGAGATGAGCCAGACGTGGGACCGTGGGCTGTGTTGCGACTGCCCCAGATAGATGTGTTGATCCCTTGGCGTGAAGCATCCTCTGCTGTTCCCATCCCAAACAGTTCCTGATCACAGACTAACAGATGAGCTGTGGTGCTGGTTATCAAAACACTCAGGGAAGGTTATAGAGGAGCCTGCTTTTCGTCAAGGACTGAATCGGGAGAGTTCATCTCCCTCTAATTAAACCAAAGTTTTCATATTGGTTGGGTGTATTTTACTGATCTTGTTGCACAAACTTATCCCACTTGTGTGGCCCTGAGATGGAAATATTTGAAGATTACCCTGTGTTTGCTATGAGTGCACAAGCTGGTTCAAAGAGCAGTGAAGGCAGAACACTCAAATTGCTCTGTCTTTCATGATAAATACCCTACACCAATGAAATGCCACCATTTTTAGTAGTGACATGTGAAGTGTAGCTGTGGGTGCATGGATAAGAATCATAGAATCACAGAATGGTTTGGGTTGGAAGGGGCCTTAAAGATCTTTTCATTCCGTTCCCCCTGCCATGGGCAGGGACACTTTCCACCAGACCAGGTGGATCAAAAGTCCCTCTAATTGGGCCTTGGACACTTTTCTGGATGGGGCATCCCCAGCTTCTCTGGGCAACCTGTGCCAGTGCCCACCACCCTCATAGGGAAGAATTTCCTCCTAATATATTATCTAAATCTTCTCTCTTTCTGTTTGAGGCCATTCCTCCTTGTCCAGTCACTCCATGCCTTTGTCAGAAGTCCCTCTCCAGCTCTCCTGCAGCCCCTTCAGGTACTAGAAGTTGCTTGCTCCAAGTTGTCCCCAGGCTGAGCTGCCCCAGATGCCTCTGTCTTTGCAGGAGAAATTCTCCCGAATCATGAATGAAATCACATCCTGGTGGCATGATGCTCTGTGAGCTTCTGAATATTTGTGCAGCACAAGAAGGATTTAGCTTTCATCTGAAGGACCAAGGGTGGTCAAAAACTTCTTCTGCATTTGGGAATTCTGAAGTGCTGAATGGACGGTGCCAGGATTTGAACTTTTGCCTGAAAGTCATTTATTCCCTTCAGACTAAGTGTTAGAATGACACCAGGTGTTTTGCTGTGTGTACCCTGATGTAACTCAAGGAAGGATCTCATATTTCCACAACCATGGTAGTTCTTCACCTGCCTCTTGCTTTCTTTAGAAGCCTGTCCCACCCCCAGATCAACCCCAGATGTCCCACAGGCAGCACTGCTCACAGCATATGAAAAGTCTCCAGGGAAAATATTTTGAAAACGTTGCAATTTGATAAAATTCACAATTTACTGTTCTTCTGCCAGGACAGTTTGGCTTGGCTTGGCTGTACTTCTCGTTTGTGCGCTGGTCCAGAGCTTGAAAAATAAATGGGCAACCCAAGTGGTCACTCCCCCATGGTCCCAGTGCAGGGACAGCCTGGGGACAGTGGCCCCAGAAGGGTGAGGGCAGCAGAGGCTTGGAGGGTTGTGTGTCATTCTCCAGTCCCATCGCCAGCTTCTCGCATTGCTGCTGCCACGGAGCCCTCCCTTTCTGCCTGCATTGCCCTGGTAATGCCTGCAGGCAGTGCCAAGCAGTTTGCATGTGGATTGGTCTGAATTCAGAGCATTTCATCCTATTTGTGGAAAGTGTAGCAATTTTCTCCCATGCTAGACATGAAGCTCAAGGCCGCAGGGAGATGACAAGGGGTGGGGTACCAGACACAAGCTGTGTCTGGCTCTGGTAGCCTCTCCTTGAGGAGTGTGTGAGGAGGGCAGGCATGTTCATCTGTCAAGAGAAAGTGATTTTGGAAGCTTTGAAGCCCTTTGGAAATTTTAAAGCCATTAATTTTTCTGGGTTTTTCTATATTTTTATTATTATCCTGCATTGTTAATATTTCCAATGTGTGAGGTTTTTTTTCTTGTAAACCATATTGGTAATGTTGGATAAAATAATTTCAATGGCCACGTGTCAGGTGAAAAATTTAAATTTTCTTTGGAATGATATTTTTGTTTTGTGAACAGGACCACTCATCCTCAGAACAGGAATGCACATAAAAGCCAGCAAAGCTCTGATGTGACCTTTTGAATCAGTGCTGTTGCATGGCCTGAAACAACACAAGCTTTGTGTGTGCTGGCATGCTTCAGACATGAAGAATCAGCAGGGAATACAAACAGAGCAGAGTTTGACCTAATGGACTTGGAAGATGCACATATTCCCTGCAAGGAATTCTCCCAGCAGGGCATGGGTGTGTATTACATGTTCTGGCCTTCTGGACAACTGTTCATTTCTCTTAGACACCCTGTCCCCTAAAAGTAATGTTGCTTTATAAAAAGCCTTCTGTCATGCTGCTGAGACCCTCCCAAACAGGACCACACTAGTACTGGCTAGCCCACTTAATGAATATTCATCATTAATGAATAAACCATAATTTGTATTCAGGCAGCTATTCCTTCCCCCTCTGGGGTGGCATCAAAGTAGTTACAGGGGTTTTAAATGTGAAGGGCTGATTAAGAGGAGAGGGGAAGGCAAATTTCACACTTCAATTAATGCTTTTGAGTCTGTCCCTCTGGTTGCAGATTGCCTAAACGCAATGGGCTGCTCCCCACAGCTGCTGCTGAGGATGAGAAGCAATCCAACTTGCCCTGAAGTCTCTGGCTAACAGCAAAGGTCATGGGAAATCAGTGTTGTGGTATTCGACAAGTTAACACTGCAATTAAGGAGAGGCTAGGAAACAAAACCCTGCTGGTGGCTGGCTTGTCAGCGTCACATCTCTGCATGCTGGCTGATACTCAGGACAGCTGCCTATGAAAAGCAAATGAAATCCATCCCTACTGCACAGCCTGCAGAAGGAGTGTGTCTTTCACACCAGGAAAGGCACAGGCAGGACTCAGAACTGCTCAGATGTGTCTGTCCCGACCACGTCCTGGCAATGTGCCCCCGTGCTGAAAGCGGCTTTGGTGCAGTGCAGCCAGCTCTGCAACCTCTCCATAAGGGCTGTGTGCTGCTCTCTGTTATCCCCAGGTTCATGCTTGTGGCCTCTGTCAGCCTCTTTATCTTTACAGCCCCTCCTGTTCCTACCTATTTTAGCTCAGTTGTGGTTCAGGGAGGAGATGGAAAGCATGGGAAAGAGGGGATGATTTAGACAACCCCACAGAACTTGCTCCCAGTGCAAGGCTCTCCAGAAGATCAGGCTGAAGGATCTGGGTCCTTGCTGGATGGAAGGGATGGTTTGATATGGAGGCAGAGTGGGGACAGAAGGACAGTGAGTGTGCTGCTAAAGATCCCATTAGCATGTTAACCACATCCCTGGTCACCTCCAAATTTAGCGTTTTGGCTTCATGGCATGCAGCCCACTTGAGGGGCCAGGCAGCAGGCTGAGGGGTCTCTCTGGAGTTGCAAATGTGACCCAACAGTAGTTTTTGGCCTTCATACCATGTGGAAGCAGAGAAAGAGGAGAAGCCTGGACATCCCTTCTGTTCATCTCTCCCTGCTCAGGGCTGTGTGTGACATCGAGAGCACCCATTTGGGTCCCAGCCCAAATGAATCCGAGCTGGTTTCTCCATGATGCCAGGAGGCTGGGGTGGAATGTTACACATTACAACACTCTGTAATGCTTCCCCAGTGCAGAACTGTGCATCACAGCCCCTGCATGTGCCTGCTGCCTTCTCCCTTTTCTCTTGGACGAATACGCTCAAGACTTCTGCAGAACACAATGCTCATTTCTGTAACCCTCCATGTTATCCCTCAGCTGAGGAAGCACTATTTTAAGATGTGAAATATATCAGTAAGAGAAAAAAAGAGAGAGCATTAAAATGCCTTCAAACTGTGCAAACGCTTGAGCATGTTGGATGGGAAGAGATTCTTCAATTAAACTCCTCTGTGTGATTCCTCCAGGGTTCTTCCTCTCCAGTCCAGGTGTGGGGTGTGAGTGTGTGCAGGACAGAAGGAACCACAGAAATACCTGCCTGGTCTGCTCTCCACAGGAAAAAAAAAACCTTTCCAAAGGGCCTTCTCATAAGGCATTCACCATCCTAGAAAAGCAGAGGAGTGCACACCAAGTGTGTGGGTAAAGAAAATGCGAACAAACTAAAATTTCTTAGGGATGTCTCTCTCCACTCTTTCTCAGATACAAATTGCTATAAAAAAATAAAAGAGTGGAAAGTCTGACTTTGAGTTATTTATCCAACCCAGAGACCAAACATTTGCACCCCATTCTATCTCTGCAAATTATGTGAGAGTCCCACTGTCAATCCTGGGATGGGTAAATGGGTTCTTTTAACTCTATTTCCTCTCCTTTTCTTCCCTTCTAGTGCTCTCTGAAATGGCTTTCCTTTCCCTTGGTTTATTGCATTTGTCTGAATTTGGCTTTCTAATATTTTAAAGTGATGAACACTCCTCCTGGCTACTTTTGATGGTCTGTGCAGCTCATTGCTATTGTCCATGAAATATTATTTGATGCCCTGTGAGAAGAGGAGGAGGTTCTTGGCAGACCAAGAGACAACTGGAACCTGGTCCCATAGCAGCATGTGGAAATAGACCCATTGTATTCCTCTGAATTACATTTGAAATATCTTTACTGAACGTGACAGGTCAGAAAATGAAATATTCATTCTGCAGGAAACTTACAATTTTATTTTCAAACAAGCAGTAAAAGTCAAAATTAAATACCAAGTGAAGTTGGGGAATTTTTTTGCTCCTGAAACATTGAAATGGCTTGATTGAAATGCTTCATAATGGTAATTTAGAACATTTTGCTCTTATTTCTGCTTGTCACAATGGTAGCTAAAATTATTCTATTGAAGGAAAATGATTGAATCTATCACAATGAAATGTAATTTCCGGTGAAAGCACTGATGGAATTTGATACCTTCCTGCAGCATTTCCCAATTTTGTCAAAAAAACATTTATTGTTGTAAAACTTGATCCAGCAGCCCTTTTGGACTTCTTATTCCATTGTCATCTGTGATATCTTGTGTAAAAACAGTGCCAATGGACAGAAAGGCTGGATACCCAGCATGGAGACAGGCATCACAGAGATTTAGGTCTCTTTTTCATCTCATTTTCTGTTCAGTTGACCTTATAATTTAATCTCAGAGTTCCCTTCGTTCCCTCCAGTATCTGCCTTAGCATGGGGATGAAAGTCTAGTCCATGACAACAGGAAAAGCCCATCAAAGCTTTGTGATGATCATCTTCCCTCTAACGTGGAGCTCCTGCAGCACCAGAGAAGATTTTCTCTCTCCACCCTGGCTGGACTGGTAGCCCTGTCTGATAAACTCAACATTCTCTGGCAGTCCCTCAGAGTCTGCCTTTGCACAGGGTGTTCCAGTCCCCTGGAGCACTCTGGACATCCCCAGCTTTTCCTGATGGAGGCTGTGGCTTTATTTATTTCTAATGGAACTGAGCTCAGAGGGCTGTAACACCCAGGCAGGGTCGTGTGTAGGGGTGGAGGAGGTGAGAGCTATTAGGTGCTGCTTCAAAAAGTGCTTCTCTTGCTGGTTAACCTCCTTCTCATCCACGCTTTTAGAGGACCAGCCAATCCTTTGAATCACTTGGGAGCTATAAATGTTGAGTTTTGGCATCAGGTAGGCAGAGAGTGCTCACGGGGGCTGGTGGGGAGGAAGGTCCTTCCCACAGGGAGCCATTCCCCTGCCTTTGCAAGTGTGACATCTCTCCAACACTAATACTCCTATTACCTCTAACATCTCAGCTTTGCTAGGCAGGAGCATAAAGCCCACAATATTAGCATCCAAGATATGTGCCTATTAATAGCTGCTCACCAGCTCTTAATTAGGCTGGCATATATTGAAGATATTCAGCTGAATTAAACCAGACTGAACGCAGAGCTACTATCCGAATCTCCAGGCTTTTAACCAGATTTTCCACTGTTGCCTTGTCTTTATGAGCACAGTGAAATTTTCCTTGGGATGCTGCCTGGACAAAATGCAGGGCACCTATAGAGAGATAATAAATAATCTGGTGCTCATTCCCCTCCACCCCACTCCCTTCTGCATGATTGAATTTTTCAGCACCTAATAACAGTTCCTGCCAGCACAGCATCAATTCTAAATCTCGGCACACAGGAAAAAAAAAGTAAGTTTAGACAATATTGAAGTGAAGCAACTAAAACTTGGAATTGAAGTATGAAGGTGAAGTCTGAAATTTCTTTTACTTCTGAAATATCCCAGGCTCCACTTTGGAAGAGCCTATTGTGGATATCTTAATTCAGTGTCTGATGTCTGAGGAGTCCATGACTTCATTCAGGGCTTTTAAAAAGTCTATTAAATGTTCCAATTGCTTTCTCAGAATTCACAATTGTCCTCTGTGACTGACTGGTTTTGTTGTTATTGAGTTTGGGTTTGTTTTTTTTTTTTTTACTCCAGCCTCAATAATTCAGACCTGTTAAGTGCTGGCTGATTTTTTTCAATGCCTTAAAGAGCATTAAAATTTCAGCCAGGTGCTGTAGCTAACTGGTTCACTCTATGAAAATTCATAGGATTTCCAAAAGCCCTGGCTTGTTCCCACTCATGATGCAGCTGTGCCAACCAACTCTAAGGTTTTTGACAGACATGCAGTGATTGGGGAAGGCAGGAGAGGGATATAATATATCACCAGAGTACAGGATCAGTCAGCTATAGCAACAACAACGAAAACCAGCAACACTGAAATAGAAAGTAATGCCTTCAAACATAGACACTCACTCCTCCAGTGGGAGTCACTTGCCCAGGTTGTCAGGCACCCACGTTTCGTGTACCCTATAGGGATATTGTAACATAAGCTCCATCAAGTATTTGTGCTTTTATAACACTTAATGTTATGCAAACTCTCTGCCAGACCACGCCTCAGAAATGCCAGCACGGCCTCTAACTCTGCTTGTGTCAAAGGAGTATTTTTGCTTTTGTTACACAAGCCAGTACTTAAATTGACCTAAATGTGTCAAATCAGAAATGCTAGGGTGAGTTTCCTGCAAGACCTCCTGATCTCTCTGAGAGGTGGCACAGCAAGCTGGGGTTAGCATGGAGGTTTGATGCATCATCTGCATTAATGAGAAAGGAAGTGAATAATAAAATGAAATGCCTTGATGAATTTACTGGTAGATTTAAACATTGTGATCAGAAATTGAAAGTGCTGGAAGTGAAAAGACAGTTCAGGAAATGAGAAAAAGGATGAAAAGAGAATTTGTCATTTGACCATAGGTATTGACTTTGGGAGAGGCTGGCTATGTGAGGTAAGGCAGGAATTCTAATGATGGATAATCAGACAACTGAGGAGAAGTTCGTGTCATACACAACCTGTTTGCTCAAGTTTTCAATGAAATGTGTTTTAATTCCTGTTGTTTGTCCTTAATAAAGCAGCTTTCCAGTACCCAAAGTCAGACTACAAGGAAAATGGAGAGGGACTTGCTACAAAAGCATGTTATGTCAGGATAAGGGGGAATGGCTTTGAACTGAGCGTAGATTTAGGTGAGATATTAGGAAAAGATTCTTTACAGTGAGGGTGGTGAGGCACTGGCACAGGGAGCCCACGGAAGCTGTGCCTGCTCCATCCGTGGGAGTGTTCCAGGCCAGGTTGGATGGGGCTTGGAGCAACCTGGTGTGGTGGAAGGAGTCCCTGCCCATGGCAAGGGATTGGGAATAGATGATGTTTAAGGTTCCTGCCACCCTGGGCCATTCTGTGATTCTGTGTTTCTCTGATAATACAGACAGCTGGGTTCCACAGGGCTGAGCAGAGGAGGCTTGGCTGTCCTTGTGCAGCTGGCAAACATAAGGGAGAGGCATGACTTTTATTGTTCTGAGAGCAGATCTTCTGTTTGTGTCTCTAACCATTAGGAACTGATGTTTTCTTTCACTATTCGTGTCTTGGGAGATTGCAAATGAAAACACTAAGAAATAATACCACAATAAATTCACATGTTGCTATTACATGGAATTACACAATGAGTCTTTTAAGACAACAAAGACTATCATAATTAAAGTGGCATTATAAAGACATTCAGTGGCTTTTGGGCTGTCAGTTGTTTTAGTGTCTGTCTGGGTTAATTGACCATATGAGAGAATTGCTCTCCAATTTATACTGTTTTAATCAAGATTGAGAACTATGCAGTAATGCTGCATCTTTGCCTGAGTCTGTAGTGTTTGAAATACAGAGTTTTACACTGAAATGGACAGCTGCATGGTGGTGGAGATTCAGCAATTTAATAAAAAATCTTCACACTTTCAGCTGGTATGTGCTATCTTTTGAACAAGAAGATACAAAACCAGGAGCTTTGATCTAGTTGTTACGTTGTTAGTCATGCCTTGGTTCATATCCTGATGAAAAGAAAATCGCTGGGGTTGACTGCCCACTCAGGCTCTCTTTGTGGACATCTAACAAATGCTCTTCTCCTTCAGCATCTTTTCTTCAAAATCACAGATGTGCCAGGGTGGAAAAGGGGTTTTTTGGGGGGAAAAGGGCATCTATGCTTCCATTGTAATAGCATTTGTTCAGGAACTGCATTACCTTTGTATAGGATCCTCTTTGCTTGGCAGCATTTTGTAATCTTCCAGAGGAATTTAGATATTAGTCATGGACAGTGTATCAAGGTCCTTGGTTTGGTTGGACCTTGTTGATCTGATGGAACAGCCCTGCTTCTTAGGGGCTGCTCTAAGAACAAACAAAGTCCATAGAGTGAGTGATCAGAAATAAGAAGGTTTTAATAAGAGAGATGAAAAAGGAGAGGAGAATCCCTTCAGCCTGCTTGGCTTCTGGGATCCTCTCTCTCTGTCTGTCTGCCTCTGTGAGAACAGAGCAGAAGAAGTCAGTGTACAATTACAAAGTATGAAAACAAATTCCAAAATAGAAGTGTTTTTCTTTGGCCAAAGAAACAATTTGAGATATATGAAAAAACAATGCAAGAAGAGAGCTGTGATGTTTGCATATTATCAAACTGAAAACAATCCGACAACTTCAAAGCTGCAAGATCCAGTGAAGCACAAAAGTGCCTAAAGAAATCTTCTCAAAATTAACAACAGGACCTCAACCACTTGTTGTGGTAGGACATTTATACTGAGGTAGTGATCAAATCCAGGAATGTATAACACAGTGGTGTGGGTGTAGAGGTGCTCAAGCAGAGCACAAACTTTGTAATCCAAAGAAATTGGTTTGCCTGTTTAAAGTGAAATCAGTTTCAGGAAGGTTTTGTGTCACAATGCACAGACACAAAAATGCCTGTAGAGCATACTAAAATGGATGTAGAGCTCGATGCTTTAGTCACTAAGCTTTAAGGTCTTTAAATCCTGGGAATCCATAGCACTGGGATACACTGAGGGAAGTTAGGGGTTTGCTAGATGAGACCACAGGGTGCTGAGGCCATCACTGATTTTATGCCTGTGGCAAAACAAAAAATTCTGCAGATGTTATTTCACAAGCAACAAGCTCACCTCAACACACAGAGGTAGGAGCCTGCTGCTGAGGGATGCTGAAATTTCTTAATTGTCTTTTCTCCCAGCCTTTGACTAACAGACTGCCAAGGCTGTTCTTTGCTCGCAGCCCTGCAGCCCTGGCAGGTATCAGTGAGACAAATGCTGCTTTGAATGAACCTGACTGGGGCAGAGCAGTCTGTGGTGTCCCCAAGGACAGAAGGGATGTGTCATTGGCAATGTGGTTGCTCAGAGCACTTCAGTCCATCAGGATGGTGGCCCATACCTAAAGGACGCAGAAGGCCAAGCAGTGCCTTGCCACAGGATATTTCCAAAGACCGGTGCTTAAATCCTGTGTTTCTTGCTCACTCTGTCTTTGAGACTGGTAATCCTTGAAAACACGTGACATTTGTCACCTTGTGTGAGGAAAATAAGCTCCTTGCTGACCACAGGGCCAGATGGTTGCAATGATTTCTGGAGAGCTTCACAGCTTCTCATCTTGGGTCAAAATTTGGTGTCATTTCTTAAAGGATCAAATAATGAACTCTGGCCAAACTGGACTGTCTGCTGCAGGGCACAGCCTGCACATGCTGTTGTGACTATTTTCAGTTGTATTGTTTGTTTTTTCTTTCTGCAGAGCTTGGTACTGTAGATTAGAAAGGCAGAGGCTGGGGAAAGCAAAAGCAAGGAAAGTCACAATGGCTGGTGAGAATGGCACAGGTGAAAGAAGAAGAAATGGCCTTCAAGAGGGCCACAGGGAGGTTCAGACTAGATATTAGAAAAAAATTGCACTGAAAGACTGGTTAGGAATTGGAATAAGATGCCCAGGGGTGTGGTGTTCAATCTTTGGAAGTGTTCAAGAGTGAACCAGATGAGGATTTGGGGACATGGTTTAGGGATGATTAGGCTGACAGCTGGGCTAGATGATCTTAAAGGTCTCTGCTAACCTTGATGACTCTGTGATTCTGTGAATATTCATGTCCTGCCCTTCTGGATGCCATATCACTCAAATATGAAACAGAAGCAAATAAAATTGATAGGAATAGAAAGCCAGCAGGCTCACTACTGTGCCTCTTAGGGAAAAACGAGCGAGATACTCTTCCATGCAATTGTTATTTTCAGGGACTGAAACTGAATTGCCTGTACAGAGTGTTATATAAACTGGAACTGTCGCATTAGCCATTGCACAAGAGGACCTGCAAGGTGGGAGGTGGTAAACAGGATGAGTGGCAAATAAAATCCTCATAAAAGACTGGGGTTCCAAAAAGACTGGCCTTTTAAACTACATGGTAAAAATTATGTTTGAAAGTGTTCTTGTAATAAGGGAAGACTGATGTTGCTACCATGGCTTGAAGCAACAAATTTCGGGATATTTTTAGAAAAAGTTTAGCCATCCTCATCCTTTTTCAAGCCTTTGGGTTTATGATAATGTCAAAAGAGAATGATTGAAGGAAATCCTATAACACTTTTCATATTTCGCCCCTGCTTCACCAACTGGGGGATTCTAAATCTCCGCCTAGGGTTAGGGTTAGGGTTAGGGTTTAGGTTTAGGGTTAGGGTTCAGAAAACCACAAAGCTCACAGCTCCAGGGACACTGCAGCTGAGAAGGCCCTGCCAAGACATGCCCCAACTTTGCTCCTGCCACACTTTTCATATTTCGCCCGTCCCTCAGATATTATGGAGCATTTTATTAACATGTAGAATTCCTTATTTTCGTAGGTTCAGGTGGTACTTCAGAATTTTTATTTTCATGTATAGTTCTAGTGCAATCTCAGCAGCCTGGTAATGTTTCATCTCATTCATGGGACTCATTGGATATTTTGCATTTAATGAAAATGTACTAAATATAAAAGCACTTATTTGGAAGTGTGACCCCAGTGCCTTGAATTCAGTCCTCTTTAAGGGCAGGACACCAAGTGGAACTGAAAAAATGTCCCCAGTTTCATCCTCACACCAAGAAGCATCGAAATTGTGTCCCATTGGGGCCTGTTTTACATGAGCCTTAAGTGTATGACAGAAAGAGGATCGAATATATTGAGGGAATCACCAATGTCTTTACACTCCTGTGATACCAGAGAACTCAGATAATAAACAGATTTTCCTTGAGATTATAGAAGAGCGAAAGGGCACATGAAGGGGGCAAGACAGAAATGCCTCAAAATCCCTTCTTATCTTACCTAGGAGGAAAATTCTCTCCTAACTCCAAACCTGGTGTTGGAGTGCAAGCCCTGCACTATTCACATAACAGAATATCATTGAGAGCCCCAGAAAACCAGCCTCCCCCTCATGCTGAAATTTGGCTGCTCTTCGGTGTCCAGAAAAAGTAGAAAAACAAAAAATATTAAATCAGCCAGAAATTAATTTATGCAGCAAGATAAGAGAGAAATGTAAGTTCTTACTGTTTGCTGCCTGTACCAGCAGCAGCCCTGAAGTCTGAGCCTTGTATCGTGTGGCTAAAAAAAGAAGTCACAGGCTACTGTCTCTCCTTACAAACCTGCCTGGATGTATAACAGATCATAAAAAATGCTTTATTCCCAAGGAAAATCTAGGATGATGAAAATAGAACATGAGAGAGTCTTAAAGGGGGTGTAAGGCAGAGACATTCTGGTCAGTATTTCCATGATGACTCTGCAAATCATTGATGATTTTGCTCTCTAAGACAATCAGGCAATTGTCTTAATTGTTTTTAATTTTGCCAAGACCTTGACTCCCTCAGTGTATCTGTAATTATGTAGTTATTATGCTGCCTGACTGGGATTGTCTGTTTTTTTTGGGCTGTTTTGTGATTTCTTTGTTTAAGAGGAATTGGTCCAGGTCTTTTTTTTTTTTCTTCTTCTGCATATCCAAACAAATTCTTTGCTGGACCTATTTTTAAAAAAATAATTAGTAAAATATTGGTGATGGTCCACCAGAACTTCAGAAAAAAAGAATTCCTCAGATGGAGTGGAAGCCTTCAAGTAACTGCTTAGAGTTGATTTTAATCCAAGCATGGGGTTTTAAACAGACACTGACAGCTTTGGCCAACAAATGCTGTAAAAATCTAGTCAGACTCCCTGGAGAGGATGTCTCCCTTTAGCTGCACTGCAAGAAGGGCTTCTTCTTTGTCTCTCATAAACAAAAAGAGTGAGGTTAAATGTGGAAAACAGCGCTGCAGTTTTTATGTCCCCTGGACATACAATTTCACTTTTACACTGGAGTAACAAAACAGGAGCAGGGTTTCTGTTCGAGCCAGGTTCTCCCACTCCTCCAGCAGCCACTCCACAGGGAACAGCTTCATTTTCTCACTGCTGTCCTCTTTTCACCCCTTTGGTCATAAGGTCTGTACAAAGCTCCTTCTCCTCCAGCAGCTTCAGGCAGACCAGGCACCACATCTGCCCAGCTCCCAAATCCTCAGGTAGCTTGGCAACTGCTGTATCAGTTGGTCATTGGATTTGGGGATAGATACCAACAATCCTCACTTTCTTCTGGCCTTCCCATCTGTAACAAACTTGTTTGAAGCCATTTTTGGTGGGTAGCTGGGTTTAAGTGTTTTGCTTTAGACTCCTGAGGTCACTAATATTTCCTTCAAGTAAGGCATGTTCTGGGGCAAATGGGGCAAAATGTGGTCAAAGTGGGATCATGTAGAACCAAGGAACCTGGCAGAGCCTGTGTCTACAGGCTTCAGCTCTTTCTGTGGCCTCCCCACAGCCCCACAGGTGATTTCTCAGGGGACCTTCCTTGGCACCTCTCTTTCCTTGTTTCCCCACAGGAGCCCCTGCTGCTGAGCCCTGATAAGGATAAGGATAACATTATCTCTCAGCTTTGCCTGTAAGAATGGAGCAAAAATGGGAGCAAACCATCCCATTTGTGTAGCCCCAGCTCTTCCCACATCAGACTGCAGCTGGCAGGCTGAGGTCTTACCAGAGCAGTAACTGGACTCACGGAGGGTTTAAGGTGTTCAGGACCCTCTTTCCTGCCACCTCCAGCAGGAGGGCTGTGCAGTTATTTACTTCATTTATCAGAGTGAAGCAGCTCCCCACTAAACAGGCTCATCCTCTGCCCTCCAGCCCAGGGCAGCCTGACTGTGGTCTGGAGGAGTTTTCAGCTGAGGACACAGCCCATGGGTGCCCTGCCCTTTGGGGCATGTGCTGGACAGCCCCAAGTGTGTGAGCAGCTGCAGGGCATGGCCCAAGGAGATGCAGTGGATGGTGACCTTTACAAACATTGATTTTAAAAATTCAATATCTAAAACTTATTCCTAGGATTTTTTTTTTTTCCAGCCCAGGATTAATCCCTGTTAAAATCACCTGCTTGTTTTAAAATGAAAAATACATCTGCTGGTGTCACCTCATAGAAATTGCTTTGGAAAAGGCCTGGATTCAACTTGGAGGCCCCTGGCCAAATTCATCTGTGTCCAGCCTGACCGTGTGCCCATGGCCGGCAGAGAGCCAAGGCAATATAAAGCTCCTGTCCTCCTCATTTTGTGCAAGAGGGCTCAAAAGAGACTGATGCTGCCCCAGGGGCATTCAAACTACTTTCATCTGAGGTGATACAGCCTCTCAGTGGTGCTCCAACTCCACTGCCTCTCCTTCTTTCTCCCCTCCTCTCCTTACACCTTGCTGTGAGATCTCGCCTCCTCCCACTGTCTCACTGGTGTCATGATGTACACTTGGCATCAGGCTGAGCCTCCAAGAGTGGCTGCAAGGCAGCAGGGTGGTTGCTGGATCAGACATTTGGTTGCAAGGTGGATCTACAGAAGAGAAGAGAGCAACTGAATGGTGCAGGAATTGGCCCCAACCCTCCCTCACTTAGAGGTGGATTTTCCTTAATGCAAATCCAAGTTCTCCACGCTAAGATTTTTAAGTGCATTTTGCATTTACATAAGCAATGGATTAAGCCTTGTCAGTGAATGATTTCACTGAAGGTAACAAAAAAGAAACAGCAGCTAAAGTTTGGAAATCTTGCCAAACTGCTTGGTTCCTGGGAGAGGGGTGGCTGCTGAGTGGTTGGAAGAAAAATGAGGGCCAGGCCTTGGAGGTTCCATACGCAGCTCTGATCCAGTTGGTAATGCATGAAAAGTTTCTTACTCTCTTTATGCCTTGGGTTATCACAGTGGTACACAGTGGTACTTGGTTATCTCCAGGGCATTTAGAAAATTTATGAATATGAGGCTTGAAAAGTACATTGCCATCAGACAATGAGGGATATTGCTGCCTACAGATGCCAAGAAGCATTTGTAGCCTCAGCATTCCTGGTGAAGGCTGAAGACAGAAAATGCTTAGAAATAATAATAATAATAATAATGAAAAAGGAAGCTGTTAGATTTTCCCAAACTGATGCCTTAGGTTTTAACTTTTATATTTTTCAAATCCTGCACTGCCCAGTGGAACTCTGAAGTTTTCTGTAGTTTGCTAAATGCTGTTCTCTATGCTAAGATAGACATAACAAAACCTCTAACTTGCTCTCCGAGGACACCCAGAACAAGAACTGTAAATGTTCATCTTGGGGAGAGGGGGGCAAGCTTGGGCAAATTCCATCCTTGCCTGGGTTCTGCTTGGGGAATTGATGCTGAGATCCAAGTGGGAAGAACTCGTGAGCTGTCCTTGTCCATGTTGGGATGCACTGAGGCAGGAGCCTCTGGAGCCCAGAGTGTACCTCTGAAGGCCTTTCCAATCAATCCCTCCTTTATTCCTTTATTCCTGTCTAATCTCTGTTTCTAGGTAGCCAATTTAAGGCATCAAAACCTGCAAAAAGCTCTGTTGCAGTTGTTTTTGAAGGCTTTGGCCATAGTTTAGAACAGTTTAACCACTGCTAATCTTATACTTGTAGAATAATTTTTCTGCTGCTGGAGAAAAACAACCATGTGCTATTCATTGCTTGTTAAAGGGCATTTACAACAGAGACACTGTACACAGAAAAGCAGTGCAAGGTCAGGGGTCAGGCAAACCCAGGTTTCAGCCCCCAGAAGAAGAAGCTGGGGAGCAGCATCCCTTTCTTCATAAGACAAGCTGCTCGCTCAGCAAGCTGGGAGAAAAGTGTTCAAGTCTAAAAACCTGCAAGTGGGAAATCATCCCTTTAAATGCTAGTGTTGTAGGCTCTAATTTTAGGATTTTTAGGTTTAACTGACTGACTGTAGTCATTACAATACTCCATTTTTAGGCACTGCAGGTATTGTAAGTCTGATCCTCTTCTAACACCCTGTTGCTAGGAAAGGCTGCTTTTGATTCCTTTTCAGGCAGTTCAGATGGCAGTGAACAAAGTCAAGCAGGCTTACAAAGCAGTACTTATCTGAGAAACATTGCCCAGGCTGAACTTGTGCTCTCTGTCCCTCTTTTGCCTCACAGGAGTGGAGAACAAGCCTGGCTGGGGCTGTGATGGAGGAGTGAAGTGGCAAAGAATAGTGTGTGGCTTTGATTGCTGCTGGCTGAGTGCTGCAGGTGTTGGGGTCTGACTGTCTGCAGAGTGGCAGGAGGAAAACTGGGAACAGTTTTTCCTTCAAAGCGAGCAGCAGGATTTACTCACGGGCTGGAAGGCAGGTAGAGGTGTACAGATCAATTTACTGCTGTCATGGCCCTGCAGTTTGGGCAGACAGGACTGCATGTCCTGTTGGCACACAAGGTTCGTGGCAGTGTGGAAATGCCACAGAGCAGTCTGTAAGGGTTCCCATCCTTCCTGATTATTCTTCATTTCTGGGAGACCATCTGAGCTAATTATTCTCTTAGTTTAGCTTGACTGCCCAGTGAAAATTTGATGCAGTATGGTGGGAATGGGCCTAAATGAGAGAGCAGGAGACACAGGAGAAACAAGACCAGGTTGTGTGTCCTCAGAAGGGATTGCAGCAGGAAGGTTTTTATTTTCAGACACACTCACACAATGAGGCTGAATCCCTTTGTGCTGACCGAGGACTCCCCAACTCCCACGTGGTTCCTCGTGATGGAATATTCTCCTGTCCAGGTTCAGCCAGGCATCCCAGGAAGCTGCATGAGTTAAATAAGCATGGTGGAGTATCTGCTGACACTAACAATGTAATTCAGACTTGAAATTCAGATTTAAGGGAAGCTCTTGATGTATTCCTCCTTGTAGGTAGCCACCAGAGATGTGGAAATAAAAACACACATGAAAAAGTCAGAAATTTCTTGTTGCTTTAGGCTTATTTTAATTTGTCACTCGGTAGGGAATGTATCAGCCCTTCACTTTGCTGAGGTAACTAAAATTATTACTTCTTCATCTTTCAGTTTTGGAGGTTTTCTTGTGGTGGCTCTAGAGCTAAGAAACTCAAAAGAATGAATACAACCACGTTCCAGCAAGTTTAGCTATTATTGCTTGGTTTATAACCAGGAGTGCATGTGAAAAAAAAGAATCAATCTTCCAAAAAAAAAAAGGAGGAGAGAGAAGCTGAGCAGTTTAACAAAATGGGACTCAGAAGCTGAGGATCCTCTGAGTATGGGGAGAGGCTGAAGGTTCCATATCAATGTGTTTGTTTGCTTTCTTGATTTATCATGGAAGGAGGAATTTGTCCCCACCCTGTGCAATGGTTGCCTGCAGCTCCTTGTGTGCTGTAGCCCCATCACTATCCCCCAGTGCTTCTCTTTCCAGCCTGTGCGGTGGAAATCAGTGTCTGCACTTCTTCCTTGTGTCATTGGAGTGGGGATTGCTTCGTGTGCCGCAGTTGCAGAACATTTCTGGTTATTCTGAAGAATACTGAGGCTGGCTTTCTGCAGAGCAAGGTCCAGGCTTTGCACCACAGCTGAGAATCAAAGGTTACTTGGTGATCGTGCAGCCTCATGCCGCGTGTGTCCCACCAGGTTCGGGACAAGCCAGACAAAGTGACACTGATGGAAACACCTGGATCAACACCTTAGCAGGGACAACCTTAGTTGTCCCAACCTTAGTTGTTGGTGCTCAGTGTCATTCATGAGAAAAAATTTGGTGGGAAGCAGGGATTTGGTGGGCTGGTGTCCGAATCACTGGATGATAGTTTGGGACCACCTCTCTGTGGGTTTTTCCAACAGTGACATCAAAGAGGCTCAATCCTCAAAGCATCTTTGCAATGGGAAAGGGTGGCCTGACTTCGATGCAATTCCATTTCACTGATGATGTTTCACTTTCTGTAATCCTGGAGCGAGCACTGTCTGGTCTGGCTGCTGTGTCCTGCTCTTAAATGTCTCTCTGAGAAGCTTCTTTCCTAGGAGTTGGGAACGTGAATCTGGAATCAGAAATCAAACAAATCCTTGGCCTTGGCCTCACTCGAAACCAAGCCCAGGCTTGTAGTCTCCCCTGCTGCATCTTCTTGATTTGTAGAAGGAAAGATCAGGGAAATGTTATGTGTGCACTTGTCTGTTTATTCCTTGCTAAAACCTTCCTTGAGTGTCCATTCCTTTCATATTTGATGTGCACACTCACCATGGTTTCTCTTGTCTGAAACAGGATTTTCAAATTCCTCCACTGCTGCAATGATCTTTTAGAGCAAAAGTGGAATTTTGTGTTAATTTGGTGCTCCAGGCAAAGGGTGCACAATATCCACACTCCTTTCTTTCCTCCAGCCGTGGTCATCCTCTGTTTATCTTAATGTGCTCCCTTCCCATTCTGCTAAGGGTCTTCACTTTTGTATCTGGTTATGGATGTATGCTGTCACTTCAACACACAGATTTTTCTTTTTTTTTTCACTCCACTGATCTACTGATTTTCGTAGTACTGGGAATCCATAAAAGAATAAAAAACCCTTTGTTGAGGTTGAGTAATTAGAAACAGTTCATTTTATCACTACTGTCAGGTTCTGGCTCTATAATTTTGAATCAGATATAGAGATCTAAAGGTAAGTTGGAGCCAGTAGCTTATTGGACTATATTCCTGATGGAGCCAAAGTGTGGTGATCAGTTCTTCATAAACGACATCACAGAATGCTCCTTATTTTGTCTTTGAATTATATCAATGTCTCCCTAATTGGCTTTGATATTGCTGTGTTTATTTTAGGACACTTCTGATGAGTGAAGAATTTTCTTTCTTCCACTTCAATATAAATGTACTGTCTGTAGTTCTGTGGCACTCTGTACAAATTTTATTCCAATGCTCTGCAGGACATTAAACCAATTTCATTGCATTAGTTTCTGCCTGTCTGATTTCTGCCCCAGTTCTGGGGGCATGAAGCAAATCATTAGTCAGAAGTAAACTAAAGAAATATAAAACATCTATTAAAATGCTTTCTGAAGAGTAAATGTCAGGTCCATGCAAGTGTTTTGCCCTCAGCTGGTTCATTGGGCTCATCTCTCCTGAGCAGAGGTGAAGTTTGTCCTTGCACCAACCACAGATGTAGCTCTGCTGTCAGCATCCGACATGAGGCCCTCAAAGCCAGGAGAAAATCCAGCTGGATCAGCTCCAGGCCTCACACAGGCATCTATCTGAGTGTCCAGATTTGGGAGTCATGGCCGCTTTCTCTCCAAGTTGTTCTTCCACTGCCCTGTAATTCCTGTGCTCCTGGCTACTCCCAGGAAAGGCAGTGAGGGAGTCCCCATCCTCACCACCCAGCAGCCCCATCCCACAGTAGCCAGGTGGCTCTGGTGCTCTTACAGGGCCAGCTGAGATGGAATGGAACCCCTTCAAGCAAAGACCTGCAGCTGAGGCTATTTCATCCTCTGACTGTGGGTTGAGGCAATTGCCAACAAAAGACCAAGTGCGTCTTTCACCAAATATAAAATTTTGAGGCTACGGAGGCCCAAACACAATAGTTTAGTCAAGGAAGTGTTGGCTTTTCTTGTGGGCACACAAGGAACCTTCTGCCCACCTCAGAGCACACTGAGATTCAAGGGTTTAGCAGTGCTGGGGAGCAGACAGGCTGCAGCAGTTCTGGGACTTGAGCAGAATTAGGCTGCTTGGATGTCACCTGCAGGATCTGATCAAGGAGATAAAAGAAGTGTGTTCCCCATCCATCCCCACCACTTTCATCCCCATCCATCCTCACCACTTTCAGGACCAAGTGCCCTCCGTTGGGTCTGGGAAGAGTTTATCTGGAAGTCTCACTCAGTTTCTGCATATTTAGGGATGGATACATCATGTGGCAAAAAGATGAAATATTCAGAAACTTATGTACCAAGTCATAAGAAAACATAGAATGAAAATTGCATGAAACTTTTGCAGCCAAAGAGAGACAGCTGCAGCCAGCAACTCCTTGGAAAGTCGTGGTAAAGTCAGAAAATTCCCTTTGTGTCTGGCTGAAAATGGGGATACTGCGGGCTGACCTCATCCTGCTGAGCTTTGCCAACCAACAGAAAGGGAAGGGTCAGGAAACCACTGATCTCCTCATTTTGTTAAGCATGTCTCCTCTCCCATTGCTTTCATCCCCATTTTCTATGACTTCTGAAGGGCATGATGCCTGACTTTTTAGTCTGTGGTGTCCACTGCCCTCGCTTTTCCCTCTTCTGATTCACTGCAGGTTTTTACATTTGCTTTATGCCTTTTAAGGCAACTTGAGTTCTCATATGGGGAGCAGCCATATTCTGAGCATGAGGCTTCCTTGGCTCAGATGTTTTGTGAAAGGAAAGGAACAGATTTTTGCATGGTTTCTCACTACCTTTACTGTTCTTGCACTGCAGATGTGGCAGCTCATAGAAGGCCTGAAGAAATCATCAGTCAATTGTTTTTTAGGGACAAATATGTAGCCCACACATGGCCCTGTGAGTATTAAACATGTCAAGATAATCTGACAAGTATTTGCATGAAGAGGAGCACTGGAAAGGTGAGGAGCAAAGCAGGTACAAAGCAGATTGTCTCCAGAGGGACCAGAAAGAATATGTAATCCTTTTACAAAATAGTAGGTCTGATATCTTCATAGTGCTTCATAGTGCACTTTAGAGTGGTATCCTGGCTTTCAAACATCCTTTGTAAATTGAATCTGTGCAGATGTGTGCCCTAGGAAGGCTCTCAGGAAAACAAATAGGTGGTTTTCAGTGCTTTCTGCCCTGTAAATACAGCCAGCCTGCATTTTCCTTCTGAAAATGATGCAGAGTTCAGTAGTTCAACTGAATCACAGTGGCACTCACATTATTTATTTCAGCCCTGAATGATGAGCTGGACACAAGATATTAATGACTGAGATCTGTCTCTGTGTCAAACACATAATCGACACAGAAATCTGATTCTGACAGGTGAAAAGGGAGTTTTCAAATTTCACTATCTGCAAACTTCTCCTCCTGAAAGCTACCTCCTTCCAGGGGTGATTTCTGGGTGTCACTTCCAGCCTGTGTTTGTCACAGAGCGCAGGGATTTATGGTCCAAAATCCTTGATAATAAAGAGATTTTAGTAAGGCTGTACCTCAGCCCAGAGCAATTTGTGGGGAGCAGTGTCACTCTGAGGCTGGAAGGGCTCTTGGCTCCTGCAGAAGCATGGTGAGAGCCACAGGCCATTTCAGGGAAGGACAAGGGTGACAGACCCCCCATTCACTGTCAGGTGTACAGAACAGCACAGCACCCTCTGGTCCATCTGTTCCTTCACAGAGCTAGTACATGACTCCTCCACGTGTGCAATATGATGAATATTGTGCAGGTCACCTCCTGAGCTGCAGAGATGGGAGGCAGTTCCATAAGGCTCAGGATCCTGTCTCTGATGTAGCACTTGAGTTAGCTATTTATTTTAGTTTTCCTTTTTTGCACTCCCGTGTCAGTGTAGAGACAGCCAAGAGATCTTTTGGACAGCCCCTGGTGAGGCATCGGCTTCAGCACGCTGGAGGTCTGTGCTGTGCCACCCCAGGGTGATTAAAGAGGCTCTTGGGCACATCCAATCCTGAAATTCTAATGGAGTTCTGCTCAGAGAGGGGGAATTGCATGGAGCAACACTCGGTTGAGTTTGATCAATGCAGGGAGAACTCTGGATGGCATTTCCTGCTCTCCATCTCTGCTAATTGACTGTATGTGTTGGTATGAAATTTTGGCAAGAATTTGATAGGAGAAGTAATAAGGTAAATGTCTGCAACTGAGTTGCCATTTATCCTCAGCCCTAATGAACTACCTGTGTGCCTTCCTGACACCTTTGGGTGGAAAGCCAGAGCACATCTAGTAAATAAATTGCTTTCCACCACTGCCTTCAAGTTGGCTTCCTTCAAATGAGCACAGACATGAAACACAGCTGTGAACCTATGCCACAGTTTTTCATTTTAATTTGTGATTTTATCCAAAGCAATAGTCTTCCCAAGGCTTGCTTCAGCACAGTTCAAAGATGTTCAATAGAACATTAACTATTGCTAATGCAGTTCCTGAGATTTTTGGCTTGCTGGGAGAGCTCTTGTGGCTGCTTTGCATTCAGAGCTTGCTGTGTGTTGGGCTCATTCCGCTTCCTCGCAGATTCATATTTGAGTGTGGTCATCTCTCAGAAGGAAGGCTAAGTTAACTTGCTGAAAAAGCAAAGAGCTTTCTCTCCACAGAACGAAATTGCAAGTCTCTTCCAATCTCATTTATGTGGCTCTTATACCAGTGTGGACGCCTGATTTACGACCCTGGCCTGATTTACAACTCTCTGAGACCAGATTTAGCCCTAAGAGTTTTTTGAGTTAATGCAAGTGGAAACATAGCTGGAAAAAAAATAAAGGAAGGAAAATGCACTGTAATGGTTTCTAATGAGAGGAATAATTATGGGCAACTGGTGATCCAATACACAACATCACTGATCTGAAATAGTGACATCTGGATTTATGTTCAGGTCATTAGGGCACTGCAGCACCTCTGTTATGGGGAAAGGCTGAGGGAGCTGAAAAACTTGTTAGGCAAGTGCCACCCCCTTCCTTTTGGGTTGCAAACCTGATGGGAGGAAAGAGAGCACTGGCATGCTCTGGTTCTGAAAATGTTGGCTCCAGCAATGCACTGCCTGGGTGACTCTTGCTTTTCATTTTCTGTTAAGATCACAGTGCATTGTCACCTAACCCATGAGATCAGGAGTCCCCAAGTTAAGTAAATAAATACATTTCCACATCTACTTAAAAAAAAAAAATCTGCAAATATGCTTTTCTATGGGAATAGATGGTTCTATCATTTCTGTGTCTGCGAAATGTTTTGTTTTGGTCAGATTATTTGGTCATTATCTCTGTTGTTTTTGTTAAGCTTTTGTTTTCTGTCAGTTTTCACCATTATCACATTTCAGGTTGCATTGGAATCCAACTCTCTGCCTGTAACAAAGTGGCTTTACAAATTATTTTCACGATTTCTTAAAATACTTGCAGTTTTCATTCCAATTTGCAATGAAATAGCAAAATTTCCTGCACCTAGAAATTGTCATAAGCTCTCATTTTAAAGCAATGGGCCAAGGGACACAATTTAAAGCACAAGATAAATAACTTGCACACACTGCCTGCGCTGGCAGAAGATGGACTGTGTGTTTCCTTCCCTCATCTTTGTCTTGTAGACTGTCTTGTGTGATGGAGTGCCAAGCAAGGACTGAAATGTGCTTCAGGCAGCCTTCAGTGGTGCTGCTTTTCTCCTCCCTGACCAGTGGGATTTAACTTGCAATGTTTAGCACAGAACTGCACACTCCATTTGGTACAGCTTCAAGAGCACAACAATTACAGGAGTAAATCACCAATATCTGCACAGTGTCTGCCGAAACTAAGATTATAAAGCACTTAGAGAGCTGCAAACACTGGCAGCTAGAGGCAATAGTGCTGGAAGGTAGTCTGTCTCCAAAGTTACCCCCCTAAGGAAGAGAGTTAATTATAATAATTATATTCTTATTTTTTCATTTCTTTGGGGACCAGAACTTTGGAAATGGGTCTGAGCTGTGATATAGGCAGACAGCTCTAGAAATTACCCCAAATAGAAAAACTGTGGTGTTCAAGACACCACCTTCCAGAGAAGAGAGCATGAAGGATACTTTCCCTACCTCTCCCAAGCACAGTTATGTATTGATCTTTGAAAATTCTCCAGCTTATTGTTCCTGTAGAAAGTGAAGGAGTTTAAAATGTCCAAAAAGTGCTTATGTCTGCTATGTAAAGTTCATTTTTATGCTCTTTGTCCTCTTGAAGGAGTCACAGCCAGCCCAAATTTACAGACAGATTCACTGTAGAAAAAAACTAGTTTGGATTGCTTGAAAACCCTGCACGCTTGGCCCTCCTCCTGACCATCCTCCCATGGTCCCAGCCATGGCAATACTCAGTATTGGAGCAACACATATTTATGGATAGTGCTGCCAAGTTTTGCCTCCATCCAGTGCCACCAAAGAGCTCTCCAGAAAACCTCATGGTGTGTATACAGGCACCCAACTTTGGGGATTTTTTGGCTTGATATGCCTAAAGAAAAGATAACCTCAGCTGCTGAGTAGAGTTAAATTTATTACAAACAGTGACAGACATCACATCACAAGGACTTCTGTCCTTGAGGGTTTAGGGAAAGCTTCTGCATTTCCCCTCATGTTTTTTGAAGGAGTTGCAGAATCATAGAAATTAAGAATGGTTTGGGTTGGAAGGGACTTTAAAAATCATCCAGATCCACCCCCCTGTCTTGGACAAGGACACCTTCTACCAGACCAGGTTGCTCTAAGCCCTGCCCAGCCTGGCCCAGAACTCTGCCAGGGATGGGGCAGGCACAGCTTCTCTGGGCACCCTGTACCAGTGGCTCACCACCCTCACAGTAAAGATCCTTTCCTAATATCTAATCTAAACCCACTTTCTTTCCATTTGAAGCCATTCCCCCTTGTCCTGCCTCTCCACATTTCTCTTGTAGGCACCCCTCAGGTACTGGAAGACTAATTGGGGCACCTCAAAGCCTTCTCTTTTCCAGGTTGAACAATCAGCCTTTCCTCATAGCAGAGGTGTTCCATCCCTCTGATCATCTGGACTCACTCTCCAAGAGTCTAATGTCCTTCCTGTGCTGGGGACCCCAGAGCTGGATGCAGCCCTGCAGGTGAGTGATGCCTTAAATGGCTACCTAGAAACAGAGACCAGACAGGAATAAAGGAATAAAGGAGGGATTAATTGGAAAGGCCTTCAGAGGTACACTCTGGGCTCCAGAGGCTCCTGCCTCAGTGCATCCCAACATGGACAAGGACAGCTCACGAGTTCTTCCCACTTGGATATCAGCATCAATTCCCCAAGCAGAAGCCAGGCAAGGATGGAATTTGCCCAAGCTTGCCCCCCTCTCCCCAAGATGAAGGTTTACAGTTCTTGTTCTGGGTGTCCTTGGAGAGCAAGTTAGAGGTTTTGTTGTGTCTATCTTAGCATAGAGAACAGCACTTAGTGAACTACAAGAAACTTCAGAGTTCCACTGGGCAGTACAAGATTTGAAAAATATAAAAGTTAAAACCTAAGGCATCGTGGGCACTCCAGAGCTGGATGCAGCCCTTCAGGGGGGTCTCAGCAGAAGGGCAGAGTGCCCTCCCTGACCCTGCTGCCCACATTGCTGGGAATGCAGCCCAGGATGGGATTTGCTTTCTGGGCTGAAAATGCACCTTGCCAGCTCATGCCCAGCCTCTCACCCACCACACTTCACAGGAGGACCTGCCACAGCTCCTTCCAGTTCCAGCCAAGAGTGGGGGGTCAGGGCAGCAACAGTGATGGCTGATAAGGCAGAGCAAATCATAAGTGAGATACCAGCATGGGCTGAGGCAGCCCTCAAGCACAAGGAGTGAATTTCTGCTGTTGATTACAGCGAATGAGGAGTGTCACTGGCCTGTTGGTACAGATTGAGACTGCCTTGCCAAAGAAAAGCTTGTTACCTGGGTGAAACTGTGTAGCCTTCAAATGAAACATGTCATAAATGAGAACAAGTGCACAACATTTATATGACCCAGCTGGCTATTTTCTTCCTGTGATAAATACCAAGGCTGAAAGGCAAACAAGCAGAATACATTCTGTTCTCCAAAATTTAGGATAACAGAGTTTCCAAGGTATTTAAATTTGGAACCACTCAAATGCTAAAAAGACTTTAAAACCAATATAAAATATTTTATAAATATAGTTCAATATGGCTTATTCGTTTTGCTTTGATTAAAGTAAGAACAAATCTCTTATGACATTTTAAAAACAAAATGGGACAACCTCAATAAGTCATTTCTTTTTTTTTACTATCTAATAATAGTTCGAAAACAGTATCCAAAGGAGCATTTCTCTTGCAGTAAAACTGCAGGGAAAATTTCTTTTGTCTAAAATATTTCAACCAGCTCTGGGATTGAAAAAATTCTGGGTTAACATTTATTTTACAGACAGATCTATTTTTGTCCAGGACCACCTGGCTGGTGAATACCAGGAGATAAAACCAACATATACAAGTCTCAGAACAAAGGTTTCTGTCACAAATAAATCAGTGTTCCAGCAGCACAAATGGAAAGTGGAAGAGGAGAGACCTTAAGGCCCTGAACGTGTGACTCTGTTAGGATTCGGGTCATGATGATGTATGAAAAATTTTGTCAGGGAACAATAATTCACTTTACTTTGGACTAGATAAATTAGGAAATATGGAAACTTGCATTAGCTTTCAGAGCTGGTATTCCACATGCATGGGAAATGTGAAATTCTCTGTGTCTGTCAGGAATGAAGCTGTAGGGGAGAGAAAACATAAGGCTTAGCCAAAATTTTCAAAGGGACTTATGACACTGGATTGCTGATGGAATCTTATTTTCACAAGGGTAATCCAGAAATACCTGTGTGTCTGTGATGCCTCTTCAGAACTGGGCATCCAAAAGGTGAGGAACACATCCTAATTTAGTAAATCTTTGTCTTAGAGATTAATTCTAAACCATTTCTGGAGGAGGAAGTGAGGACCAATACGAAGGTGGGGGTTGGCCTCTTCTCTCAGGCAACCACCAACAGGATGAGAAGAAATGGCCTCAAGCTGTGCCAGGGCAGGCTCAGCTTGGACATCAGGAGAAATTTGTTCATGAAAAGGGCTGATGAGCACTGGAATGGGTTCGGGTGGAGTTGTCATCCCTGGAGGTTTAAGAAACAGCTGGGTGTGGCACTTACAGTCATGGCTTAGTTGACAAGGCGGTGATCAGTCAAATGTTGGACTCGACTGATGCCTTAAATGGCTCCCTAGAAACAGAGACTAAACAGGAATAAAGGAATAAAGGAGGGATTGATTGGAAAGGCCTTCAGAGGTACACTCTGGGCTCCAGAGGCTCCTGCCTCAGTGCATCCCAACATGGGCAAGGACAGCTCCCGAGTTCTTCCCACTTGGATCTCAGCATCAATTCCCCAAGCAGAGCCCAGGCAAGGATGGAATTTCCCCAAGCTTGCCCCCCTGTCCCCAAGATGAAGGTTGGCAGTTCTTGTTCTGGGTGTCCTTGGAGAGCAAGTTAGAGGTTTTGTTATGTCTATCTTAGCATAGAGAACAGCAGTTAACAATCTACAGGAAATTTCAGAGTTACACTAGCAGTACAAGATTTGAAAAATATAAAAGTTAAAACCTAAGGAATCACGATGACCTTGGAGGTCTTTTCCAACCTAAATGATTTTATGCTCCTGGGATTCTCTGGACAAAATAAATTGTGGATATGCAAGTAATTTGTCAGTTGTCAACACTGGTTTACAAGAACACTTAAGCAAAATAAATATGACCTTTTTATCGGAGATTTTAACACTTTATGTTCCCATTTTCAGACAATTTACTCTAAGAACCTTTAGTTATTGCCCAGAAATGGACTTCAACAAGATTGAAGCATGGTGCAAGTGACATCAAGTGGTCATTTGAAGCAATCTTCCCATCAAAGCAGAAGCCATGGGCTGCCCTGCAGACCCCCAAAGGCTGAGGCTCACAGAACCATAGCAAGAGCTCAGCACTGGCTCATAGTCCTGCACTAAAAATGAACATTCATAAAGGTGTCCACTCTGAGCCTGTACTTTGTGCAGTCCATCACAGACCACCCACTCCCAATAATTCCACCGAGCCAGATAACTGGGAAACAGATTCTTAAAATTACCCAGAATTTCTCTACTTCCTCGGACAGCTGTAGCTGTTGGCATCAGCCAATACATTCCTAAATATATTGAAACAGAGCTTGTTCCAATAAACTTCATGTTGTAACTTTAACAAGTCCATGGCCCCGACCATCAGTGTTTGTTTCAGAAACATTCGAGGACTTTTGCAAAATGCGAGTGGATGATATTCTGGGGGAATGGGTGAAAAACAGGCATGATAAATGAGCAGCCCTGAGCAGCCTGCTCTAGAACACTCTTCTTGAGCATGGGAGTGTGGATTCCAGGGATATTTCCAGCCTCATCCATTCCATAAGCCTGAGATTCTGTTCAGTTGCAACAATATTGAAATATTTGTTTTGAAAACACTTATATGTGTTGGTTTGCCGTTGGATTTTTTTCCCCTCAGTTCATCCTTATGCTCGTAATGTGGCTTCAATCTGCTAAAGTGTAATTTTTTTCTAGTGTAGAAACCGTTTCACAAAGCTTTAAACTGCTGTAATTCCCAGAGTTGCTGTGTGAAAAGCTTCCACATCCATAATAAACTGCCCAACTCTGGAGGCAGCAGCACCAGCACTTGAAACATGGCTGTCTACACCAGTTCTAGATTCCTTCCAAGTCTCATGTACTCCTAACTAGATTCTGTGCATGTTTTTCATGAAAGCTTAGGACAAAATAAATGCTATAAATTCATCTCAGTTATTCTTTATGGAGGTCATTGCTGTCTCAAAGATTCAGAGTTCTGGTGACAATTAATTGCAGCAATTTCAAAATTTTTGTTTCCACTTTTTACAAGTACTTCAGATTTGATAAACCAAATAACTAGATTAATATAATCTCATCCATTTCCCTAGTTTCCCTTGTGATGCTTTGGTGGGATTATGCAGCTTCAGCCCTTTTTTTCAGCTGATAAGGTTGTATTTATAAGTACGTGAAAGCACAGAAGTGCTTTCTAAGGAGAACTTACTGAAAGTCCTGTTGGAATTTGTGAACTGAAATCACTTAAAGTATTTGTATTCCTGATTTGCTCATCACTGACACATTTTTCGTCAGCCCTTCAATTAAGGCATGTTGGAGTCACTTGAGGTGCAAGTATTAGATATTGCTCTGTCTTTAGAGGTTTAAAAAAAAAATCTAGCTTGCCTAGGAAGTAGGAATACTGGCACATTCTGGCAGCCAGTGTTAATTTCTGGCCAATGTTAATTTCTACCAGAGATTCCCCGTGCCTCTGATAATTTAAAAGAAAAGAGGTCAGAATTTTCCTGCACCTCTGGAAAAAAATATTGACAAGGTTTAGTGCTCTGTGGTGGTGGGATGGCTTCAGATCTACCTGACAAATATATTTCTGTGTCATCAGACAAGATAACACAGGTCCTGTGAGTAGGACCTGCAAGTGTGAGGGGCTAGAGACAAGTTCTAATGCTCATGGAGTATCCCAGGACAGAGTCTGTTCCCATCATATCATGGTATCTTCTGCTTCCATCACATAGTGATGATTGGGTCCACCAGGACATGAAGGGACCTGTTTCTTCCTGTGTAGCATAGAGATAGCTGTGGCAGCTCTCCAGTTCCTGTCTTGTTCCCAAAGGCAGAAACCCTGGAAAATGGAGTCACTTTATTTTTAAAACATCACCAGAAAACATAGACCTCAATCCTGCAAGTTTTTTAGGTGTAGCTCTGAACTGAGCAGGCAGTTTCAGAGAGAGCCACTGCCTTCTCTCTGATTTCTATGTGTTTGGCCAATCTTTGGTAGGAATGAGAGTCCTGATACTGGGAAGAGTAGTTTTGGTGTTGAGCAGAAGAAGAAATGGCAGAAGGTAGCTGGAGAAGAGCAGCAGCACAGGCTTGCTGTTGGACAGAACTACTCTGACTTTGAATTTTGTGCTTTGGGTCGATTTTTGATTTGTCTCCTGCTCTGCTCACCCTCTCCCACAGCAATGAAGCAACTTTAAATGCTACTGTAAAAATAGCAAACTCACCTCAAACAAAAGGTTTCCTTTCATACCTTGCAAATTCAGACTGTGGGAAGCTTTGGCTCAGTCCCTTTCTGTAATTTTTCAGATATCAGTACCTTTATTGCAACTCATCCCACTTCAGCTATTGAATCCAAACTTTACAGAGGTTGGGCAGTGCTTCCTGTCCCAGTGTGCTCACATTTCCATGTACAATTACATTTGTATCAGTCACTGATCAAAATGACTGATATAAATGACACTCAAAATGTTACTTTACCATTTTTGCAATCGCCCTCCTGCAAATTTTCCCTTCCCACTTTGAATTTCTTCCAGACATTTCAGTCTCTTTGAAACCTCTGTTTTTACAGGACCAGCAGTGCTTTTCCCAAAAGGTAAAATTATTTCCATTCCAGGTATTTGCAGAGCAGTTAATAACTATGTCTTATAAATCAAATGACCTAGCACTTTCTGGAAAGCAATGGAAACTTTTCTGTCAGTGGGAATGTGTCAGTATTTTAATTAAATGCAAAATAATACTCATTACATCTAACAAAGTAGAATAGTATTACCATTTATCCGAATAAATGAGCAAACAATCCAAATCCCAAAGCTACAGAATGAAATGGAATTAAGCTGCCTGTGATGGTTTCCCCCCTAAAATAATCATTCCTGGTCACTGTATCACAGGTGCTTCCATTTTTCAATTTATTTCTTAATTACATTTTCCTGTCAGAATTTTTTTTCTCTGACTTCAAATGCCATAATTCATCTATCACTTTTCCTTCCTTTCTAAAATTTACCTTGGACTCAGTCAGAAATGGAAGAGGGGGAGAAAGTGGGAGCACTGATTGAAATAGAAAATGGCATCACTGTATTAAGGTCCAAAATAACAAATGCAGAAGTTTCCAAAAGGTAAAGAATTTAAAGAAAAAAAATTTAAAAACCACCCATGAGTACAAAATATCAGCAAAGCACCCTCTGGTTGAGTCAATTTTGTCTTGCATGTTAATAAACTACTTCCATAGAGGAAGGTTTGGCTTGCAAAGCGCAAAGGGATGGATAACAAGGCACTGCTGCAAGGGGGATTCAGGCTCTCAGAAGCAGCATTTGGGCACCTATGGAGAGCTGCAGGCAGGGAATCCACAGCCAGGAATTCACTCCTGGCAGCAGAGCCTTGGAGCAGCTGTGCTGTGTCTCTGTCCTGTGCAGGGACCTCGCTCTCCAGCACCAGACTTTCAGTGTAGCCCAGCCACACAGCCATGTTCCACTCTTTCCAGGCTCCTGGGGAATACCTGTGCTGCCAAAGGAAAGGCATGGAACCAGATTAAGTGCTGGACATCTGTTGTCCATGTTGCTTGGCTGTTAAATCACTCCTCAACTCTTCTAGACGAATTCAGGACAGAAAGGGTGAGCTCTAAACAGCACAGATGTGAGCCAGATGCTTCCACCTGCACTTGGTGTCTGAGGCTGTTTCCTTCAGCAGCACAGACACGGCCCAAGCAGCTTTCTAGAGGAATTGGTGTTGGTGCTGTATCCCAAAATAATGCTCGCATTTCCTTAGGGAGGAAAGTTACTTGTGAGGAATTGAGTTTGGGATCACTATTCATTCAGAGGCTTTAGATTTTAGATTATTCAGACAAGTGAATACAATTCAGAATCTCCACTTTAACTTTTAAAATTAGTGTGAGTTGCCTTGCATTTATTCAGTTATAAATGTGCATTAGGATTTCTGTTGGTTGGCAGAGGTGTGCATTTCTGTGGTGGTGGAGAAGGCTTCCCCACCAGCCCTTGGTCCAGAGCCAGCAGCTGCTCTGAGGCACCTACTGCTTTGGGTACAGTTTAGTGGGCTTTTAGTGTTTTGCTTTAACTGCTCAGTCCTTTGTTTTCTTGTATGATGCTGAAGCCAACTGAGCCCTCAATAGCACTGGGGCCAAAAGAGCACAGGCATGCACACAGTCCAGGTCTTCTAGGAAAGTGTCCACAGGGTTTCTCCACATCAGCAATAACTTTTGGCACATTGCCTGACCGTGTCCTGGCCAGCTGCAGGAAAGCAGTTTTTGAGCATCTACCATCACGTGTTACTGCCTTTTCTGTCCTGTTTGCATCCCATAGGCACTGAGCTCTATCCAGACGTATTTTTACTAACAGAATCTGAAAGCCTAATAGCAGTGACTTCTCTGCCTTTATCAGCAAAAAATGCATGTATAATCTGACAGGAAAACTACTAATCCACTAGGACTTGGACATTTCATTAGCATGGAGAGAGGAGCTTTTATTGCCTGGTCAAGCTCATAAACTTGTCTCCAACTGGAAGGAAGTGGCACATAGTTTGAAACCCTGGAGTTGGGTAGTACATGTGCTCAGCTGCCACGTCAATCTCATTTGCCCCAGGGGGATGCTTGCAGCACTGTCCTAAGCCCACGTGTAAAGGTCGCACGAGGAGAGACTGCTCCTTGTTGTGCTGCTCTGCAGCAGCAGATTTGCCTCTGCAGGCACTGTGCTGGGAGCTGAATTCTTGCTTGGGAAAGTGCTACTTGGACTGGGATATTTTCTAAGCTGCTGACCAGCTAAGCTGTCCCCAAGATCATGGAAACAGCAAAAGGAAAGGAAAAGCAATTTACTGAGAGTCATAGGTGAGAATTTACCTGGGCTTTCCACCTGACAGCATCAATTTCTGCCTTAGAGTGATAAACAGTGCACAATTCACTGGAAAAAATCTTGTGTCCCTTCTTCCTCCTGTGCTCACAGTCACTTTGCTCTGTTTCACCCTCACCAGTGCTCTGCCCCCATCTTCTCCTTTCCCCTTCTTGTCTCACCAACTCTGCACATGCCTAACCAGGCTTTCCTGCTTCACTACCCCTTCTCTTACATGGTTCAACCAGATTTATCTTCCTCCTCCCTTTCCCCAGGCTTAGGAAGGGTTCTTCTGTGGTAGCTCTTCTTCCTAAACTGTGGAGAGCACAGATTTGAGCCTTGAATGAGGGCACTTCTACAAAGTGCTCCTGGAGAGGACAAGGAGTTCAGGGCTGGACCTACTCCTGGAAAGAAAAGTTCATTCTAGTGATGGTTTAAGTTTTAACTTTCATATTTTTCAAATCCTGCACTGCCCAGTGTCACTCTGCAGTTCCCTGGAGCTCGTTCAGTGCTGTTCTCTCATGCTCACACACACACAACAAAGCCTCTCCAGCTCTCCAAGGACACCCAGACCCTCCTAGGCCCAACAACTGCAAACCACAATCTTGGGGACAGGGGGGCAAGCTTGGGCAAATTCCATCCTTGCCTGGCTTCTGCTTGGGGAATTGATGCTGATATCAAAGTGGGAAGAACTCATGAGCTGTCCTTGTCCATGTTGGGATGCACTGAGGCAGGAGCCTCTGGAGCCCAGAGTGTACCTCTGAAGGCCTTTCCAATCAATCCCTCCTTGATTCCTTTATTCCTGTCTAGTCTCTGTTTCTAGGTAGCCATTTAAGGCATCACTTGTGCTTTCTCCTCCTGAATCTTGTATTTCATCCAATGGTAGGAAAGATTATACATAATCTATTACTGTCAGAACCATGGTGTAGAACTACTGTAGGAAGACTTATGCATAGTATTGGATTTTATAGAGGGTTTTCTGTTGTCCCTCAGCTAACCCTAACACTAAGGCTGAAACTTTATCTTGTTTAATTTTTTTCCTTTAACTTGTCCTAGGCAATCTGATAGCAGAAATATGCCAGTGCAGTCCAACTTACTAACCTGATAAAGCAAAAAATGGTCCTGATCCACAAGTACGTGATCCATTAGGAGAAAGGCGAAATCTCCAGTGTATTTCTCTGACCATTTCAGCTGTTACACAATAACTATATGCAAATCCAGGGTTATTTCTCACAGCTGGCACAGCCTGGCTTAGATAAATATAAAACTTGCTTTAAGGGAATAGCTCGTAATTGGGTTAGGCACAGGGTTTTAATTAGATTTACGTAAATGCATACAATGCATTGCAAAAATCAATAACCTGGAGAGCTTCTTTGGGCTTATTGTTTAAATCAGCAACACCAAGGCAGCTGAATTTAACAGTATATTTACCTACCTCCCTTTCCCTCCAAAAATGGCACTTTTTACATGACTGATGGCATGTTTGAAATGTGCTGTGCTGTCCCATGCTTGTGTCTTTTTTATCTGTCTTGGCCATTTGCAGTTTGGGTGTTTGCAGAGAGAACCCTGTCAGTACAGAAGAAGGTAGGAAGTATTTTAATTAAGGAAGAATTTGAGATTTAAACTAAAAGCTGTGCTATCCAAACAGTTCAGGTTCACCTTGTAGGTTGACATGAGGTTATCAGGTGCTGAAGTTAAAGCCTTTACCATCCCTGCAAGTGGTAGCAGAGGTAAAGAGGGAAGCAAGGTCTTTTTGTTGTGGCTAGAAGTAAAAGCCTGTGAACTACACATATCATGTTTCAGAGACAGGGTTTGCTGATTTTCTGTAAAGGACTCGAGAAAAAATAATTGTTTCATTATTTATTTCAACTGAGAAATTGAAATTGTTAAAAAATAATTGCTTTATTATTTACTGATAAAGACTTCCTTGCCTCTATTCATCAATGAAGAGGGAAAAGACAGATAGAAAATGGTAACATCAGCTAATTCCTAAATGGAACAAGTTCAAGTGCAGTGCGAAATGGATTTAAAATACCCTTAGAGTTCCAAACCCAAATAGCTACACGTTGCATTTTCTAAGGGAAAAACATAAGCAGATTTTCTCTTCTTTTCTGCTTTGTCTCCTACCCCAGTATGGTCTTGTTGACACTGCTGCTTTTTCACACCTTAAGGAGTCTTTCTTTCCTTAGGAGAATTTATGTAAAATAAGGGCGAGACTTTTAGCACAGCTTGGTATTGAGCTCATTTACAGTCAGTGGAAAACCACCACCAACAAGTGCTTCAAAACCCTTAAACCATCACCTGGCAGAGGGAAAACTCTCATTTTCCAGGACCACCATCAAGTGCTGAGTTATGCACTCACCAGGTAACTGCCAGGTTTAAAGGGCTTGTGCCTTTCTGCACACACTTTGTGATATGGTCATTAATTGACTGATCACTGCCTAATCCTCCTGACTCTTCAGCACCTGAGTGGACACAATTCTTGTCTCCTTGCCAGGTGAAGTGTGGTTTCCAGCCTTTTTACTGCTGTTCCAGAGCCCCAGTACATTTTCCCTCACCTATTTGGTTTATCACCTGATTGTCTTCTCACCTATTTGGTTTGTCACTGTAGTAACATAACCAGATTTTGGGATGTCTGAAGATGCTTAGAGAATTCTAATGGAATTTTCCAAAGCATCACTGTTTTTCCCAAGAAATCCCAGCTAGATCCTTCTGCTCCTCCATCTATGGACCTGAGCTCTTCACCTCTCCACTTCCAACCTGGTTCTCTTTTTTCTCTTGTGTCTCTCAATACTGCCTTAACCCCTTCTCCCAACTTCAGCCCCCGTCTTGCCTCTTCATCCTTTCTCCATTCTGTTATTTTGATGGATCTTCCTCCCAAATTCATCTCCCCCTTTCTTCACCCCACTCCCTGCCCCATCAGTGCTTCAAATTTCATGTGTTTTTCATCTTTCACCTTTCATCTTGTCCTTTCTGCTTACTTGTTTTACTGCTGCACAGTGAGATTCAGCAGCAGTGGAAGAGAAATTCCAGCTCCACATTCCTCACCCCTGGCTGCAGCAGGTGTTACCCCATGGGCCCAGTGCTTCACACCAGTTGCAGGCAAGAGGGATCACACATGTCAGAGATGTGCAAATCTCCTGAGGTGAACACTGACACCTTCAAAGGTAGCAACAAAAAAATTCAGAAAAAAAACCAAACCATTAACTGAGCCTTATAGCTTGGTGGATTTTCACAGCAGCAGGGAAAGGCAGAGCTGTGACCCCAAAAAACACACCTGTTCTAAATTCTAGTGTGCTCATGGTTTCTACTGAAACCAAGCAAAGCAAAACAAAACAAAACAGAAAGGCTTGCCAATATTCTTTTAAGACAGCGAAGGAAAATATGCTTCCTGTTCTCTTATATTCTTGTTTCAAAGATCTAAATTTTCTTCTCAACCTTTTTTTACCTAAAAAGAAGTGAGAAAAAAAACCCCAAACCATAAAAATCAAAACAGAAGCAAAAAGCCCAAGCAGCCTCTCCTTATATGAATTCTCAGGGAGGAACATTTGGGGTCACCTGTCCTGGCTGTGTCTCCCCCCAACCTTCCCTGCACCCCTGACTTCTTTATCAGTGTGGTTGTAGGAAAAGCAGAATGGGCCTTGGCTCTGTGTCAGCCTTGCTCAGCAATAACAACATCTCTGTGCTATCAACCCTGTGTTCAGCACTGATCCAAGACACAGCCCCACACCAGACACTGGCAAGAAAATTAAGTCTACCCAGCAAAAAGAAGCACACATCAACAATGTTTAATGCCAACAGTGATTTACAATATCATACAGGTTATGTTTAAGTTTGATTAAAGACTGGAAATTGCCATTGTTGAGGGTTAACCCTTCCATTCTGTCTGCAGTGTAGATAGAATGAACAGCAGTGGCATGTCTGTATTTACACACAGTAAGAAATGGGCTATCTGAGAACTAGGAATACAAGCACTAAATAGAAATAAAATCTTTGGACCAGCTAATTTTTCAGTTTCCATGTTTGCTACTTACTTCAGTTGTTTTACCCTCCTTACCTTTTTCAATTTTTTCTCTTGTTTTTCTTCTTATGCTGTTCACAGCAACACTCTCTTTCCCGAAAAAATAGGGTGGACTGATGAGTCTATTGAGACCTGTCTTCATGTGAAATTTTTTGCTGGGTGGACTGACACTGCAGCCAGAAGTACCCAAGTAAATATTGCTTTCAGAAAAACAGTATTTAAATCTCCACCCCAATGGTGAAGATAACTAACACAGTTATGTGCTTGAGCATCTTCATCAGACACGTCCTGAAAATTATCTTGGTTGTCTCAATGAGCTTAGAACTGGTGACCAAAATATGGTTTTCAGGAAGGAAGATTTAAGGTGTCATTTGTGCCAGTGCAGTCTTGTGTTAACCAGGAAAACTGAGAGTCACTGAGCTGTGCAGGCCAGACTTAGAACACAACGTGTCAATTAGACAGATTCAAGTCAGGGGCTCCATCACTAAAACACAAGGAGTCATTTTGACTCTGTAAGGAAGAATCGAATCATGACTTGGCCACAGATGCAAAATTTGCATATGTCAAAAAACGTGCAAATGTGTCAATAAAGTATTTCGCAAGAAAACAACAGCCACTAGAATAAACAAAACAAAAAATTAAATTCTTTCCATTCATCCTTTGAAAGAGAATGAAAGAAACTCCCTTGTAGAAATTTGAAAGTATGCCCAGGCAAGATATATATGGAAAGAAATCTAAATTTGAGGTAGGAACATGCATCTCATATAAAAATGTTGTGGGTTTTTTTTGTTCGGTTTTTGGTTGGGTTGGGGTTTTTTTTTTTCAGGATAAAACATTCTTCAATGAATTTTTTTAAGACTCGGTTTACACAGGGAAATGCTAATGTTATTGTGTAGAGGCAGCTGCTGGGCCAACTCAAATCAAGTTTGGACTGCATCCTATAAAATCTGTCTGGAGGAAGCATATGCATTTTTGGTGCCTGGATTTGAACAGTAGTCTCTGAAATAACTTGGTTCAATATTTGGCAGTCAGGGAACACAGAAGAAAAGCTGAATCTTCAATAAAATTGTCACTTGTATTCACAAGAGTAATATAGACCAAAGTGAGATGCTTTGAAACTGCACAAAGGAACAAACAGGAAGATGGAGCAAAAGGCACACAAAACCACAAGAAAAGATAAGTAAAGGCTAATTTTGTGGCAGAATTGACAGGCTGCCTAAATGAAAAAGGAAATCAGTTCCACATGGCAGGTAGGAGCCAATAACAAATGAATGATAAGAACAGGAGACAGCAAAAGAAAGAATATCCTGGGCTAAGAACATGAAGAAATGGCATGAGGAAATGGTCCTGAGGAATGTTTCTTACCTATTAAACTGGAGGGTTTTGCTTACTTACAGTACACAGGGAGCATACAAAGTGTAACCTGCCATCCTTGAAAATAAAGCTGAGTGGCTGGTGGCCTGGATCAGCACTATTTTTGTTATTAGTTTTGTGGCAAGAAGAGGATTTTGTGAGGATGCACAAGGCCTTGCTGAGCCCTTGCTGATGCACAGAAAGGAGGTGACCAGCCCAGCTGACCAGTCCAGGTGGAGCTGGACTGAGCTGTCCCTTCACCAGCTGGCCAGAGTGGTGGGATGAGGCAGCCCTGGATCACCCTGCTGAGAACAGACTGAGCACTCCAAAGCTTTCCAACTCCCTATATGCCTCTCAAATTCCATTATTCAGTCCTGGCCCTGCAGCTGGAGTTGTTCTGACTGTACAGAAAGGCTGGATTTTTCCACTACATGTCTCATGGAAATCCATAACACAGAATTTTCAAATTGGACCATTGAGATGCTAAATTAATGTGGTGGCAATACTTTTCTAGTGAAATGTTGCAGAGAAAGGAGCCTAGATTTCACTGTTTTCTTCTTAACTCATTTCTCTATGTTTAGAATTTGTACAGAAGGAGTCAGGCTCTCTGCAGTCACCTGGGTCTTAAGGGTTACCCCTGACACTGGTCAAGCCATCCTGCAATACTCTCAGGAGATGTTTTCTCCTAGGTTATCACAACTCCTGACATTGACCAAATCCTCCTGGAACACTTTCAGGAATGTTTTCTTCTGTGTTGTCCCAGGGCCATGGGAACAGGAATACCATGTTGGTAACCCTGTGGCTCATGACACTTCCCAGGAGATGATCTGAATTGTGCCTGGTCAATGGTTGCAAAGTACAAAGACATAAAAAATATGGTAGTTAGGGAATAAAATTACAGATCCTTGGCCACAAGGAGTCACTCTGATCAACCTGTCTCACTATTTGCCTAATGAAAGCCATACTGAGGCAGACATTTATGCATGAAGATCACAGCCCTTCTGTGAGTTGCTTTGGAAATTTGGCCTTGCACAAATTTCAAGTACCATAAATCTTTTAGGTGTTGCACAAAAGAAAATTAAGTTGAGCATGGTTTGAAAGCAAAATCCTTTAATTCATTTCTCCTCTATGTCCATGTAACATTTTACAACAAGAATAAATGTTTAACTTCAAAGACCCCTGAAACACTAGGGTGTGAGATAACCTGACTTTTTCCTCCTGTTTTCTTCCAAAAACAAAATCTTTGCAGAATCAACATGGCTTTAGTATCGATTCTTACTTTTCTTAAACTATATTTAGTTACATTCAGGTAACATATTTCTCCAGATAAACTCAAACTTGCCTGAATCTGTTAAAGGACAAAGCTGACCACACATCTGGGACTGGCATCTCCCCTTAGCAAGGGAAAGAATCTACCAGTGTTTCTCCCAAGGTCTGGTGTTCCACACTTTAATTACTGCCAGTCATATCAGTGAAGCTGTCTGTGTAGTAAGGTACTTGTAAATGTTCAGAAATGTGATAGAATCCAGCCCTAGCTCATTACCATGGCTATAGTGAAATGGTAATGGTGGAATAAATTGTCTGGTATAGTTATGTATGTGCCAGATGTTCTTAATCATTCCTCTTCAAGCCTCCTTTGCAAACTGCAATTTTGAGCCTTTTCTGAATCTAAAGGAATTGGTAAACATGAGTAATTAAAAAGAAATTAAACGGATTTTAGAAGCGAATTACTGCAGTTCCTGCAACACTAATATAATTAGAACCTCTAAAATCAGTCTGAGATAGAAGATGTGCTTTATATGGCACAGAAGATGTTTCATTTGTGGTTTGCACTAAAAACACAGTCCTTGTGTTAGTGTGGTTAAACATTTCAATAGAACCGTGCCAGGCCAGCAAGGAGAAATTTATTCTCTCAGCTGATATATTAAAAAAAGAAACAGAAAGCCACATCTCAGCTGGTGTAAATCACAATATTCCCATTGACTGTTAGATGCTGATCTTGCACCAGCTGAGCCTGTGGCCCGTCCTCCATTTGGGTTCCTGCAAGCAAAGGTCTGTTGGTATCCCTACCCAAAATAAATGATTTTTGGCTCTCTGGCTAGAACTCCTCTTTCAAATGAGACAAAGTTTCTGTAGTGAAAGCAGAAGATACACTACTATCAGTTCATCTTTATTTTTTTATTGTCTTGATATTTGAAATACTTATTTTCTCCACTTTTCCATACTCAGAGGAGATGAAGAACAAAAATAGATTGTCACAAACAAAACAGATTTCTTATCAAAAGTTCTCCTCAGAGGCTCAAAGACACCTGTGCTTTGTCAGAACTTTGTGACATACCATAAAAGCTCTGTTTATGTGGAAGAATGAAGGTTTTACCAGCAGGGGAAGGTGGATAAGAATAGCACATCTGTTGCAAGAATCACCCTGGAGATCTACAGTCTGATTTACTGCTCACGTGTGATTTTGTCTATCTCTGTCTTGAAAGTCACCAAGAATGAGCCTAAAATCACCTCCCTGTGCAGCTTGCTCTAGCATTGTAGCACTCTACAAGTGGAAGGTTTTGTCTTGAACCTCCAAAATGCCAATTTGTGGGGTTTTTCCCCTGCTATATTGTCTGTTTCTACTTGATCTGCCTTTGTAATTACAGCTGCAGACACTTGCACATATTTTCTTTGAACTCCGTGAATTTTCTGTTGTCCCAGTCAAATTTCTCAAGATCCCTCCAGACCAAAGTGAAGCATCAAGATATAAGGTTCCTTTTCTCTGTATTTTGTGCTAAATACAAGACACCTCCTTGGTTTGATCCCGATAAACTCTTTATTTGCACCTAATCATCCCAAGCTGTAGAGCGTTTCCTACACACTGGGATGGAAGCAACACTATTTGAGTTGTTAAATACAGATTTATTGGAAGTTAGGGCACACTGCTAGCAAAATCTCAGATACCTGGGCACTCAGAGTACCTTGGCTGCTGCCTGCCTCTTGGCTGTGGCACCAAACAGATGGGGATTTGTCTCCTTTCACCAGGCTGCAAGCTGGAAAGTGAAAAGTTGCTCCAGCAGTCTGTATGTTTAAAAGTATGGAGAAAATCGTGAAGGTTTTCTGATGAGATGCTTCTCTGCTTCCTTACAAACACGGTGGACCAGATCTTTGCTGTTCCTAAGCTGGCTTTCACTGCATTGAAGATGTGGAGTTATGCCAGCTGGCAGCAGGGCCTGAGCAACAGCACTTTAATGGTTTTCTTTCCTAATTTAACTATTAACATTTGTTACAGGATCGTTCATTAGATGAGGCATAAAGTACAAGCATTTTTATTAGGTTTCCATCTCTCCTTTCCCATTAGGGAAAGGTTCCACTTTCAAATTAATGTTAGAAGGACTTTAAAGTCTCAGCTATCCCTAATCTTTATGGTTTCATTCGAGTTCCTAATACATCGTTTGGTTTATTCTGTGAGCTGGGAGCTATGTATTTGAGGGACTTAGTCCAAAGATAAAGTATAAGCAGATAGTTTGGTTAAGCTGATTTTTGCAGTTTAAGTGGGTCTAAAGCCCATCATTCCCAGGATTATATTTTTACTTGTGGTTAAATTTGACAGAATTTGAGCATTCTTGGTGTATTGCAGTGTACAGCTGGGAAAGTAGAAGGCAGCAAGGTTAGTAGTTTATATGTAAAGTAGAGCTTGAAGGAGCATGTAGACAATTTACATTTTCATTCCTTTGTACATCACTCAGGGAGAAAGTAAATATTTTGGCAGCCTAGATCATGTGATAGCGAAACAAGAGACTTCATTAATTCAGATATTTCAGATTCAGCAAGAGCAGAACGGAGGGATTATGACTGCCCAATTTGAGCCAGCTGGAAAAAACTGAATCGAGACCAAGGTCAGGTACATCACAAATGAAGGAATGGTATAAAATGCATTTAATTTCCTGAGAGCTGTGATAAAATTAAGATAAGAGCCCTGGGAAGAGAGTCTAATACACCACTCAGCCCTATCAAGCCTTACATGTTTGCTAGGTGTGTCACAGCTGATTTGAAAGGATGACTCCTAAAAAAAAACCAAACCTGCAGAATTTTCTACTTCTGTTCTTTTAAGAGTTCTTGTCTTTCCGAGTACTGCCATTTGCAGAATTGAACGATATTTTTGTGCAATATTTCTTTGTGGAAACATTGGTGCTCTTTGTCAGTAACTGGGGACAAAACCAGCCCTTCACTGCTGCAGCCTTCACTTCTCAGCTCTGTGAAAAGCTGTGCTTTCCCTCCTGTGGGACTGCAGACCCCAGCACTGCAGGGGGCTTGGCTGCCTTTAACATTTGCCCTTTACAGCATGGGCTTGCTCCTGGTGGAAAAGGCTGCTCCTCACAAGCAAAGCAAAGCCCTGGGGGAGTCCTCCATCACTGATGCTGGGAAGCATTTCCTTCAGCTTAACTTATTTTGCAAAAGCCAAAAATGGAGGGAGAAGCACTAGCTAGGAGAGAAACAGAGGCAGAGGGAACATCACTGCTTTACACTGCTGTTGCCTTAGCAGTCGTTCTAAAACCAGCTTTTGTTCCAGAGGGTCAAAGTCTGCCATCTTCCTCTACTTTTTTCCTTCTCTCTTCAGTCCAAGCCTTCAATAATTTTATTTGCATGGGAAGATGTGAGTGCACAGGTGTACGTTCATGTGTAGAGCACATTTTTATGTAGGGGTGCATGTAGATTGTGATTTGAACTGAAATCGTGTTCCTGCTTTTCTCTTACAGACTAAGGGTCCTGTTCTCAATGGCAAATGTCAGACATATCCCCTTCTGCTGGAAAATCACACCCAACATTTTCTTATTAGACCAGATCTAGGCAGCAGGGAGAAGGAATTTGCACTGCCCCCTAACCCAAACCCATTTTTAATTCCTGACGTGGCAAACATTAGACATGTCTGTGAAAGGTTCTTTCTGTGTTCTTCACCCTTCTTTGTCCACTCAGGTAACAAAAATCCTCTGACCCCATCCAAAGTGTAACAGCTGGCTCTGCAGCTCAAGTAACAGCAGTCAAGAGCAGGAGCACTGAAAGCAACCAGCAATGAAAGGTGAGGATGGCAAAGCACCTGCAGAGAGCTGAGCATCTCCCAGCAAGTCAGCAAGGGCCAGCTGTGAGTGCGAACTGGAGACATTGCATCCCTGAGCTGCTGTTGAAAGGAAAGGGAAATGGGTCTGTTTACCTTTGCTGCATTCGGTTCTGCTCACAAAAGGGGTGACTGCTGCTCCTGGCTTTGCCAAGAGCGTTGCAGGTCTGATGCTACACCCAGAGCACAGCTCCAGCAGCAACTGGGAGGGTACAGCAGGGCAGGAGAGCAGTGGGGGCTCAGCAGTGAGCTGAACATTCAGCTGGACTCTGATAAAAAAAGTCTGTATCACCATGAAATGCAGTCGTGCAGAGTCTCTCTCGTATTCACAGACGCATCAAAGTGAGACTAAATTTATGTTTAAACAGGAAAGAAATCCAAGGTGCTTCCAGAGCACTTAGTTTAGTGTTGATCCATGGTAGCCAGCATGGTGAGCACTGCCCAGACAAAATCCATGAGCCTGTTTGCCCCAGAGATCCAGGGGGTGCATGCAGCAGTTCGGGGCCATAACTTCCTCTGGTGTTTGAATGTTATTTCCAAGGGCTGGTGAGCATTCATTTACCTTAGAAAACTATAAATGGTGGCTCTGGTGTGTTCACATACCTGTAGGGTCTGATGCTTGTACAGCTGCCAGGTGTCAAGAAATTTTTCATAAAAATAGTAATAAAAATACAAGATTATTACCTTCTGTAACCCTCAGCCTAAGCAGGCCTTGTGCTAGATTAAACTCCACCTCTCCTCTGAAAACCTCTGTGTTACCTGCTTGTTCCTGGTATGCTGCTCTACTGATAATCAGTTCCTAATTGCAGTTGTCTGCCACACTTGCATTAAGCCAACACTTTGCTTCATTTATTTGGGATTTCATTGCTCAGCGTGAAAAGATGTGATTAGATAAAGGAAACACGAACTGATTGTTGTAGCCCTGTACCAGCAGCTTGTTTTGGCTTGACACCAGGGTTTAAATTGAACACACAACTGCATGGCTGAGGAAGCAAGGCACAGGTCTGAAAACTCACAGCACAGGGGACACGGAGGTGTTTCTGCAGTGCTTGCCCAGGAGCTGTGTCCAGCTGGGGAGGCAGCTGGAGGGGACCATCAGTTAGCAGTGCCAGCAGTGGTGTGCACATGGGTGTGTAGAAGGAGCCCCTCTGGTGATGGAGAACATCAGACTGGAAACCTGGACTGCACTGAAGGCTGAAATTACTTTCTCAGGATAAGGCTGGAGACTTCCACTTCAGGGGAGGAATTACCAAGACACCCTAGTCATCTCTAAGGAGAAGTTCCACGGGTGTTGAGACCTCAGGGGTTTTGTAATAAACAAACCAAGAAGCTCATCTTCCTTTGGGAGATCCCCAGGTGGATCCCCAGTCACAAGGGTGAACAATTTGCTGTGCACAGAGCAACCTGCACCCCTCAGTAATGCCAGAGTAATGCTGATTTTATGCAGAATGTTGTATGCTGCCTCTTTGGAAAGCAGGTTTTCATAAGTCCCCCATGGTAAATGAACCCTGGGATTGCCCAGGACCTTGTAGGGGGTTTTACCCTGCCCTGGGAGGTGAGGAGGGGCTGCACCTCCCAGCCAGTCTGGCAATGTGGCAAACAAAATCAACTCCACAGAGACATTATGCAAACTGCTTCAAGGTGGGTTAGGAACAGGAGCTGTAAATGACAAACTAGGGGCTAACCACGTGAAACATGCAAAGGGAAGAGATGTTCACAAAATAGCAGTGTTGAGAAAGCCCTGCTGAGCATGCTGTTTGAACCCTGATGAGCCCACCAGAGTTTCAGATCCATAATCTGAGTAATAAATGTTCTTGTAGCCAAAACATGGAAGTCAAGCAAGAGAAAGCACGAGGGCAGTAGCCAGGCTGCTGTAACCAGGGGCTGGGAGCACTGCTGCATTCTGTGGGCTCTGGGACCAAAAGTTCATAGTCATCTGCTGGTCACAGCAGGATGCTTTGCCAGATCAGAGCCTCGAAGAACAGATGGGATTTATCCATGCAAAAGCAGGCACCTGCCTCTGTGTGAGGCCTAATTTAAAACAAGAGAGGGAGAGATGTTCACACAGTATTGCTCATCTGACCTATCTAAGTGTTTCATTTCGAGAAAAAGTTTTGCTTAGGGAATTCTGGGACAGGAGCATCTTCTTCTCTCTTCTTCTCTCTTTCTACGGGTGTTGCACAAATCTTTTTTCCTATTGCCCTGGTCCTTCAGGTGCTCAGAGGGGCAGTGCCCATGTTAATGAGCACTGCTGGGCCCCAGGTGAGCAGGTCAGGGCTGAAGAGCCCTGGGTGGAGCTGGACATGGTCTGAAACAGAAATGGGAGCACAGAGGGACCTTTTTGGGGTAAAACCCCAGCTCAGCAGGTCAACAGGACACCAGCACTGGCAGCATGCTGGGCTTGGGTAGTGTCCTCTCTGTGACTCCAGTCCAAAGGCTTGGCATCAACTTTCAAAGCATCTGAGAGCCCTGAAAGGTCCTCTGCACCTTGCTGCTAATGAGATTTCAATGTAAAATAAAAGGAACATTGTCTAACCCAGATTAAACTTGCTCCTGGGTTATTTTTAGCTTGCCTAAACTCTTTCAAGCCCTTTGGTAAAACTCATCAAAATTCATCTCTACTAAAAGGATGTAACTTCAAAGAAGTCATATGCATTAAATGTCAACATGCTTTACTCATTATAAATTACAGTATCATTAAATCTAACATGAGTTAAATGAGAAAGATTTAATTTCACTATCTTTAAAATGAAGGCTTTTTAGCATGGGAATAAAGTTTTCTTTAAAACATGTTTTTAAAGTAAAAGTGGGCACAGAAGGTTTATTTTACGTGTTATCATATTTGTATGTAAAAACAAAAGCAAAAAATGCAACACTCCATTGTTCTGGGGAAGATGTGGCAGTAGTAGCTTACTTCTGCTCATTTTACAACCCTCTTTTTGGATACGCTTCTAATTTAAACTGTGGAAACTGAAAACGTTCCTTTAAAACTGGTTGTCATGGTTATAAAATCCCAAAAGAAATTATGTGCGTCTGCATCTGCTGAGGGAAACATTTATGGCATGATTTATGGGGGGGGGGGCAAGCAACCACCCACCACAATCCATTTTCAGACTCGCTTATTACATTACTTGAATTAATTTATCACCCTCCCCAAAAAGCCACGGAAAGAATTCTCACACATTTTTTCACTGCATGCAGTTCATTAGCAAATATCATATGGCAAGGGGTTAGTTCTGTCAAGTTCTAACAGGTTGAGGGTTTTTTGTTTGTTTGTTTTCTTTAGTTGTCTTTGTTTTAAGCAAGCTTATCTAGAAATATAGAGTGTGCTAGACTACCAGCATGCAGTTGCTGTCGTAATTGATGTCTTGGAACTCTTCCATTGCTTTTCCTTTCAGTGATGCAGTTAGAAAGTCATCTGGCCAGGATAAAAAGCCAAGCTGAATGCTGCAGGTCAAACTGGCCTGAACAAAAGACTGCATTTCTTCATGGAGCTCAAAAGGATAAAGCAAAGGACAAGAGGAAAAGAAAGATAAAGAAGAAAAAAAGAGAGAGAGAAAAATAAAGAATAAAGGGAAAGAAAAGAGAAATGGGAAAAGGGAAAGGTAAATGGAAAAAGGCCTCACCCTACTAAAGAAAAACTGTGTTTTCTGTGATGCCACTGCACTCTCATATGCTCCCAGGATGAAGTTTCCCAGCTTTTTGGAACTGTAGGTTTATTAGAAACAAGTCCATGTTGGTCAGGCCTTCTCTCTTACAGGGAGGCAGAAGTCTGCACATGGCTTAGAAACTATGGCTTGGCACCTTTCATTTTTCACTAAGAGAAGCTGACTGAATATACAATTAAAAAATTACACCATGAAAGACTGAGGTAGCATTTTTTAATCTTTAGGGTGAGTGATCTGTTGACTGCAGGAAATCTTTGCTGTTCCTGGCCCTGCTGCAAAATGTGAATAGCAGATAAGGATGGTGAGGGCATTTTAGATAAACAATACACTTTGTATTGGATTGTGAGCCACAAAAGAGGTTCAGAGGGTCTGCTTTTATCCATTGATCCAGGGTTTTTCCTAAAATGTTTTTTCTTTTTCCTGTTTTAAAAAGTGCTTCTGGAGAAGACAGTTTGGTGTCCCAAGCATGAAGCAGAACACTTGTGAGAAAGTTGGGAAAATAGCAACAGGCTGAGCTGCTCCTGAAAAGCTGTGGATATTCTCAGACTGTGACTTTCTCCCATCCATGAAATCAGAGATTTCACTCTTCACTGTTCTGTTTCTGTGTAAAATTATTTCTAGTGAAAGTTTTCTACACTGCCGATGGAAGCCCTTAATTTATGGCATCTGAATGGAAGAACACAAGAAACTGGAGAAGAGGGAGAGCCTCGGGGACAGAATTATGCTTCTCCAATCCTCTTGCCTCCTTCCTTTCCATCTCAGAAAACACAAAACCTTGCCACGGTTTTTGAGTCCTTGAATGTGACTTCTGAGTGTTCATGTGCTGCATGATCACAGATTTGGCTTTTCCCTTGCTGCCTGTTGAGTGAGAGACATGCTTCCTCATGTCTGCACTCCCTAGATCCTCACTCTGATACTTCCTAATGGTTGGAATAAACCTGAGGACAGGCAGGAAGCAGAGCTGCATCCATCCAGCTCCCTGGAGATGTTCCTGCTGATACCTCCTGCCTCACCTGCAGGGAACTGCCAAGCTGTGGCATGATGGAGCTGAGGTCTTTGAATGCTACAACACACATGTATTTATAAAAACAGATAAATATGCCAAAAATCCCCTCCCATGTTGAGTAGTGTCTGCTCTGCAGCCTTAGATCTCACGCAATGATGTGCTTTTCTTTGAGCAGTGTCTGTATCACTGATTTATAATCCTGTAAGTAGATTGCAAGGCTGATTAATCCCTCATTTCTGTCTGTCCATCTATTTCTCATCTCAGTTCTTTCCTTTCCCATGATTTATTTACCTAGCAGGAAGTAAATTGATTCAATTTATTTCCTTATCCTGCCTTTTTTAAATTCACTTCTAATTATTAGTAGACAGAGTCAGCACCCTGTGGGAGGGTCACCTCTGCCCTTTGGGTACCTTTGGAGCAGCTTGCTCTCAGCTGGGATGGATCACACCCTTCTGTTCTCTCCAGGGGCTGATGATTGCCTGCTTCACTGCAATCAGATTAATCTGGAAGTATGTTACTTTCCTGGAGAAAATGCCGCAGAATTAGGGAGGAGAGAGATGGAAGAGGTTCATTAGATTGTTCAGTCCATCTTCCTGCCAATCAGTGGCAGGTCCTGGCAGGGCACATTCTATCTCTGCTCCAGCAATGTTTTTCCAAAGTGCCTGGCATTGTGCTGCCAGCCCCTGTCCTTGAGGATGCTCACAGCCAGCACCTTCCCAGGTCAGGAGCACTCAGAGCCACTCCTGTGCTCTGCCCTGCTGCCTGATCACCATTCCTCCTCACATATTCCCCTCTGTGAGCACCACAAACAGCTCTTGCTGAAGGAGGTGTTGAGTAGCACTAATCCTGGCAGCAGCACTTGTGAAGGAATCCTCTCTGGGACAGCACATTTTGCTGCTCTTTGGGAAGGTCACCTCAATGCCTCTGTCCCATGCTGCCCAGGCACTTCAGACATCCCACTCTCATGCTTGAAAGTAATGATTTATAAACCTTCTTAAGTGCAACCCAGGGAGAAAGAGGCTTTTCTCAGACAGACCTGGCTAGATGGAAATTATTGACCAGGAGAGGGAAGTGCTCAAGGTGGCCAAAAAAAGAGCTGACACCAGTGGCATATCTCTGTTTATCCATCTCTGAGTTGTGCATTACAAAAGTTCAGATGCCTTTCAGTGTCTGGCTCAATTTGTGCCCCGAACTGAGCAGCTGTTTTACTTCTATGCAGACAGAGGATTTCCAGTGCTAAAGAACTTGCTTGGTCCCTCCTCATTACTTCACTTAATCAGATGTGTAAGATGATCATTTTAGCCTCGCTCTCTGCCAAATAATATGGAATCACAGAATCACAGGATGGTTTGGGCTGGAAGGGACCTGAAAGCTCATTCAGTTCCTCCTCCTGCCATGGGCACACCTTCCACAGACCAGGTTGCTCCAAGCCCCATCCAGCCCAGCCAGTTTGACATCACTGTGGACAGTTTCTGTAAGAAAGGTGCTTGTAAAGGGTGCACTGCTGTGAGGAAGGAGCTGGACTGAACCAAACCTCTGCCTCTGCCCTGCTCTGTGTTGGCTTATACATGTTGTTTGTATCTGGATCCTAAATCAGGAGTAGCATCAGCCCTGGAGAATAAATCCTCAGCCTGGTGTGTTGGATGATGCTCTCATAAAGGGAATGAGGTGTGCATATATTAACTTGTTTCCCTGGCTTCCAGGGCTCGTTTGGGCAGAGGTAATGTGCACTGGTAAAGCAATCTGCAAAGCAAAATGGGTGCTTTGTCTCCCCCAGGGCCTCATCAATTCTGGTGACTGATCCTGCATTTCAGTGAGCATTTTTACCACTTGCAGAGTACAATCCAAACCCTGTCTGGGGTTGTGGAAGCAGTCTGGGATCTGGTGAGGACCCATCCCATGGATAATGACACAAGTTGCCAGCTCACTCAGGCACAGCTGCAACACCACACAAATCAGTGCTGTCAGCCAGCAACAAATTAGCTCCTGCAAATAAATCCATTCTTGCTTCATACCCCATCCTGACAGTTCCCTTTCCAGCAAGGCTCCCAGGGCTGGGATGTACAGCCTTGACACTCCCAAATGCCCACTTGGAAGAAGCTCCTGTGCTGTTGCTGCCAGCTCCCAGCCTGGCAAAAGCCAACCCCAATCACAAAAGACAAGCAGCAGGAGCAGTCCCTGACACTGTTTTTTCTCAGCAGTGGAAATTATGGCCTGTTCTACTAGTGTTTGCCATGAGGGCTGTAGGCTGTTCTCCCTCCTGTGCCGAGCCCAGGGTCTGAGAGTAGGTACTCAGTGAGTCAAAAAAAAAAAAAAAAAAAAAAAAAAAAAAAATAAATAAAAGCTCAGCAATGAATATTTTTCACCATAATTAGAAAAGGTTTTCTCCACCTGTCCCTACAGATGGCAAAACCTAACTGTGGACAACTAGATTTGGATGCTTTACCCTCAAACTGAATTAATGCCACTCTGTCTCTCACAGCTGTGATTACTCCACACCCAGACACCATTCCTGGATGGGACAAAACCTGTAGGGTCAGGTCAAAGCCACTTGGACAGGAGAAGCTCCACCAATTTCCACATGCTTTGGTTTCTGCACTGAAGGAGCACCAAAGCAATGGTGGTTTCAAGTACAGGTCAGCAATGTTGTGTGTGTGTTTATGTCAAAAAACCTCTTGTACCTTGTCACAGGCAGTTCTACAGGGAATGCCACTTGGGAAGCAAAGGGAGACGTGTCTTAGAAATTATTTAAATTTCCAAGTGAAACACTTCTGCCTCTATCCCACCATCCCTCAAAATCTGCATTTTGCTTCTGAAGTGTAATTTTTTTGAAGCAAGGTTACCCATTTGCAGCAAATAAAATGGAGCATTTTATGAACAAAAGGTTGTAAGAAAATACTTATTACCTACTTAGATAAAGCATTCCCTCCTCAGCCTGATTTGCTTGGGAAAGGGAATTAGATGCTACAGAAGTTTTATGGATGAGGTATCTGTGACCAGCTCAGCTTGATTTATTTCTTATTGTCTTCAGGCTAACGAGGAGGAGGGTCAAGAACTGTTCCTATTGTCCTGTAGAGAAGCTCTATCCTAACAATAGATTTATGTATCTCCCTCATCCCCAAACCACCTAAAAATAAGATTAGGTTTTGCTCATTTATCTCAACAAATTATGTTCTGCTTTGGCCAGGAAAAGAAGAGCTATAGCTTTTATGGTGCTGAAGGAAAGTAAGGACACAAACACTCAAGGTCAATAAAATGCACTTTTTATTCTTTATCAATGAAAATATAGCCACATGTAAATAAAGACGTGTGGAAAAAAAAAAAGAAAAATCAACATTGATCCTCCCTGAAGAAGTACAGTTCATTGTGCTAAAACCCATTTTTCCTTTGGGTTAGAAACAGTTGTCTGCCAATGCTTTAAAGTGACCCACGTTATCCCTTGTTGTTGAACTTCAGCAAAACAGAAAAGTGCAACAAGAAGCTTGCTACAGTTAAACCAATTCCGACCGCACGCGGCAAGGTCTGAGAGCGGCGGGAGAGCCGCGAGCAGCGAAAGCCTTCCCACGCCTCCCTCCTGGGCAGCCACACGGGAGGCCAAGGGAGCACCCACTCCCTACACACTGATGGGTGATTCTCAGTACAAAGATGGTCCTTCCTCGCTGTAACTCGCGACTGCTTCGCAGATTTCGGATATGGTAGCAGAGGTGCGTTCCTTCCGTAGCCGTTCCGTTTCGAATGCTTTATTTTTTAATTTTTTTTTTATTTTCTCTAGGTTTTTATAAGCTTCCTGCTGTCAAAATACAGTTCTCAATTGCTTTTGTAGAAATAATCCTGAAAGGCAGAGGCATTTAAAATCCTCCCAAATCCTCAGTATATTAACAACAGCAAAAAAAAGATAGCTGGGCTGTTCAAAAATATTGTCGGGAACATGAATATCATTTGCATTGGCTAGTGTACAAAGAGCAGCAAGTAGTAACAAAAAAAAGAAACATCACCCTAGCAATAACCCTTTCCCCCAATTTCTTCCTTGCAAAAAAAAAAGGAGTTTTCTCAAAATACTTTTCCTCCCCACAGTCCAGTGTCTGTGAGTCTCATACATTCACAAGCCGCAGTTACCCTGTAGATTGGGTTTTCCAACGTGAGCTTTTTAAACCAGTTTTGCCCAACTTCTCCACGAGGGTTGCACAAACACGATCGTACCAGCTGGTGCTTTTTCAGCTAATGGGACACCTTGAAACTGAACTCATAAAGTAAGGACCTCAGGGTCAAAAAAAAAAAAATAAAAAGAGGATTTAAAGCTCATTATGCTTCGAAAGTCTTTCTAATGTTAGTGGAAAGATTCCCACAAACTAAGGATTAGCCCCTGTTAGGTGCTCAAGGGTGGAAAGAGACACCAGAGCACAAATGTGAGGTGAGGAGAGCTGGGCTGGCAATACAGGGAAAGATAAAAAATACACATTGGCATTTCAGCAGAGAAAAAAACAATAAATAGAAGGCAGGTTATGCCCAGGTTGGGTGCTCAGCACAGCCCCGTGGGTACCTTGTGGGGGCAGGCTGGTATTTTAGGTTCAGCATCTCTGTGCAGGCTTGTACAGCAGCTCCTGCTCAGTTTAGTTTTCAGCTGTCATTTCGGGTGAGGGGGGAAGCTTAAGGAAAAAAATCCTAGAAAAACAGTACAATGTTTTGACTGTAATGAGGTCCCATGCGATGACAATTCATTAAAAAATAATCTCCCCTGCCACTAATTGTGAGAATTCTGAGGATGATTCTACCAGGACACCTCTGCAGACCCCACTGCAAAGCTGGGTGTGCACAGACATGGGCAAGATCATGCCCACCCCTTGTCCCTCTTTCGTCCCAGTATAAATTCCCTAGATTTTTCTTCATTTAGGAGCCTAGGATGACTAGCCCCTAAATGTGTGGGAACTCATAAGCATATCAAAGGGGTGGGTGGGAGGCAGGGGAGGAATCCTAAAACCCATGCCAAAGCTCCTGTGTCCCTCACAGAGCCAGGACTTCACCCTTCAAAGCCTGGTCTGGGGTGGGGTTACACTCCATGATCCCCCACACAGGCTGCCCCTTCCTTGCTCTGCTCTGCTCTGCTCCAGGCACGGATGGAGATGAGGAGACACAAACAGGACCCAGAAGTTGAGCACATCTGTGCACACCTGGATCAGCAATGCTCAGAAGGAGGGCTGCGTGGCAGGATTCAGCCTCACAGCACCTGGTGCTCAGCCTCTTGTCTTTGTCATCGTCTTTCTCTGTGGTAGCAATAATAGTTTTATTTTTAACTGTGCTTCTCCCCAGAGAGAGTTTGCACAGCTTATGTACATATCTGGCTGGTGCAAGGATATTCTAGACAGTCGTGAATTTTGAGCAGTTACTTTGGATGGAAATTACTGACAGTTCAGACACCAAGAATCTGTCTTTTGGATTCAAATACGTGTTAATTAAAAAGTGCCCTTTCCCTGATGGGTCCAGCTGATTTTCATGGCAATTCACCTCGCTGTCCCAATCTTCAAACACATCCTCTACATTTCTGCATTCAGCATGCAGCATTTAGTAGGGCATGAAATCTTGGACCCATTTGCATTAGACAAGGGCCTGAAATTAAAATTCTAGTACCCACAGCTCTCAGTTTTGAGAAAGCTCAGCCCACGCTGGGACTCAGTGTCCTGGTCCCTCTGCAAGAACTGGGTTCGAGAAATTAATGGGAAGATTTCCACTGACCTTAGTAAGAATATCTACACAGGATGCTCAAAGCTTGAAAATATTTACCTCCAAAACAGAGAACACAATTCAGAAGATCTGCTGAGACCACTTTACTGAACCACTCAGTCACTGGCTGGTATTTAAGCAGGACATTAAAAAATCAGCTCTCGCTACCATTCTTATTAGCATATTATTTCTTCTGAACACAAATAGCAAAACAGATCATTATCTCATTAAATCTGCTGATGCAACATCACTTAATCAATCTCTCTGTTTCTACAATTTGCTAGTCTAATGATCTAAGCAAGAAAACAAGGTAGGAAGGAAGGAGAGAGAAAGAGAAGAGACATAAGCAAACAAATAAGGAAGGCGACCACTGCACTTCATTGTGGAAAATATCCTGCTTCATATTATGTAGCCTTCAAAACACAGAGATTAACTCAAGATATGCAGCTACACCTGCACATAAAAGCCCAGCCAAGTCTCTATGCATAAGAACAGTCAATAGGTATGTAAGGTTTATGAACCATATCATGTCCTAATTCATGTGAGAATGGTTTGCAGTATTAATGGGATTTTGTTACATAAACTGTGCTGATAAGACATTGGAGCTTTGAACAGTTAGCAGGAGTATTTTTGTGGCTGGCATGTTTTCCAGACAAAATATGGTGAACTTTACCTCCCCTGCAGCTTTGCTGGGGTGTCCCACGTCCCTTACAGGGCCACAGATCTCTCAAAGGGCAAATAATCCACAACCAGTGACAAGTCAGGGGGAAAACAAACCTGCCCTAGGAGAAATGCTGCAGCACCAGCTTTAGGAGCATCTCTGAATCCCTGTGAAACCAGAGGCAGGGAGACACTGAGCTCAGTTGTGAAATGTGCCCACAGTAGTGAAATAAAGCCAACTACTACATTTGAGAAAATATGGTTTGTGTGCAAGTTTTCTGGGAAAGCTCATTAGCCAGTTCTACCCTGCACAGGAACAAGCCACAGCTCCCCTTGTCCGTGTGCAGGGATTTTATTGGGATGGCTGAAAGGTGCATTTACAGACCTTCTTTGCACTTCAACACTAATGAGCTTTTCCACTGGTATCAAAAATTTCTCCTGCTCACACGTTTAGCAGTCCTTTGGCATGCATTGCCAGATAAATCCTTTATTGTCTCTCTGGTAGCTTGCCCAATTCCCACCAGGAAGATTTTTAAAACCCAAATCCTGCCTTATTGCTGGCTACTGCCTCTCCCACCCGATAAATCCAATTTACTACTCGATAGAATTAGGCAGCTGGTGGCCCTCAGCCTCCCTTTGAATAGAAAGGAGATGTGGCTGGGAATCTACAGACCATCAATAGGCAGTAGGAAGGGTTGGGAGGTGCATCCTTGCACCCATAATCTTTTTCTAGAATTCCCATTGTGGGAGGACCCTGCAGAGTAAAACCCCTTCTGTGATTGATTTCAGGAGAAGGATGTTCACACTGACCTATTGATGACCCCAAAGGGATGAGCTCTGAACATCCCCTGAGTGCAATGAGGTTGTTGGTATTCAAAAGCTGGGTTTAAACTACGAGTTTAGGTGACATTTCACTCTGTAATTTTGAGGTACAACCTAACGGAGCTTGTTTGTAATGCTAGGACTCCTAATTATACCTAAAATAAAATACAAAAAGAAGCTGTTGCCAAACAGCATTTGATGATTCGAGTGAAGAAGGCAGTAATTAATCCTGCAGGGACAACAGAGGACTAATTAGAAGCAGAGCAGAAATTTTGTTTTCCTTTAGAAAAAAAAAGCCTTTTTCCATGAGAGCTCAGATAAGACACCCAATTTACAAACTGAACTGTGACTTCCAACTAATGGTCCTGGCAGCAGCCTCGGATGCAAGTGAATTCCCAACAATCAGTCAGAAAATGCTTCTTGTTTTTTCTTTTTCTAGGAAAATGAAGTGGTGGCAGATAAAGCAGGTGGAACATCTCAGGAAATTCTACTGCAACCAAGTCCAGGACAGGAGAAGTGCCCACATGTCTTGGTGTAGGACACAAGGAGATGCTGAGCAGAGGCCTAGGTCTGGCTGAGGAAATGCAGAGAACTTTCACTATCACTGCCTGGCACTGGTTCAAATTGCTGCTGGGGGGGGAAGTTCACCCAAAGTGTGACTGGAGGAGGAAGCCAGAGGGAATGGTCACACACATGGCAGAAGTTGCTGTCTCACTTGAGCTCCTCTTCTCAAACTGGCTCATTAAAACTCACAAACACCCCAGCCCCTGCCACTCTATGGAACACTGCTGCTCAGTGTACAAAAGGGCCACATATTAAAATAAAATAAAATATTTTTTTTTTTAAATAAAATAATGCCCTCAAAATGGCAGAAGGCTTGTGCTGTTATTCCTATTTAATTTGGGGACTTGTTGCTAAGCCACAGATTGCAAAGGTTTTTGTGAGTTGCCCTGTGAGCCATCATAGAGATTGAGGAGGCCACAGAGTCTGGAAAAACATCTAATAACCTAATAGGGTCAGGTGTAAACCTTCAAATGGGGCTGGACAAGCAGGGAATAAGCCTGGGAATGGGGCTTGGGCTGACCCTAGGGATGGGCACAGGATCCATGGATGTGCCCAGACCCTTTAGACAAGCCCAGGCCCTTTCATCAAGGGTGTCCACACACTGACGGTGAGAGGAGCAGGCTGAACCCAGAGGGATGAGAATCCAGGGGGATGAGAAGCCAGAGGGATGAAAATCACCTCCAGAACCAGCCACTAATGAGAAACCCACACATTTCCTGCAGACTTGGATGTGCACGTCTGTCAGGCCAGCACTGAAAAACAGCTCAGATGCTGTTGATATTTTGATGGCATTTTCAGACACTGTAATCACCATTCACTGGACTGGGGAAGAGGCTGGAAGAGGGTGTGGGTGTTGTTGATGCATCCATATCGTCCCACTGCTTCCAGAAACTGCATAGTCACCGAGACATTATTCTCAGTGTTTGGCACCAAGTGTGGATTTTAGCTGATGCCCGACGAAAGGCTTAATTTATTTATATGCCATAGTTTTAGAATATGCCAGATTTCTCTGCTGTCTCTTTGATGAGTATTGGCTCTCACAGTTATTATCTTGAAAATTGGCTACATGTTCCTCAGCATGGCGTTTAAACTGAAAAGCAGAAAAAAATAGGACATAACCAAGAACCTTCAAATTTTACCTCCTGTTTGTGCTGTAAAAACCTACAGAATCACCAGATGATCAAGCAACATAACTTGGGACTTTCTGGAAACCACTTGGTCCAACCCTTTCTGTTCATAGCAGGGCCAGTTGCAAACTCAGAGTCCATGCACTGATGCTACATAATTTAGATACTATATACACCTTTCCAACAGGTTTTTGGGACACTGGAAGAGCTTTGGCTCTCCTGAAGCTCACATCTTCCCCTAGCAGCCTATATTTGAGTATCCTCTAATGGCCTTTCCCTGTCCCACAGCTGTTACCCCAGAAAAGTGTGCCAGCCTCATCCTTACACACCACCTGAAGGAAGAGGAGCCTGCCAGCTTCCAAATAAATAAATTATGAGGACACAATCAGTCACTATGCAGAGAGAAGTCAATATTGACCTCAGTGGAATGTTGTCACCATTTTTGGACACCATTCTTTACAACCTTCTCCTCCCTCTCCCCTCTCTCCTCCCACTGCAAGCACAGAGCCAGGGCTCTGCTGTGGGCTGAGCCACCACCTCTGCCTGCCTTGGGAGCTCTTCAGTACATTTCCCTTTGCTGGATTTCCAAGCCTTGGCCTCTGTCCACTGCATGACACAGCTCAGTGGTAAAACTCCTGTCATCCTAAATACCCCAGAGCAGCCAAAGATCCCAAACAGGTGGCAGTCTTTCACTGCCCAAAAATTGTCTGGTGGTGCCCCTCTGTGCCTTGGCATTGCCCACCACAATGAAGAGCACCTCAGCTGTTACACATCTGTGACAATGAGGGTCCCTGTCCTGGTACTGGGGTAAGAATTTAAAAATCTGATCACCACGAGCCAAGAACTGAGCATCTGAGTGTATTTATGGAGATCTCATTAACGATTTAGGATGTGAACACTTTGTTTCTGGCCACATGCTGAGACATTTCAGTTGTTCCCCCTACTGTTAGTCACAACCACGGGAAAGTGCTTCTGTGCTGACAAGATGGAAAGCAGACCCTTTTAGAGACACCTTTTTAAACAAACAAAATCAGGCTGGGAGCTTGAATCATGGGTTGGATTAACTTAATTTACCTTCCAGCCATCCACAAATCAAGTGTCTAATCTGAAGTTATTACTCTGCAGTAAATGATGGAGACTGGCACGTCCAGAGCAGGATTTCTCCCACCTGTCTGAAAGACCTCTCTGGAATGAGCCAGACCTGATTCCCCATTCCAAATGGGTAGGAATATATCCATATGGTGTGTCTGTGCATCCTCTGCAGGCAGGCAGAAATACACTGTGCTACTGCTCAGTCTGAACTGAATCTGCTCTGAACCACACCGCACACAGTCTGTCACTGCAGTGGGGAGGGCTGAGCCCAACCTAATGAAAAAATCCTCTTTAAAGGGCTTTTAATTAAGGCTAATTGATGCATTCATGGCAGACAGCCAGACACAGGGTTGGTGCACACCAGTAGGCTCAGACTGTGGGCCAAGCAAGCTTGCAGCTCCAAGAAGACAATAACCAAGGAAAGCACTCATCTGCTTTATAGAAAACAGATAAAAAGGGTTGTGAGAATATTGCCCCAGATTCCTGGTTCCATGTGCCATGCACCCTGAAGCTGATTAATATAATATAATAAATATAATATAATATAATAAAATATAATATAATATAATATAATATTACAATTTATTCAGCATGGCCTGGTCAAGCCCTTTTAGAATGCTTCTGCCATTTGAGTATTCAAAAATCAGTATGTGCCTTCTTGTCCCACTGTGCACTACAAGGTCAATTTTCTGTCTGACTAAATGCACCCTCAGAAAGGATGATTTTAGTTTGTTTGTCATTTGTTAGATATCACAGCACTGATCTTTGCACAATATTCTTTATGTCAGGAAGAACATTCACTGCTTTTCTGCCAGAAGAAATGTGGACTTTTTGTCAATTTTAACTCCATTCAGCATTTTGCTTTAAGAATGTATTTTATCTGGAAATGCACCATAGCATATTAAACCAAATAAAACACGTAGAGATTGTGCTATCCAGTTGTACAAAAAAAAAATAAGGGACAGTTATAAAAAATATTCCCAGATGTTGAAATCTAGATGGATCAAACTTTTTCTCCTACAGCCTATTAAGAGCAACATTAACAAAATCCATTCAACCCGCCCCTGCAGGAAAACGGTATTTGAAAACGTTTTTAAAAAAATAAAACAGGTATCACTTGGACGCCACCTCATTTAGAGAAAAAAAATATTTATTTTAAGAAACCATCTGTCCAATTCTGACATCCAAAAAGATAGGCTTGGATTTTCTAAATGCTCAAAATCCAAGTAAAAAAGTGTCAATTTCTCACGATATATCTTTCTAGAGAGATATATATATCTCTTTATGTCCTCACTCCCAAATTCCATATTAAACCTCTGGCTTTTTTTTGTTTTCCCTTCCAGTTGAGACATCTTTTCCCCCAAAAAGCCTCTAAGCTATTTCATGAGCACAACATCTGTTTTCTGACCCATGCAAACGATGACGTCTGTGGAACAGTCTCAGTTACTTCCAGAGCGACTGCTCTCAGCTTTGCAAAGAGTACAACATTACTTCCGCAGCTGCCACTCCTCTGAAACTGTCTTGGGACTCAAAATACACATCAAAGTCCAGTAAGAATATCAGATTCAACCTTCAGGTCACACCTGTGCAACCATTCTCCATGTGGTGGTAATTCTCCATGTGGTAGTAAATGAAGACTAAAGGAGTCTAGCAAGGAGCCCAAACTTTGGTGCCAGCAGCCTTGAGCCCCTAGAGTTGTTCTACTTTTGCAGAACAGGGAAAAGAAAAATGGACAAAGCTTAAGTTTGTCACTTCCATAATCAGCTCTGCTCTAACCCCCGTGCCCTGGCAAAGACAGGAAAAAAAAAGACTTACAAACACAAATTCAGAAGAACTGAATCCTCATTACAAGAATTTTTTTTTCAGTAATTATCCTGAAGTGCTGTTCTATCTCTTATATGCAACATTACACCAAAAAAGCTATTAAAAGTACTCTAGTTAATTTGCTTTGGAAAGTGTTTACTCTTCTGTACACATTTTCTGTACACGTTTTATTTCTATCCCAAAGTCCAGAAAGATAAAATCCACTTGTGTGCAGGTAAAATGCTTTGGATACACAAAGCACAGGGGAGGTGCTAAGGATGCTGCTCCCAGCATCTGGCAGGAACATCTGTACAGGTTTTGAGCTCTTCAAGGAAAGGAAAGGAAAGCATGCAGCCGAGAGCTCCCTCCGTGTGGCGCGTCGCTGTTTGAGAACTGGCTCGGGTGGAAGTGACACCTTGGTGTCCTTATTGCACTTAATGACCACAGGTGGTTGCTTTCAGTCCAGCCTGAACTGCAGGACTGCTACTCACGCTTTTGAAGGGAGAAGGAATGCCCCAGTCTCTCCTCACATCATGCACAACGCGAGGGGATGGGAGAGACGAACCGCAAAGCACTCCGTGAAACAACACATAATGCTCCCAACACAGGCTTTGGCAGCAAAGTCCTTCAGAACTGCACCAGCCAGAGTCAACCCCACAAACTGGGCTTCCCCCAGCACACAGAGCCTGCGACAGCCCATCCACAGGCTGAACTGACTGTGCCTGCGGGACACCCATCACGCCACACCGCTGCTTTCTGCAAGGCAGAAGCTCATTCCACTGAACTTGCAACGGACAGTGTTGGAAAGACAGAGTCAAAGCAGCACTAGAAATAGACCTGGAGACACTGTATTTGTTCCATGAACTTGGTATTTTACACTATTTAGCCACTACGTATTTGAACCACTCAAGCTGCACTCGAACTGTAATAGAAGTTCCGGGCCCGCCCAAATGATTTTCAAGGTCAGACTAATCCTGTTAACACATTCTCTCATTGTAAAGTGGCACAAAGTTACACCTGACTTGAAAGATAAACCTAAACAGAGATCCCTTTGCATGCCATGCAGTTCTACCTAGAATTACTATCAGTTATAGAGAAAGAAAAGCAGTCTGTCACAAAGGCAGAGGAATGCCATTACGGCTAAAGCTTTCTAACAAAGCCGACCCCCATTATCCTGCTGTCTCTTTAGCAGCATCACTTCATGGCAGGTTCATGCATTCCAGGAATTGTAACAAAGTCTGGCCCCCAGACTGAGCCTGTGTGACAGCTACTCACCAGGCAGCCCTGGGCAGTGGCAGTGTGTCTGTCTTAACCAGCAGACCAAGTCAGGCAAGAACATTCAACAATTGAAATCTTGGCACTTAAACTGTACCCACAAGGTCTGTGCAGACTCCAGCAACCCTGTAACCCCCTAACCCTATAAGCCCCCACATTCTTTCAGAGTCTCAGGGTGGGATTTGTAACAGGACAGGGGAGGTCCTGTTGTTCTGCAGGTGCAGGTTGCTCTTGCAGTCCAAACCATGGCTCCAGAGTCATGGATTTGCACTTGTGTCAGAATAGCAGCTGCAAAATACAGCTGAAAACATTGACAGAAGAAACTGCAGCTGTGGAGAACTATAATGAGCAAGTGGTCTGATCACCAGGCTTTGGGAAGAGCTCTCCCTTACTGTGGCTTTTTACTCTTCCCTCTTTTTTTCTTTCTCTCTTTTTTTTTTTTATTTTTTTTATTTTTTTATCTCTAATTTCCTAAAGAAAGGGGCAGAAATAGGACAGAAAAAACTATCATTGCCCAAAAAGCCTCCATGAGTTGACACAACAGAAGCAATGACTTCTTTGGCTTTCTTGTAAGCTTTTGGAGGTTTATGGGTTTGGATTTCACAGCTGAAGATATGTTCAACCTAAGATGCAGATTCCTAATTGCCACTACTGCAAATGATAGTTTGTTTGGGTTTTAGGGGTTTTGTTAGTTTTTGAGGAAGGGATTTAGTTTAGTCTAGTTTTCTAATGTTAAAAAATTAATCTAACACTGGTGTGTGGTTAGAACACTCACTAATTATAACCATGCATTTGATATACCTGATTCATAGTGATGCCTCGTGGTACATACATGTTTTACTCCAGGCACTTTTGAAAACAAGAAATCTTGATGCAAGAGGTCATTTAAGTCAGAGGCAGGGAGAATGCTTCTCTGAAGAAGCCACCGTGCTCTGCTGGGCTGGCCTCAAGCTACCCCAGGTAACAGCTCTGAAGCTGAAATAGCAGTTTCTGCTATGCATCTTGTGTGCCTGGATTCAAACCAGTGCAAATGGAGAGGCAAAACCCCCCACCACACTCAGGGGCAGACCCAGGCTGAGTCCAAAAGCTCAGCTCCAAAGAGGAGATGAAACAGGATCCATCACAAAGCCTGCCCTGCAAAGCCAGCCGTGCTGTGAGAGCCATGCTCCAGCCCGGCAGGTGCAGACGGAGTCTGAGCATTTCCAAGGCTGGAAGATGCCGATGGGAGTCAGCTAAGAGGAGGATCAGAGCCTCTGACACAGACCTGAGGGACTCAGGATGTGGGACCTGGCTGTGTGGGCACTGCAAGCCTGCTCTTGAAACATGCCTCCTCCATGCACTGAAACCTTCCCGGAGCCCAAGGCACGAGCAGCACTCCATGTCCCCAGCACACCCACCACTCTCCCACCCACACATCATCATCCAAGTGCCTTGGACTAAAGAGAATTTCATCCTGACCAGTTATTTTATCTCTTTCTAAAGGCAGCTGCAGACTGATAAATGTCCTTGTGAAAGAGAGTGGAGAGGGATTAACCGCAGCCTTTTAACTTCATGCTTTCAAACCTGCTCTCATGGTTCCAAGAAGCTGAACTGTGAGTGTTCTCTCCCTTGCTCAGACCTCGTGCAAAGTCTTTCTGCCAGGGGCAACAGGGGGGACAGTGGGAGAGCAACCTCAACCCTACAAAAGTGGGACATGCTAATGAAGATACTGACACAACCAGACACCACCACTGAGTGCTGCAAAGAGAATTTACATAATGTTACTCTAACAGTTCAGTAAAAATGGCATCAGTAAAAGGAGGCTTTCAAGAAAGAAGTTACCCCCAAACACTCAGGGAGTGCAACTGAAAGAGTTTCTGCTAGTTTCATTTTGTTACATAAATCACCATTATTATTCTTATTATTATTCTTATTTCTTACTTACGATGTTAAAAGAGCAGGAGGATACTTGAAATAAAAGGCTGTGCATGCACAATACCCACAAAAATAAATTCCAGTGATCCACCCTAGCACCAGGCACGGTGCCCTTCCCTGCCCACTGAGCTGAGCCCTCCCTTTAGGAGCAGTAGGGGAATTCATCACCAAATATACAGTATATTGTTGTGGAATGATACCAGGAAACAATACTAACAGGAGTCTGAACGTGTCCTTCACGTCATATTAATCTACTGTTTAACTCGGCAGAGAAGACAGTGAGGAAATAAAAGCTCAATTCACCCAGCCTGAGATCAAAACTGTCATGGCAATATTGGCAGGTTAGACCCTGATTCTTTAAATAGTACATTGCCTTTGTTAAACAAAAGTCATTCTTTTATTACATAATAGAGATTATAAATAAATGTAAAGTGTGCATGCAGTCAACTGCATATTATACAAGCTATATCTATGTTAATAATTGCTTTCTTTGGCAGGCCAGAATCCAGCTGGACATGCAATATTTACATATCAAAATCCTTGGTGTGTTCAAGTCATATTGGATGCAAGTGAAAATATATATGTATATATATTTACCGTATACACACACATATATATATATGTATAAAGGTATATATACACCTCTGCATATATACTGTATACATATATACACATAGGTATATGCTAAAAGTGGATTTCATCTTTTTCAGATTCAGGTGATGCAGGCCTTGAAACACTAAAAATATCCTGACAGAGTATCTGGGGGGGGGACTGGGGTGATAAATGAGATTTGGGGGAAGAGAGCTGGGATACGTTCTTTTCAGACAATATTTTTAAAATTTCTGCCACCTGCTTCTCAAGGGCAGCCATCCTACTGCTTAGCAGCTGGATATCTTCTTTGAGTTCGTGCTTGACTTCCTGCAGCGTGGTTTGTAAGGCCTGCTCAGGAATGGGGTAGAAAGGACACCTAGCATCCGCCTGGATGGGGCTGTGCTCCAGGGGGCTGCGAGTCTCACCAGCTTTATCCAAGCGAAGGTCACTTTTTGTTATTCCACTGTCACAAGAGTCTGTTTTCCTCAGCGGGTTTTTATTTACACCGTTCTCCGAGTCATGGGACTTGGGGTCGTCGGAGAGCAACCCCATGGACTCAGCCTTGGTGACGTTGTTCCAGTCCTCCTTCTTCTCCTCGTGGGTCCCCATGGTGTTCTTCAGCCGAAGCCACCCCTTCCCGTTCCCGTTCTTCATCCGCATGGGGCTGTTCACTTTGAGACTCTTCTGGTCCCCGTTCCCGTTGGGCTTGAGCTCCATCGCGTCGCGGTTGTTCTGCTTGACGGCCTCGCTGGTTTTCATGTAGGCCAGCGTGGTCTGGATGGGGGTGATCTGGGACACGGTGACCACGCTGGTGCCCGTGATGGAGGCCCCGTTCTGCACGCTCCTGCTTTCCACCTGCAGCTGGTTCCGCTCTGGGTCGATGTGGGTCGAGCCTTGATTGCGCATCTCCTTTTGCTGCTTGAATTTCTGGAAGAGTTTCCGCACGGGGTGGTCCACGGGGATGCTCAGCGTCACCTCGTTCTTCTGGCGCAGGCGCTCCTCCTCCTCCTTCTTGACATCGCTGATCTTCCGGAAGATGATCTGTGGGGGACAGATCCACAAGAGAGTCAGGACCCAAAGGATATCGCATGCAAATATTAATTTGAGATGGGTAAGCAGTCTTGAGAACGGACATTTTTCTCATAATTATTAATGCTGATCTTCTGTCGCCCTGGATTTCAACCTTCTGATTGTTTTGAAAATCTGCTATTAAGTTCTCACAAATTTTTCTGTAAACAAAAACTGTGTTTCTGTAACCGTCTCTCTTGTTTTCATTCCATTCCTGATAGAAGTTTTTTGATAAACTTCAATTAAAAACAGTGGAATTGGAGAGGAGAAAAATCTCACTATCCAATCCACAGAGTTCCAGAGAAAAGTATAAAAAGCAGGGAAAGAATTAAACTTCCCCTTTTTTTCCTTTTTCTGTCCACATCCACTCTGTGTGTGTGTGTTCATTTCATGCTCTCTAACAACAATCTTCTTTTCCATTTTAATCTTTTGTAGTGTATTCAAACAGAGCTGATCAAGATTAGCCACTATAGATAAGGTACATACATACATACACACACACACTTTCCTAAAAGTATGCATTAAAAGCGTGTTTCACCTATTTCTTGATGCAGAAGATACTACTACTTGAAGGACTAAAAATATCCTGACACCAACAGAAGGAAAGAAGCTGAACAAAGAGAAGAAAGCGATCGACGAAGAACCCAAATACTGTGATGCCAACCTACCCATTACTCACACTCATACCTGCTCCAGCACTATCTTTAGTACAGATCAAAAGGAAACAGTAATTCAGCAGGGACTACACAGCTGTAAGATTAATTCAATGTACACACTCTTCCAGAGGCCAGAAAATCCCAATGTGCTCAACATTTTTGGTTTTGCTGTTAGGGTTAGGGTTTTGTAGGAGTGGCTGGAGGGTGCAATTATGTGTGCCTTCACACACTTTGCAAGGGTTTACTGCTGAGTTAGTATGTCTAATATGTGCAGGTGACCTGGGAGCAGCACAGAGAAGCAGTGTACCAGGGCTGTGTGGGTATAAAACCCAGCAATATCCACCATCTCATCAGCCACGCCATTTAATGCTGAGTAATTTCACCCTGCCACATGTCCCAGGCTGCTACAGAAAAAGGAATTTGAGCTTCAGGCTGGGGGAGGATCCACAGAGCAAAACCTTTTTGTTGATTGTCTGCAAGTTACTCATATATTTTCTTTTTTGGGGGGGGCAGGGTTCATCCAGTTTTCTTGAATGTGGGACTGAGGTAGGATAGGGAAACTGATTCTGTTTGACAACACTGTGAAAAGCAGCCTATGATTAAATACAAATATGGACTGCAAAGAGATAGTGTGGTAAGAAAAGGAAAACAAAGCCCTTGAAATACACAAATAAAACCCTATGTCAGTCAGCTGTAGGTCTTGAAATATCAACTTGAGTTGATATTTTAGTATCTTAGATATTTTAGTATTTATTTACTTTCAAGTCTCACATCTTCAGAAGTCACCAGAGAAGTGCCACGAAGGCTACAGATCCTTCACTGCATGAATTTGGGATGAGCTGGACTTCAAAGCTTCATTAGAGAGCTTTCAAATGCAGTAGATATATCCTTGACTGCTGCTGATAGATGCAGCTGCTTATAACAATTTGGTTAACTCACTTATTAGAAGCCCAGTTAAAAAAATGTAGACAAAACCAAGGGACAACCAAGGAAGTTACTTTCATCTGACTCCTGTGACCTACATGCAGTGACACATTCCCTCATTTGGGGCTCCCCTTCATTAGCAGCTGCCCTCATGGAGCTACTCCCTCTCTCTCAGGCCACTGAGAGAGCAAACAACGGCAAAAGAAGTTGCCCTTGATTCAAAATCGAGTGATTACATTTAATTGAAGCCATGCTCTCTAAAGGCACATTTGGAAGGTGTGTGATGTTTTGTTTGTGCCTCTCTTTCCCCTCTGGCAGAAGATGCAGCAGTGAAAGCTGCAAGGATGTGTCCCCATGGTGTGTCTCAGGGGACGCAGCTGGCTCCTCTGCTGGTGTCCTGGTTTGGCTGTGCTGCTCTGCCTTGTGCTGCGTCCCTGAACACACCTGCAAGGGGGAGAATATCCTCTACCCAATGCTTTAAAAGGTTGCATAGTGACAGGACAAGGGGGAATGGCTTTAAAATGAGAGTAGGTCTAGATTGGTTGATAGGAATAAATTGTTTACGGTGAGAGTGCTGAGGCCCTGGCACAGGCTGCCCAGAGAAGTTGTGGGTGTCTCATCCCTGAAAGTATTCCAAGGCCAGGTTGGATGGGGCTCTGAGCATCCTGTTCTAGTGGAAGGTGTCCCTGCCCATGGCAGGGGGGTGGAACTGGATGGTCTTTAAGGTGCCTTCCAACCCAAACCATCTTATGTTCCCACGACTCCCCTGCGTTCTGGCCACGAATCTGTTTGACAGCTTGAGCACCCTGCTCTCCTGCAGCCAGCCTGTGCCTGGAGGCAGTGGGGGATGCTGGAAGGGAGGGAGCTGCCAGCAGCCTGGCACAGCCCCGAGATGCTTTCCTGGCCAGGGGGGCACTGGATGTGTCAGCGGGAAAGGCATGAGGTAACTCTGCCAACTTCTGTCCTGCTTCATGTTTATAAAGACCAGAATGACAACAAAAGACACCATAGCAGCAGTTTTTGATTCCTCTCTAAAAGCCTGCACTTCACTGGGAACTACCCTCACATCCCTTTCTCCCCCAGTCCAATCTTAATTCTTTTGTCCCTTTTCTAGACTCAGTTCAAACCTTCTCCAGACAGAGGGTATCTACAGAATATAATTACTGCTGCTGATGGATCTGGCAGAAGAAAAGCCAAAACCTCCATAATCTGACACCACCTGTACCTCATACTCCTGAAGTGGGTCCTTATGAAAGCCAGGAAATGGCTGTGGAGTTTTTTGCCCCAGAACCACTTGGCCAGGTGTCACTCTGAGACACAAGGGTCTGAGCCTGAGTGCTGCTGTGACTCAGAGCAGAGCAAACACTTTGGTGAGAGCTGAAAAGGATGGGGGGCCAAGGTAGCAAACTCCGTCAGATACACAGTGCAAATCTGGTCTGGCTGTGTGAGACCAAGGACCCACTAAGCACTCACAGCCATGAGCTTTATCCCCATTTTATGCCCATGCAGTGGAGCAGACACACACTCAAAGCCCTGCTGTCACCTCCCCAGAACATGTTCTTTCAGCTTCTTGCAGGACACAGGCTGACAGAGCTCTTCAATGAATTATTTCCCTTTTCTCCTCCTGGGACAGAAGGTGCTACAGCCTGGAATGGTTGTGGGCAGGTCCTTTGAAGAAGCAGGTCTGCCAAACACTGAATTAGTGCAGAAAATGCCCAGGGACTCGGAAATCCAATCTGAGGGTCAGCTGAGAGTCAAGAACTCACTGAGTTCCCACTCACTGCCTCAGTGGAGCCCTGTTTCCCTTGGAGCAAAGGTGGCTCATGCACTGTCCTGGGCCTCTCTCCCCTTGGCTTTCTCATGTAACCTGCATGTGTTCATAGCTGTTTTCTGTTTTCTTTTTCACTCTGAAATGCATATCCAAGCAGATCCTCATGTCCCAGCTGACCCTGTGGGATGATGTCACTTTAGATGGAGACTGAGGTCTTGATCCTCACTATCTCACTAAACTACTCTGCCTTCAGGAGGAAATAATTTCATTCCATGGAGAGCTTTCCCCTCTTCTTTCTCCTCAACTAAGGAAGGTGCATCCCTAGCACAGCAAGGATCTACTTTTGGTCAGGAGTAATTGAGATCAGTAGAATATGTGCAAGTAAAAGAAAAGAAAGATATTACACAGACAAAGAACTGAGGAAAAAACCAAGATGTGAATTCTAACATCAACAGAGCAATAGCTATTTTTCATTACCAATTTTTTCCATATTAGGAGATTTGTCATGAGCCTGGATTTAATCCACTTCCACAGTGGTTTAAACTAAGCCAGAATAGTTAAAATGTGTTTACACTTACAAATGTTTACATGGAGACTTAATTCTTTTAATGTCCAATAACTATTACCAGCTATTTTTCTTTATAAAAAAGAACAAAACAACCCACTTCATGCAATCTGACATTTCTCTGCAAATTGGGAGACCATTATTTTGAAATCTTAAATTGGATGAGCTATTTCATTTGTCCCTGACCCTTTTCAGAGAAGTTACACATAGGCCTGCCCAAATGTATGTCCCAGGAACAGACACAAGTTTCAAGAGTTAAGCAGAAGCAGCTGAATTAAGTGTGTATACAGTTTATCTCAAGAAGTAAAGAGCCACACACCTGTCTCACACCAAGTTCCAAATTCATGAATGTGACAGACATTCAGTAGAATTTCAATTCCTTTATGGATCAGATTGTAAAATAACGTTCCATGTGACACAAATTTCGTCCCATGGGAACAGGTTCCTGTTTTTCTTTTAGTGTATTTATTTGGGGAAGAAGGGGCAACAGAGGTGATATCAATTACTGAGCTGGCAAAGATGAAGCAGAAGTTAACTGAGACCCAGCCATGGGGACTGAAATACTTGAGTTATTTACGAGGCAGGCACAGAGGAGACAACAGCAATTTGAGATTCTCCATCTGATCTCAACCTCAGCCTCCTTTCCCTCCCTTTCATACCAAGAGGTAACTCATGTGAGTGTGAACTCTGTCTCTTACCAAAGGTGCTGGCAATGGACATGTCACTGATGGACCAGCTCCTACAGCCCCAAAGCCAACTGCAGATGAGGGCAACAGCAATGAGGAGCCAGGGAGCCAGCTCAAGGCTCAGATGCACACACTGAATTAATGAGTAAAGCTGTGGCCTTTTCAGGTGCTTTGAAATGCATCCCTTGTCTGCTGTCTTTTTTTGTACCAGTGCTGTGAAAATCATCTGCCCATGACCTTGCTCCACGCAGGAGATCCACACAAAGATCCCTTAATAAGTAACTCCAAGGCAGGTACGTGAAGGGATTAAAGAACTGGTAAAAGTCTCCAAGAATTACAGTAAATTCATAGAAAGTGGCAGGTGTTTGACCAGAGATCATCCTGTCCTGTGCCTGAACATCCCATGCTGTGCCAGTGGTGTTCAGTGTGCGCCTGCTCCTCTCCACAGAAACCCACAGAAAGGGACAGTGATGTATCCAAAGGGCACACAGTTGTCATGGTGATGGATGCAGCATCTGAGAGGGAGGGAGGAAGAGCCACACAAAGCCATCAAAAAGCAAAGATTTTCACAGTGTGAAGACCCTGTCCTGGGAGAATCAGTGTGACTCAGCTCACTGGACAGTCCCCACAGCTACATCCACTCAGTAACCCACAGGTCACTCTCATTACAGCAGGGACCAGGCTGATGTCAGTGCTGGTCACCTCTCAAAAGTTTGTTCCAGGGATAACTATCTTGTCTGCAAGAATGTCTGTAGAAGCTCCATCTCCCTTGCATCTGGTTGTTCACAACCCAACATATTTATTCAGATCCCTGTATTTTTGTTCCTATTTAATACAGCAACACCTTAGAAGGCATCTCAGATCAGCAAGATAAGAATCATAGAATCCCAGAATCGTTAAGGTTGGAATCAAGATCATCAAGTCTGAACCAGGTTAATAAATTTGAAGAAATACAGGGCTATTTTTAACCTGGACCCAGGTTTTAATCTGACAGCACAGACCCAGAGCTGTACTTGAAAACACTGCAGATGGAGCAAGTGGGATGAATGGACAAAGTGAGTTGGAGCTTTCCAAGTGACAGAGGCAGGATGTCAGGGAAGTGCACCCTTCCTTGGACCACACTGCAGAGCTGGCAGCTGGTTTGCAGCTGGCTGAGACCCACCCAGCAACTCCTTCTCCAGCTTTCTCAGCACACCAGAAGGATTTGGACTGGTCCACCTCCTCCAGGAATGTCTAATTCCCATAAAAAGAGGGAACTAGGGTGTCCTCACAAGGTGTGTTGGTCTTGGCACCCCTTTAGATAGGCTTTTTTTCTTATTTTTTTTGGAAATAGGAGAGCTGCCTTCCCTTGCCTTCTTGGCCTGAAATGACACGAGCTTAGCTGAAGCTGGCAAATGGATTTTAAAGTTTTGGGTGGTATAACCAATATCCAATACTGCAATAATACAGATCTCATTTTCTTCGGAAATAATGCTACAAGGCTGTACAACAGAAATTTCCATAAAGATGTCTGCAAAAAATACTATTAATTTTCACGTCTTAGAGTGCACTGTACAAAAGTAATTTACGTTTTTGTCATGCTAATGCATGGAAGGAGGATTTGTGTCAGATCCAGGATTTAGACACAGGATACCCCAGCGCAGACAAGTGTGCTATTTCCTGCTCCTGAAAATACATAATACATAAATACATTTCCTGCTCCATAAAATACACCCAATTTCCATAGCACAGGCACTCGGAACAGGGCTCACCTACAAAGCCTCTGTCTGCATCTGAACTCACCCTCCAGGAGCCCTGCACAGAGGAGGGAGGAAGAAGAAAGCACTCGGAAGGTGTGAGTCATCTCACCTGCAGCTGGATGTTAAAGCAGGTCAGACAGGCTGTACCCTGAGATGCCTGTTTGTCTCCTGTGCCTGTACAGGCAGCTCCGTGCCTGCCGCCTGTGCGCGCACATCCCCCACGGGTGGTGGGGATGGAGGACTCAAATCCCTACCTCTGGCAGTGCAAATGTCAGGGTGTGGTACAGATCGTGTAAAAAGCATCCTGTAATGTTTTTCTGTGTGTGTGTGTGAGTGTTCTGCACCCTTCATCTGATGCTATTTTAATTCCCCTCCCCCCAGCATGCTGGGGTATCGCCAGTTCCCGGCTGGGATTAATTCCCCACAGCCTCAGGACACAGCCAGTCCTTACAGACAGACATTACCATTTTAAAAGCTGCAGAGGGAGGACCAGCCATGACTGCCCAGGAGACCCTGCCAGACTGGTGTCTCTCAGTGAGAGCTTGTGGAAAACGAGATGGTTTTGCAACTGGATAAACCACTAGCAGGGAAAGGAAAGCCACCCCTTCCCCCTTGTTCTCGCTACACTTCCCAGGCAAACTTGCAGCAGGGGAATGGAGCTGCCCACAGCCCCTAGGAAACTGGAGACCACCTGAGATGTGTTTGTTCCTGTACATTCACCCTCCTGCACTGCAAATCTCACCCCACACCCATATGTTGTAAGATGGATCCTGCTTGGATCACCACAGGCACTCAGCCCTGCCACACCCAGCAAACCCTTCCCAGGCTCTGATGGGCACAGGGCAGTCCAGGATGCTTCATCCCTCAGTCCTGGAGAACTGGTCCCCTCTTGGACCTTTAGTTGTCAAAACAAGGCATAACCGGGGTCCTCCTTTTTGATATTCTGAAAACTAGGCCAGTCAAGCCCAATTTCTATAATCCTTGATGAAAAGGCTTGCTCCAAAACCAAAGTGTTTAAAGTCTAGGCAGGTCCCAGAGAACATGACTGATTGTTAATACTTGATGTTAAAATGCTTTTAAGTCTTATTTTTCAGATTTTTTTTTAAACCTGCCAAGACATTACTAATACCTGATCCTAAAATGCTTTTAAATCTTATTTTTTAGATATTGTCTTAAAAAAAAAAAAAAAGAAAACAAAATCTTTCATGATGTTAAAAAAAAATATCTTCCTTTTGGTCTACATGAATTAAAAGGCAAATTTAAAAATTTAAACTATGAAAGACTGGACAGAAATGGATGAATAGGAAATGACCCCACGCAAGCCTTTAGGCTGTTCCACCTAATTTACTCCCACAAATCTCCATGAACTCTTAGCTCACTTTATTAATCTGCACTCCAAGGATGCAGAGTAGATGGTTTGAAATGATGGCTTTATTGTTCTTCTGCTCTGTGCACTCCTCACATGGCTTCACTTTGATGTGGAATTCAGCCTCAAAAACAAACTGCTCTGACAACTCTTTTAATTGCTCTGCAGTAAATTCCCCTTAATCCTCCTGTCCCAGGAACTGTTTTGTGCTAAACCATTGCTCCATCTGCGTGTGAGAAAGGAATCGCTGTCCTTGGCTGTGCAGTGGAAACGACTGACTGCTGAGCAATTAGCTAATCTCCAGGATAGGGATGCTTCACTAAACAGTCTTTCATGCTGGATTTTGGAGGAAAAGAAGATTTCTGTAGGTTAGTCTTACAGCTGCTTGAAAGAAACTGTAAATAATAGCCTTTTTGCAAATTTCCATTGATCCTGACTTCACAGACACGGTAGCAGGCTACAGCAAAAACTTCCTACCAAGCAGATTTTAATTTTGCTTTGGAGAAACTGTATTCACATACATTCCTAAGCAACTGTAGAATTGAGCTGTAAAAGATATGAAGATTTCCAGCCCAAGTAACAAAGTGATGTCGCTTCAAGAAAATGAGAATTATTTCCATGGTGTTGAAAAAAGCCCTTTTAAGGGATATTTCATGGCATTTTATGTGCAAGGAAGAGGATCATTCTTTTATGATGACTTAATAAAGATCTCTGTCCCCCAGGTTGCTCATCTAAAGAAAAACCAGGACATGTAATGAGGGAGAGACCCTTCAAAAGAGCACAACGACAGCCAATAGCCAATTTCCAAAGCCCAGAAAGTCCATCATCTCTATATTGCTTGCCCTGTGGTTTAGAAATTGATTACTGTAGGTCAAATTTTAATCTGGTTCCATTTCATGTTCGCAATCAATTCTCACAGCACCTGAGTACTCTTGCAGAGAGACATCTGTGCACACTGGCAGCCAATTAGGCAGGTCTGCATTTGTGAACAAGCCTGAATATTAAGAAGGAAGTGGTTGAGAGTTTGACCCACCTACTTCATACTTGGTATGGTTCTGAGGTCATCCTGATTTCATTTAAAACATGTCTGAATGGAAGAAGGGAGAGGAGAGAAGCAGGCAGAGATCCAAGTCTCATTTGTCACATCCCCGGAGCATCGTGGCCAAACACAGAGAGCACCAGGCTGGGATTCACAGGGATGGATTATCCTGCTGGCCTGACCTTCAGCCAAGTGGGAAGTCCTGTACAAATCACTCTGCCTCTTCATGTCTCTGTCTCCCCAGCGTAAGAGAGGATAATAACACTGCCCTCATTTCCCCAATTAACTGGAAATCCTTCTATCACTGCTATTTACAACTGAGAGACTAAAATCCATGGCTTGACAACAGAGAGAGGTCACTGTGCTGGCCTGTTGCCAAAACTGGTTCATTAAAAAAGTAGTCACTGAAAAAATACACATAGGTGTTCTCGGGGTTTCAGCTCAAGATCAAGGTCCCAAGGCACTGCTGCCCTAAGACATGTGGGGCCGTACACAATGGATGAAGGCCTGTCCTCATCCCCTGGGACATCAATCCCCTGACTGACTAAAGGTACTGACACCTACTCTGCAGGGAAGCATCAGTCAGATCACTCAGCTGAGGTGATGGACACTGATTCTTTAAATGGTGTGATTACACGTTCAGTGAAGTGTGGGCTGAGCTAAGGAGTCAGATTTCCAAAAGAAATGCCAGAACTTTTTCCTCTCTTGGCACAATTATGCAGATTGGCACCAGCTACAAGAGCATTATCTGAGACAGCTCAGTCTCCTGAATCAGGAGCATCTTCTGGTTCTTTCAGCCACCCAGGCCTGAGCACCTCCTGCCCAGAGATGCCTCTATCTTTTCACACCCTGGGGAAAAGCAACTCACAGATTTCCTGTGGCTGCAGGTTCAGCTGTTGTCTCTGATGTCTGCTGGCCTCTGCTTGGAAAAGGATGCTGAAGAAGGGCACCAGGCACCTTTGGAAGTGGGCAGCTTTGCCACCTCTTTTAAATGAGACTCTGAAATTGCAACCGATCACTTATTTTTGCTGCATTTTCCCTCACTGTTTTCTGTTTTCTTTGCTGTCACCAAACAGCAGATGCTTTAGAATGTTGCAGAACAGACAGATTCAGAATTATTTGTCCAATACTATCCAAGCTAGCAAAATGCACCTTCCATGTACAAAATTATTTCAACTGATAAACCAGAAGGGCTATTTATTTATGAATTTATGGTGGTTTTCAACAAGGGTCTCTTGCTGCTTGGCCTTGTTTAAGGTCAGGCTGTTGCAGAGTGAAGTATTGACCTGTGTGGTCTCACAAGGACTGTGACAGTCCCTCTCGGGCTCCTGTTACAACTGGGAGCACAGAAGCCCAGCTATAGCCTCCTAATTCCTTTTCAGGACCCTAAATCCTACACTGAACTCAATAAAAAGACTAAATTAGACCATGGAGCTGAAATAATTGAATCAGAGTCTAAATTGTTTTCTGTATGTAACACAGAGTTGGTTAAACAAGGGGAAACAGAGCAGAGAACAATTTGGGTGTAACTGCTGCAGTGTAACTATTACTGAGCAGTGTTTCGTGGGGACCCCTGTGCCCTCTCACTGGTTGGGTTTATCCACTCTGGGATTTAAACTCACACCTTTCTTCACTCCCTAACAACTCTCCCATGTACACAAGTCTCACCTGGACTGGTCACTAGGTGGGTGAGCCAACTACTTGCAGATGTGCTCTTGATGGAGAGTATCACATATTCATCTCTCCTTCCCCTTTCTCCTTTCTTCCTTGCATGCAATTATTAGAGAGCAAATGGCAAGGGAGATACTTCTCCTGTTCCTTTGTCTGGCATTAAGGCAGACAGAAGAGCAGATTCCTCTTGCTGGGATTGCTTTTATTCCCTTTTGCAGATGTTTCTTTCTTTGTATAGCACAGAAGTCCTGCAAGAAGGGAAGCTGTGGTACTTACGGAGGGGGAAAGAGGAGCCCTGCAGATGGCTAAAAATCCAAGCCCAGTAGACCCAAGATCTCTCCCTGAATGTGGAGGAGAATCCCAGCAAAGACAGCCTCCACCCACCCCAGCAAGCCCATCTGGTGACTTTCAGAGAACCCCACTGATGTAAAGAGACAGTGACATGTGGCACCACGTGGTGTACTACTGATGCCTTGGGTTTTCACTTTTATATTTTTCAAATCCTGTACTGCCTAGTGTGTAGCTCTGAAGCTTCCTGTGGCCTGTTAACTTCTGCTCTCTCATGCTAAGAGAGACATAACAAAGCCTCTTGTGGCTCGCTCTTCAAGGACACTTACACTGTCCTAAGCCCAAAAGGTGTAAACCAACATCTTAGAGAGGAGGGCAAGCTTGGGGAAATTACATCATTAGCTGAAGCTTTAATTGGAGAATTAACCCTGATATGCAAATGAACCAAACTTATGAAAGCATGAAGAACTCGTGACTCATCGTCCAACTTGGGATCCATTGGGGCAGTGGCCTCTGGATATCCCAGGGAGTACCTTTGAAGGCCTCTCAAATAAATACCTATCTTTATTCCCTTATTCCTGTCTAGTCTCTGTTTTAGGTAGCTGTTTAAGGCATCACTACGACCATGCTGTCACCACCAATCCTGCCAGCACATCACCACTGGGCACCTCAGGACTGAAGAGCTGAAGGGAGCTCCCCAGTGCCTCCCAGCCCAGCTGAGGGGTTCTGTGCTCACTGCCAGGCAGTGCCCCCTTCCACGGGACAGTTCCCAACTCCATCAGCCAGGCTGGGTCCTTGCAAACTTATATGGATTGCCTGCTGGATCAATACCTGCTATTGGCACCGGCCTAATGAAATGTCAGTCAGCAGCACTGCCAATTGATCCAGGCTCATCTGTGCTGCAGACGAGTTAATGTCTCTGCATTTTACCAGAGATGATTAAAAGAAGAAAACAGCCTTCAGTTCTCCCAGGATCTCCTAGGGGGGATACGCTCCTGGGCAGGGATAGGCAAACACAGTTCAAAGCCTCCAGATGACAGCAGGGTGGTTTGAGCTTGGGGCGGGCTGCAGAAATGGGGAAAAAGTGCCAAAAGACTTCACAAGCTGCTCTTCAGCCTGATTTAACTTGGAGCAGAAAATCAATCATCGATAATAATATGCAGCACTAATCCACCACTCCCCTCTCCCTGTATTGGAGGAAGTTGGATTTACGTAGCTGCCACTTGTGCCAGAGGCCAACACCAGGGCACAGAGAGGTCATGCATCACTTGCCCAGGGTCATTGAGCTGTTTGGTGGATGAGCTGGGGGATGGAACCAAGGTTTCTAGCCAAGAGCCCCTATAGTAGGAAAATCCATACTGCAAAAAGATTAAACATATATTTATTAGAAGAAAATTATTAATATAATAAGAACCTTTCTTTTCACCACTGCCCTGTCTGGCGTGTAGAGTTCTGGATTTGAAATAATTGAAAGGGCTCAGCTTTAATTGCAGTTAATTGTTGAAACTAATTCCAGACTTACCACTGCTCAGGTTTGTGTTGGGAGAGGAGTGAGGAGGAAAGCAGAACTATTTCTGTTTGTTTAGTGACAATTTTCAGAAGGTCCTGCTTTTATTCCGATGAAAAATATCAAAATCTTCATGTTTGGCTTTGGGCCAGCCATGCTTGAGACAGACCCAGAGCTCCTGCATATCCCCAGCACCAAGCCACAGAGAACACAGGCACAGAGGATTTGCAGAATTTGTGTTTTCTACTCTCTTGTTTCTGCTTTTTGCCTGAAGACTAAATGGTCTCACTAAATGCCTAAGAGAGTCTCTCCATTTACAGAGTAATACATCAGCAAAAGAATTGCAAATTGTTCCCCAAATGTACTACTCTCTTCTGTCTGCTTTAAGTGGAAATTTAAATTAATTGGAATCATTATGGCTTTCTTTTTTAACTTAAATATTACTGTACCAGACTATAAAGTGCCTGAAATTTAATCTGAAGTCTTCAGACCTGAACAAGTGTTTTCCAACTGAAATATTTTTGATTTTTTTCCAGCTAAATCCACCGGTCCAATAAAAAATAACACCCATTGCTATCAGCCTTGCTTCTGACATTGAGAACATTCTACCTGGCTTTCAGAAACCTTGGTTTTATGTGGAATGTGCCACCAGCTCTACTCTGCTCACTTTATCACTTTCACGGTTTTGTTAATTTATTGAAAAGCTTTTCCGGCAGGAGCTTCAATTAAAACAATGCACTTCCACTGCCACACAATGTAGAACACCATCAGTGTTGTTTGGAAGCACTAAGTCAGAAATGAAGAAATGATTTAACAAACCCAAGTGGAAGGGACAACGGGCAGCCTCTGTAGCTAGGAGAGCCAAGACACCACCTAGTATCACAAAATAGGGAGTTAAAACATGCTGCTTGGTCACTGTCAGATATTCTGCACCTATATTCTGAATCAGGGCTAATAACAGAGACCAATTTAGTTGAGAGAGTCACCAACTCCAGCCTCAAGCTAACTCAAAAGTGTTCCAGTATTCCTGACTGGAGCAGATTTAGGCTGGTGGATAAGCAGTCATTGGTTTCTTTCCCGTTTGCTTAGATCCCAGGCAGGAACCTGATCTTTTGGGTCTAAAAGTGAGGGCCTGCCTATGTCACACCACATAGAAAGGCACCAGGACTCCTATTGTCCCACAGTAGTGTCCCCCTGTAGAAAGGCAGGATCCAGGAGGATGGAGCCAGGCTCTTCTCAGTGCTGCCAAGCAGGAGAAAATGGGCAGAAATTGAGGCACTGGAGTTCCACCTGAACACGAGGAAGAACTTCTTTACTTTGCAGGGACTGAGCACTGGAACAGGCTGCAAAGAGAGGGTGTGGGGTCTCCCTCACTGGAAATATTCCAGAACCATCTGGACACAATCCTGTGTCCTGTGCTCTGGGATGGCCCTGCTTGAGCAGGGAGGTGGGACCAGATGATCCACTGAGGTCCCTTCCAAGCTGAACCATCCTGGGATTCTGGGATTCTCTGATTAGGCTGCTTTCAGAACTGCTCTCATCTGTCTCTGTTTCCAAGCCCACAGCTCACACTGCAGCGTGGTTCTGAGCTCAGCCAGCCAACCATGCCAAAATTACCTCAGTTATTCCTTTTCCTACACGGCCTCTTGCCCTATCAGAGAAGACTGAACCTGTCTGGACCAAAGTCTGGACACTGCTGCCAGTGCTCACTCCCTTTCTACAGATTTTTTGGATGAAACCCAAGCCCAAATGACCACTGACCATATCCCAGTGCCTACCTTACCCATGGGATGCCCTGCAAATGAAGCCACAGGGATGCTGCCAGGGAGAATGAGCTGGGGCAATTCAGCAACTCACATTTCTGCTTCTGAACTCAGAGACACAGCACGATATCCACTGGCAGGATGACCTGGCAATTCTTTTAATTTGAAATCAAGACTTGGAAAGGATTAACACCTCTGAAAGACAGGGTCAGCCCACTGTGCAATAGACGTGAAATAACTCCGTTAAACCATTGGGAAATCCAAACTTGACAGGCAAAGAAGACCAAAAGGTTATTTAAACTTTTAATATCTACCTCATTTAACTATAGGAAGCTTGGTGAAATAACCTTAAAAAAGTGTCCCTGGGATTCTGCAAGTAAAACATCTCACCCAGCAAGAGCTAAGCTGTTCCCAGTTGGGAGCTCTTGGCTGGCAGTGTGTGATTAAGGAGTGATGGCTTTTGGAACACACTGTAATTGCCTTTAATACGGTGACAGCCACTGCTTCAGTGGGGAAGAACCACTTGGGGAGAAAAAGAAGACCCAAGACACAAGCATGCAACCATTAAGGAGCATGCTGTCAAGAAGAAATATACCATGAAGAGGATGTGCTACTTTCACCTAAAACTTCTCCCTTTAGCTTTAAGTGGCTGGCGTAGCTCTGCCACTGAAGGTGCTTTAGCTCAAGAGACTGAAGGAATTGGAGTTTTTTAGAGGCATCTGTAGTTGTCAGCAGAGCAGTGGCCTTCTATTCATGGCATGATCAAATTAAATTAATTTTTAGAGAGCAAAGACCCCATTTCAATGATTTTGCCAATGCTTCCTCGTAACTGAACGCGCACCAGCGAAGCGCTCTTCCTTTCTGGGGCAGAACGTCAAGGGAAGTCACCCACAGATGGGAGAGCCAGGAGGAGAGCTAACCAGCTACTGAGCTCTCTACCACAGCATGGAAAACACGGCACCACGTGAGACTTCAGTGTGCTGCTCCCTGTAGCCACCTGTGCAGAGATGGAGTCGCTGATGACAGTCGTGGCAGAGCACTGCGGGGCTGCCTGTGTGACACACACCCCGTGAGAGTGCTCTCCTTGTCCCTCTCCCTCTCCCCAAAGGGATCCCTGGAATGTTTTCCCAGCTCAGGAGATGTGACTGAGGCACTTGGCAAGTGGTGACACTGCAGAGCCTAGCATTTATTTCTGAAGGGGATCTGCAGGACGAAGAGGCAGCACAGGAGAGTTAGCTGGTGGGGTTATGGGGATGGCACGAACAGATGGTGTGGTGAAGAGCCATTTCCTTCCCATTTGCAAGCTGACTGCATTAAATCAATCCCTGGGCTTTCCTGGCAACAAGCTAAGGCTGTGCTGTGAAGGATCTGACCATATCCTAGATGTGAGTGTCATTCTGTTGGGTCTCCACACTTAATCTACTCTTGGGGAAAGCTCCTTCCATTTTCTCTCGTGCTTCTTGATGATCTTCCCTAATATCTATATCACAGCCATCGCCTCTTTGCTAGATGTGGATCTCTGGAAAGCTCACCAGTGCTGGTTTTTGCTCCCATCCATGTACTCAGCACTCACATGGGATGCTCCATAGGGGCTGAGCCTGCTGTTTTTGCAGCCTTAGCTTATCTCATTGCTCCAGACCTAAACAAATTAGTTTGTAATCCTCAGTATTGTATACTCTGGCAAATCTGGCTTTAAAAGCGATCAGAAATGACCTCTTCATGTAAAGTTGGAGTCAATCCCCTCTTCCTGTCTTGGGCTAGAAGAAAACCCTGTACCTGCACAAATAACAGGTTTTTGCAATCAATAACATTGACAATTCTGTATTTCCCAATTTGTGGCCATGCTTCACCTTGTTTACACACAGTTTGTATTGCTTTCTACCACTCCCTGTGCACACACAATTAATGAAACACCAGCTGGTGCAGGATAAACACTGCTGCAGGGATGCAGAAAGACACTACACAAAAGTACAGCTCTCTACCTCTGTTATTTTCCAAATCAGATGCTGTGTTTCCCTCCCAGAGGTCCTTCTGAGCTCAGAGACTTTGGTTAAAGCATCTCCCCGTTTTTCTCTGGTTTGATTTTTTTTCTTCTGATGTCTGAAAAATTCCAGCTAACCCTAAGGCTCCCACACAAGACAGCAAGTCTTCAGTCACCTTCTCCCAGGAAGGTCCTGTCCAGGAGGTTGACTCTCCTCAGTGGGGTTTGGCACTTGCCTTAAAAGCTGGGGGATGCCACAAATGTGCAGCTGTGTTGGGTGTTAAGACTGTGAAGGTGCTCAGAGGGCTGGAGCATCTCACCTATGGTGACAGGCAGAGAGAGTTGGGCTTGTCCAGCCTGGACAGGGCTCCAGGGAGACAGACCTGAGAGCCCTTCCAGTATCCAAAGGGGCTACGAGAGAAGACTTTTGACAAGAGCATGTAGCAATTGGATAAGGGGAAATGGCTTTAAACTGCCAGAGGGCAGGTTTAGATTTGATTTAAGGAAGGAATCTTCTCTGTGAGGGTGGCACTGGCACAGGCTGCCCAGAGAAGCTGTGGATGCTCCATTCCTGGAAGTGTTCAAGGCCTCATTGGTAACCTGCTCTAGTGCAAGGTGTCCCGGCCCATGGCAGGGGGTGTGGAAATGATCTTTAAAGCTAAACTGACCCAAAACATTCTGTGATTCTGTAATTTTATGTTCTGCCATGGGGCAGGGCTGATCCATGGGGCCAGAGCATCTGCCCCCAGGAAGACCAGCAAGGCTCAAGAAGGCTGTTGGGGGTTTTGTAAGTCCAGCCTCTGTCCCAGCAGATTCCTTACTATCCCTATTAGCAGCTGTCTGACATGTTGGACTGAATTTGAGCCCAACTGGTCTGGCAGGATGGGACACACACCACAAAATTTCTAACCAATGCTTTAAGTTATGGCTGATGGTTCACAGGGCTCAGCCAGGCATCTGTTTGGTACATTAATGCATGGCTGCACTGAGCTCGTAAATTATTATTCATGTACTTTTGTAGAACATCTTGAGGTTGTTGGCTGAGTCCTTCACTAAATGGGAACAGGGACAATTATTCACACATGAAAAACATGCATGATTCAGTCCATCCATTTACATTTCTAGTGTAGCCTTCCTTGGCAGGATGGCTAATACAGCCTGGGAGAAGGATGGTCATTCATAATTGAGCTGCTCTGACCAACAACTGCTCCAGCTAAAAATGGATTTGCCTCAGACTCACGATGGAGATGGAAGTTCACTACAGTGGCATGGAGCCAAGGAAGGCAGAATTAGTGAAAATAGAGAGGTTAGACACAGAAATTAATTACTGAAATGACAGGATGATCTGTTAAGGTCAGGAACATGGACAAGGAAAACTGTATGTCTGTGCAGTGTGAGGGAAGCAATGGAAAAGCAAATTTAATCACAATAAAGAGGCTTCATTTCATCTGACCAGTTAGAAATAGCCTGATTAGAAATGGCTGTTCTTTGCTGCTGACATCTGCTGGTTGCTTAGGTCCTCATTTTCACATTTTTAAGGAGGTGTGAAGTGTTTTAGGCTCTCAGAAAAAGCCAGAGCCTGTTCCTGCAGTAACAGGAGTGCTGTTCATAATACAAAAGAGGACAATGGACTGCTTCCAAAGGGATATGTACTCACAGAGCATGGAGAGGTAAGTCCTCCTGCTCTGGAGGTACAGGGACTGATAGAAATATAATATAGGAAACAGTATATAGAACCTTTATGGCAGCTGAGACAGCTTTGTGGAGTACTAATAAAAAACCTGATATTCACCTAAAAGTCAGAGGGGCTGTCCCAAAGTTCAAATTATCAAAAGATCACTGAGAGTTTAATAAAGGGAGTTAAGAGAATCAGAGGCTTTTATAACTGCTCACACTATGCTCCTTTTCTTAACAGTAACCAACAACTGAAAACTGTATTACAGTTTTGTTACCTTCAGGAAGGGAAACAAATTAGGAGCAAGGGCTGTAAATGCTGCAAAGTAGAAATATGAGGAAAAAAACCCATGAATTAATAATAGATATTTATTCCTAAACACACAGGATTTTTTTGGGCTTTCAGCAAGTTGCTCAGAAGTGCAATAACAGGGGATTCAGCTTATTTCAGGTGCTTCCCAGAATGGCCCTGTCCCTCCTGACAGCTATGCCCACCTCTGGCATATACTTAAGCACCTCCTAAATTTTCTCCTCCAGACTCTCTTTGCATGGGACCTAAACTGAGCCAGCCTGCTAATCATAGCCAGCAGCAGACAATTAAAAAAGGCACAGTCAATCAGCCATCACTACGCTGGAAGTGACAGGCTGGGTGCTATTTTTAACTAAAACTAGTGGGATTCATGCAAACTTCTCCACAAAGTTCCTCTTGCATTTTGTGTACAATTTAATATCTTCCTAGATGCACTGCAGAAAGCAGCCCTGAAATACCACTGAAAGTAAGGTAAATCTAGGATTTGCAGGACTCCAATGATTACTATGTGCTGAACCAGCACATTTGGTTATTATTGCATCTGTGAAGAGTGTGAGCTGAAAAATAATAGATTAATGGATTTATACTTGCACAGAAAAGAAAGACCTTAAGCGGGGAGTTTTATTTGGCATTTGAGAAGATATGTATTTATTTTCTTATTTATTTGAGGAGCCCTTCTGTTCAAGTCAAGGCAAAAACCTGTTCAGAGTGTGCAGGGGAAGAATGAATAGAATCAGTGCTGTCTCCATTGCGAAACTGCTGTGAAATTGTTCCTGGTCATTCCCTAGATGGGTCAAAATGGGTCCCATTTTGGGCAGAGCCAGACAGCTCCCACTTGGATGAATGCTCAGGCTCTGTCTGTGCCTTGTGAAGCCCATGGGGATCCACTGATATGATCCCAGTGAACAGGGAGAAGTTCTCTTTCCCCAGCCATGGCTTTGGGTGCATTTCTACAACCACTCCCAGTCTGGCAGGAGTAAGGTTTAGGGAGTGAGAAGTCTGGGGTAGAAGCTCCATTTTATACCTGCAAGTCACACTGTGCTGCTGCTGAAATGTCTGGTGTTCAGCTCCAGGAAGCAATGACAGAATTAATCATCTCAGTTTTTTAACATTTCCCCCTTTCCTTGCAGTTATCACGTTGAAGAAATCGCAGCTCTGCACAGGAATTAGGTTCAGCACCCCCTGTAAGAAGAAATCCATTGCTCTGGAATAATTGCTTGGAGGGGTGTGAGGTCCCCACCTCTGTCCCCACTCTGTGCAAATCCTGCCTGCTGGTAAAAACTTTCCTAACTGGAAATCAAAAATGAAATGGCAATGTTCCTTCCCATTGCACCATGCAATGTCCCTCCCCTTCCTTTGCAGTGGGAAGAGATTAAAAACATCAATTTTAATCGATGAGGGTAGGAAAACACAAAATATTTATTTTTTAATATTTACAAGATTAAAAATAGCGAACCTTTGATTTATTTTTTTATCAGCAGTCATGTCCTGTGCAAGCAATGCTGCCTTGAAATGATATTAGCAGATAGCCTGCAGAATGCTTTCTATGTCAACCAAGGAGAGTATCTTAATTATGACAGCTTTCTAAGCAAGAAAATAGCATTAATTCACAGAAAGCACAACAGAAAATAATCATCAACCTGGATCTTCACTCTACCACAGCCAGTTCACATTTTTGTCTCCCCATGGATGCTGCCCATCCCTGACATTTCTGCTTAATGATCTTCCCACACACAAAAAAATCACCCAGACTGCACTGCCTGCCTGAGGAAGGGATGCTCATACCTTTCACTGGGGTCAGTCAGCTGAGTGTCTTTAGTGCCAGCTGCTGAGTCCCTGCGTGCAGAAAGCATCACATCAGCACACAGGACCCTTTCTTCTGCAGCCAGACAATGCTGTTCAAAGATCCTTGAATGAGAAGTGTGCTAAATTGCCTTGCATTTCTCAATAAAGACCAGCAGACAAACAACACAAAACGACCTTTTGATTTAGATTTAGACAGGGAAGTTACAGCAAAAGAATACGTTCACCTCTGTAATGCCAAAGGATTATCAGAATTGGGTTCAGTCCTGCTTTTAACAGAGCTGGTGATTTGTCTCTTGCTCCTACAGAAGCATGGTCAGGACGTCTGAGGAAGGTATTTAACTCAGAGATTATACCCAGAATAGAATACTGGCCTGCTGGTACCCTGGGGGATTAACGTGGCTCTGAAACACTAAAGATGGCAGTGCACTGGCTGATCTCTGCATCTGCCTGCAGTCTGAAGGCAAAATGTGCTAATCCAGACTGTACTGTGTACCCCGGGCCTCCCAAAGATCCCACAGGATATTCAGTGCCCTGGGTTTTAGGCAAGTATTGAAACTCTCACCAAGATACCAGAGAAGAGAGGGCTGATCAAAAGTTACTGCATGATCTCAAGGGCAATGCCCAAATGCCTCTTAAATACTGACGGGCTGAGGGCATGGACCACCTCTCTAGGAAGCCTGTTCCAGTGTTTGACCACCCTCTCAGTAGAGAAATGCTTCCTAATTTCCAGTGTAAACCTTCCCTGGAGCTGCTCTGAACCATCCCCACACGTCCTGTCACTGGATCCCAGGGAGAAGAGATCAGCAGGTCTCTCTCTTCCCTTCCCCTCCTCAAGCAGCTGCAGAGAGAAATGATGTCACCCCTCAGCCTCCTGCTCTCCAAACTAGACAAGCCCAAAGTGCTCAGCTGCTCCCCACTCTCCTACCAGCCCTTTCACCAGCCTTGTTGCCCTTGGATGCATTGAAGAGATTTCACACTAATCACCAAGTTCTGTGCTCAGCCAGAGCGAGGGAAAACCACTGTGCTCCCTCTGCTCCTCCAGGGAGGGGGCTCAGAGGGTAAACTGCACCTCACTTCCCACAGTCAGCATGACCTGAAGGGTGCCCAGAAGAGGTGAGCATATGGGAGATGATGAAGCGGCAGAAAGGAGAGGGAAAGGAGTGAGGCACATGGAAAAGAGTCCAGCTCACAGCTACAAAAGTGAGACAGCAAACCCACGCCAGCTCTTGCAGCACTCACTCTGCTCCAACAGCTGTCCCACGCCGTCTGGCAGGGGCTGAACTTGAAGCTCTCCCTTTCAATTTTTGTGCTGCTCTTGTACCTAGCAAAGTCAGACACAGTCCTCCAAGGACTCACTTCCTTGCTTTGAATGCCTTAAACTCAGATCTCCATGTCCCTGAAGAGGGGCAAAGACACAAAGAATTGCCCAGGGGAGTAGGAGATGGGAAGGAAGAGCTGCAGAAAAAGCTTGCCTCAGATCCATAATTCTCACTTGGAAGGATCTGTGGTGCTCTCAGTGTCAGCAGGTGGAGGATGGCCTGTGCTGGGCTGTCTGTAACCCCACAGCTACAAATACACATGGAACTGCTGCATTATCCATACTGATAAATTCCTCACATGGGTTTGGCCCAGATCCCTGAGCACTTTCTCATGAAATTTCCAGCCCAGGATCACCAATCAACAATTTGGAAAAGGTCACTTTATCTGAAGGTTTGGAGTGGGCTCTTCTCACCCAAGCACATTTTTTGTACAAGTCTAGACACCATCAGAGGTGGTATTAGACATAAACCAGTGAAACAGTGCTTTAAGAAATATTGCAATTGTGTATTAATGTATCTGGAGAGAGCTGTGAATGCAACAAAGCTAAACAAATCTTTAAAAATTGTCCAAAGTGAAAGTCTTTTCAAGCATAATAAAAGCTCCAAAGTCTGCTAAGATGTGAACAAAATAAAATCAAATTGACTTTTGAAGATATTACTTATCTGCTCTGTAATCATGCTGAAGAGTCACTAAAGATAAACTATAGCTATAGGACTTACTTTTTTGGGACAATGTTAATATCAAAGAAAAAAAAACCCCAGACAAATAAAGAGCAGAGAGGGAGAGAAAAAGCCTGAGACAAGGACGATGCTCTGACCCCTTTCCATGTAAGCAAGTCACTCCCCACGACTGATGGGGTCTGAGTGTGAGCACCAGCTGGTGAAGTGCAAACAGCTCTGAACTGAGATCCTGCAATTGTGAATGGTTTAATTCAGACCTCAAAACCTGTCAAAGTCCCCGGGGTCACCAGAACACAGGTGACCTTCAGGGGCAAGGGCTGATAGTCCAAGCAATGCTCTCTGCCTCTGGCATTGCTTCTGCCTCAGGACACTCACTAATACAGCATGCCATTGGGAGGCTCTTGAAAATGAAAATAGGGGTGGGTGAATGAACCTGGGGACAATCTTCACTTTTAGGACACGGGAATGCAGGATTCAACTTAAAATAAAGCTTTTCTAAAAACCATGTGACACAGAAATGACAAGTGATTCAGTCAAGAAACCACATGTGATGCATTAAAACCTCAAGCAAGAAGAGGAAGGCAATTTAAGAAGAAATTATTCTAATCTGAAGGAAAAAAATGAAAATAGGACATGTGTGTTAACACAATCTGATGGCCTCACCCGCTAAAAAGCCCCAGAGATTCAGTGTGCTGGAGGTATTAGATAACATCAGCTGCTCACAGTGTTGTCCCTGCCTTTAAGAGCATCACAGGGAGAGGAGCTGAGCCTCCCTGAGTGGGATTTCGCTGCCTTAAAGGCACTCATCTCTCCTCACATCTCCTTGGCTCTCTCTCAGCACACCTTCCAGGAGCAAACGCGCCAGGGGTCAGACACGAACAATTGTCCTCTTCCCTGGCCGCTCCTGACTCATTCCTTTAACACAGCTCATTCTGCCCACGGTACAAAACAGCAGGATCTGACTGTGTGCCTTAAAAGATGAGGGTGAAACCTTGGCTGTACTGAGGCACAGGAGAATTTTAGCTGTGATTTCAGGAGGGACAAGATTTCAGCTGGATTTTCCCCTGCACTTGCACAGGCTGTGCTGGGCTCGCAGCTCAGCGGAGGTGGTACATTAGCTGGTGCAAATGGAAGCAATGGTGAGGAAAGGAATAAAAACCTCAGCATGTGGCTGGAGCAGGGGCCGTCTGGGGGTAGGGCAGCACTTTTCCAGGAACAAACATCCTTGCTCTGGAGATAAACACAACAGACCACTGCACAAGTGTAGGAATGAGGTCGAGAAGTGGGCATGGACAGCAGCAGGGGATCAAGACCACCCAAGACCCTCAAAGCCTTCCTACCCATTTCCAGAAGGGTCTGGAAGAATTGATATGCATGATAACTAATTTGCATAGAAAAGGAGAAACTTATCTCCTGTATGGGGAAAACCTGTCTATAAAGAGACACCCTCAGGAAGCCTGGGCATGTGTGCACCCACAGCCCTGGGCACCCCAGCTGGACCAACGCTGGAGCCAGGACTGGTGATCTCTCTTCCTTCACCCCTCTTTTGCTTGCTTGCTTTCACTCATCTCTCCTCCCTTTCACCCCACTCCTTTATCCAAAACCCACTCTGTGCTTACACAAGGAGATCAGGGACTAACTCATAAAAATTCCCATGCCAAGTGTGTAATTTACTAATGAAACTTTGCAACCATTTGCAGACCTCCTGACTTTTTGTTGTTCCTTTCGACCCAAGATTTCCACCCTGAGTGCTCCCTTTCTTTTGAGCGTGGGATGCCACAGAGCCTCCTAAAAATCAGTCATGACTCCCCTCTCCTCAGACCAAGCTCCACTTGCAGAGAGGCCCCCCCTCCAGCTGTGTGAAATCTTGAGAGGCACGTAATGAATTAGATATTATTAATATTCTCTTCCAGCATCAGAAGGCAGTAATTAACTCTTTGAAGACTCATCCCAAACCCTGCTTTATTACTCAGTCCTCAGAGGCAGCTATGTAATCTCATTGTGATTTTAAAGAATATCTTTCCAGAATAATTATTTTCCTTGTTTGAAAGAATAATAAAAAAAAAATAAGTTCAAAGTCCTGGTTCTGCCTCGGAGTGTGCATTAGTGATCTTAGACATGCTGTAAAGATTTCAGAGCACAAAACATGATATGCTGCAATGCTTTTGCTGAGCAGATGCCTTAAGGAGGTCATTCAACATGCCAGGCTCTAAATGCTATTTGGGAATGAGAAAACATTATTTTCCCACTTCAACAAGACTTTTGCTTCCCTGTCATGTGGAAATAACCTCTTGTGCTCAGTACTATTATTAATTTATTAGCCTTTTGAACATCTAAATGTTTTGCAGTCTGTGGACTACATCAAAGTGCTGGCTGAGGGACAGGGCAGCACAAACACATTGTGTGTGCACCCAAATCCATGGATGTGTGTTTCAAAGAGCAGCCCTGGTGCAAGAACACTTCTGCCTATACATTTTTGACAGTGAGATGAGCCATCTTCTCATACACAAAACCCCAAAGAGAGTATTTATGCTATAATTAAATGTCAAACCTTATGAGTGATGACTACGTACAAAAAGTGCTAAGTATATATTTCTATAGAAATCAGTTAAATGAGACAATGATTTTCTTTCCATTGAGATTACATGACGCCAGCACAAGCTGCGGCAGCACAGTGCAGCTGTCAGCCCAGTCTCACTGCCTGAACAATTGCTTTCTCTTCACCTGATGGAACTGTCCTGGGTGGCACCGATTCTCCTCAGGGGTGAACTCACCGCCAGAAGCTTCTGTGATTCCCAACAGGGAATCACGTATCCTTCCAGCAGACAGGAGGTTTGAAATAATCCCCTGAACAACTTTATGTAACAGGACTTAGACTGTGTCCCTGGTGTTGAATGAGGCATGATCTGTTTTGTGCCCAGGAACAAAAGACAGAATTTCTGCAAAGCAGGCTCTGGCTCAGCACATCTGACTGCAATGCCAGGCTGCTTCCAAAACAGTTATTGACTGGAGCTGCAGGAGAGGGGTGGAGCTCATCTGATGTACCTGAGCTATTTAGAAGTTGGCGATCATGGACTCTGTGAAAATCAAAAGGGGATGGTTTTCCCACCCCAGACTAGGCACCGAAGAGGGGCTAGATTATTTTCTCCTAGAGGAACCATCCCTCCTGGGCTATAAAGGTGATTGGTGATGACCCTGGACCTCATCACCCAATTTTTAATGAAATGAACTCCACTCTGCATGTCCCACATTGACACAAAACTCCTCTGACTCTTCATCCACTCTCACATACTGCCCACACATTCCCCCAAACAGCATTTCCTTTCCTTCTGCAAAATCTAGCCTTTCTTTAGGAATGCTGCTCCCTCTCACTGGGAGTCACTGCCCCCATGGCAAAGTCCATGTACCTGACACTGAGCTAAACAGCAGGTACCTCTACTGGGAACTTCAGTTCCACGAATTTTTCCACCTGGGTGATTCCTCAAGCAGGGCCCTGCAGGGAAACCAATTTTCCTTAAGAAAAGGTGCATGAGAGAGAACAAAACCCACAACAACTCAGCCAGGAGGGAACTCCCCATATGCATCCCTGGAATGCAGAGCTGAACTCCAGCACACTGCCCTGTCAGGAACAGACATGGCCATGTTTTTCTCAAAAAGCCAGTTGGAGTGACAGGTTCATGGATTTAAGAAGGAAAAAATACATTTTGGTACAATGTACGTGGCATTATCTTGTCCCATGAAATCACCATCAGCAATGCCTGAGCGGAGTTGTCATCGCAGGGCTGTAGCTGGTGAGAAGGCGAGGGTGGGAATGCTGAAGTCAAGGCTTGGAGAGCTTCTTATCAACAGAGAAGTGATAAGCTAGAAACCACGAACCAGCTTTCAAGCCCAGAAGCCCTCCTTCAGGTCTGAAGGGGAGTTTACAGCCTTCCAGTCAGAGGTAAGCTGACAAGCTGGAACCAAACCTGATTATAACTCAGCTCTTTCAGGCTCCGGCACAGACAGAAGGGCACTGTAATCCCATTGCATCTGCTTCCAGCCATGGGTATTTTGTGCCACACTTGGGGTGTTAATGAGCACAAGCAATGCACAAAAACTGAAACCTCCTCTGAAAGCTGCCCCAGTGGCTAGAGAGAAATTAGACTTTTAAAAAGCAAATTTCTAGTTGGGTTGAACTCCTCTTATTGCAGAGGCTGAAATTGCCTTGTGAAATACTGAGGTAGCCTCCGTACATTATCAGGTGAGATGCCCAAGGTACAGCTGCAGGAAAACGTGTTTCAGCAGCTAGAGGATCACAGCTAATGCTCAGTAATCTATAAATCATTGTTATGAGATTTCTCTATGCAAATGAAATTTATATAACCCTCATCAATCGTAAAAAAAAATCATAGATATGAAATTTTGCAGCCGCAATGCGAATTAAAGGATCCCGTAACCTGTTTTCAAGATACGACTTTATAGCTAATTAATTTTTAGATGGAGTGTTCTTTGAAAGAACTAATGGATAGTGAGCATTGCTGATTGATTATAAAATGAGCAGGAGGGTTTAAGAAGTGAGATATGAATGTAAAATCACTACTCAGCTTTATTAACCTTGCCATATTAAAATTCTGGACTATGCAACTGCAAGAAGCAGGTATTAATACAGTACCTTTGATGAGTGTATTTTATTTATTTAACATCAATAAATTTTTCTTAGTTGGTCTACGCCATGGATATCCATCAGACTGTCCTCTGAACTGCATCTTGGAGACTTCACCTTTGAGGAATCCAGATTCTGGATTCTGTAAAATGTAACTTTATACATTTATGCGATGGGGTGGGAAAAAAACCCAACAAAATGAAAACCAGCAACCACGAAGAAAAGGCAAAGAAATGCAATTCATGTGTCAACCTGCCAGGACTGCTCTCCAGAGCTGCAAATCTACAGGTAACTTTTATTGAGCCACCTTTACAAGCAGTGAGGGCGTTTATCGAAAGGCCACTCAATCTGCAATGACCTGAAAACATCAGGACGAAATGGGGGGGTTATAAACACTGCAAGCACCTGCAGGAGCCTGCTGAGAGAAAGGGGAAAACAAGAGCTTACCCGCTTCCTGAGATTGCAGGTGAGCGTGAGGTTCCTGGAGAAGGAGTTTGCAAAGGCCGTGTAGAAGTCCAGCACTTTCAGCAAGGCTTCTCGCTTAATTATATGCAAATCGCAGTAGGTCAGGGCCCGTACGTTGGCACAGGCATGGGCCAGGCTGGTTTCCTTCCAGAAGATATCACCAAACACGTCACCTTTACCTGAAAAACAGCAGGGCAGGTTTGTTACGAGGTCATGCTTAGGCAGAGTATCTCAGAGCACAGATAATTTTTACTCCCAACCTGTCTTAGGCTCCCAATTACCCCAGCGCAAGCTCCCAGCCGTGAAAACTAACAAGGGTGAAAGTTTGAAAATTAGCTGAGATACTTGAGCATCCTCAGCGGTAGCCCCAGGTTTTTAAGGTATTTATAGATTGCTCTGTGAAGTGTCACAAAGCATAAGAGACAGATTGTAAAAGTCTCCTTGTGGCTGAAGATGCAAGTAATGGATTTTTCAAAGGCTACCGAATATAATGAGCACTTAACTAATGTTCAGGTGATTGAGTATTTCAGGTGTCTGTTCCCAAGTGATTCAGGAGTCCTGCTCTTACAAAAACCCTCTGACATCTAGGTTCCTTCATCCTCATGGCTCTACAGTCAGGTACAGGAGCAAGCCTCCAGCACCCAGGGACTCCATTTTAAAGGATGCTTTAACATTTTTAATTCAGTGTCAGTGGTAACGCTCCTTCTGCAAAACCCACCAAAAGCCTCACTGAGACTTTTAACCTTTAAATAACCACCTCTAAATCTTAAACACATCCAAAAGTATAGTTCTAAACCCAAATTCATCCATTTAAGTAGAGGCTTAGGCTTAAGCCTACATTTCAATGTTTGCTGAGTAAGAGAGGGTTTGACACCTCAGACACCTGCACATATAAATACCTTCAACCAGACAGGAAGATTACACCTGAAGGCTGCTTCTGCACTGGCAGGCAGTGCAGCAGAAGAGCTGGTTGAGGACTTGGGACTAGCTGTAATCCAGTGCCATGGAGAGAAGAGCTCCAGAGGCTGGAAGTGCTCTGACATATCTCAGTTCTCTCTCTGCAAGGAAACCTCACCCCCCACACCTGTGCTAAACACCAAAGGACAAGAGGACGTGGACACCAGACTCAAAACCACACTTCTGACCCAACCAGAACCCCAGCACGGGTACAGCTTGGAGATCTCCTTTCAGGTTTGGACCCTCTGGTTGTTCTGAGAAGAGGCACTGTCAGCAAGAGAAGACACATTGCAAGATTCAAAAGCTGCCTTTCACTGCCTGGCCATGGGCTGGGCAAGGGCCAGGGTGTGTGGTGTGTGGCTGGCACCTCAAACCCTGATCAGGAAGTGTGGTACAAAGGGTGTCTTTTATTTCAGACCCCCAGAGGTATCCCAGCTCTTTATTTTAGCAGGTATTAAAAGGGAACTCAAATCAGTCAGTCGGTGGCTATTGATTTCAGGCACCTCAAGCAGCCCCTTGGTGAGTGTTAGGGATGTCACAGTTTTGGCATAAAACAGGTACTGCATTTTCATATTTTCTCTTTTAAGAACTTTTAACATTTCGGTCCACTCTATTCTGGAAACACAGACCAGAGGGGTAATTTATCCAACCTTATTACTTTTGGGGGTCAGAAGCTCTATTTCTCTATTTCCATTTCTGCTTTTGGTATTGTATCCAGTAAAACATATCTAACATTTCTCAGCAAGAGTGAAATAAAATGTGCAAGTCCTTATCTTCCCTTCTCTGTTTTTACTTTCTAACAAATGTCTCTATAACAGAATTTTCCCTTAGACGGGTTACAACTGCATCTCATTGAGCTGATTTTAATTCTACGTATTTTTATGTAATTAAAATTAACTACAATACATAACACAGCCGGTATAATTTATGAAACAAGGTGCTTTATAATGTTTTCCTTAATACAGAGCATTTTCTCGTAACATTGTAATTTATCCAATGTACTGTTTTGAAATTACCTTTTGCAGTTAATTGTCCTTGTCTATACTTAGAGTTCAAAACCCAGTTTACAGACATACTCAGAACAGTTACATAATTTACAGAAAACAGACCATTTCTGAAATGTAGAAAATTGCTTAATGGATTTGCTCTCTGAGGTGGACACAGGACAGAACTGAGTCCTGCTTTCAGTGCAGAGTGCAGTCAAAACACAGTGGTTTTACCACTGAAATGTGAGCAAACTGCTTGTTCTTTTTCAACTTTAGGCTAATATGTAGTTAGCCTAAATTAGCTTTCAACCAAGAGGTTGAAAGCAGTGGATGCTCACCCTGAAACTCAGCACAAGGGTGTGTTATAGAATCTGTACACAAACCATGGATAAATGTAACCAATATTCATAAACTTGAGAAGATCTTCTCATTGTCTTCACATCAGTGTGGCAAGGAACTGCACTGGTTGGGACTTAAAGGCTGAGACATGATGAACTGAACTTATTCCCTCCTCCATGAGCCATCACTCACTGGGTTTGAAGGGTGAAACTCTAAACTCCTCTTACATTGTGGTTTATTCTCTTCAGAAAGTATGAAATCTTGGAAGCCTTTAAGGGTTCTTGAATTTGACATTTCCCCACACACTTCTGCGCTTGTTTGCTGGTTATAAATGTGCTAAGGAATGTACACAATGAAAACAAAACCTACCAGATTCTCCAAAACAATGTGTCTTTTTTCATAAATACAGAGATTAATGTACTATACTTTATCCCTATTAACTGCAGTTCACTGTGCAGAGAGAGGTAATTATTCACTCAGGACAAGATCAGTTGTTAGGAAAAAATTCTTTACTCAGTGGGTGGTGAGGCAGTGAACAGGATGCTCAGAGAAGCTGTGGTTGCCCCATCCCTGAAATGTTTGGGGCCAGGCTGGATGGGGCTTTGAGAAACCTGCTCTGGTGGAAGGTGTCTCAAACCTTTCTATGATTCTGAGGTTAATTTTACCCATTGCAACTAAATGAAAACAAATTTTTCAGGGTTGCAAACCAGAAAATTTAACTGGCTAGGTCTGACACAGCTACCCAGAGGCACACACAAGGATTTTTCACTTGCAGGGGATGTTCAGAGCTCCAGGGAAAATGCTGCTGGGGCTGAGCTGGGAATGCAGAGGTACTGATGCAGCTTGCATAATTCCCAAAGCTTCTCTCTGGAGATTTACTGAGGCCTCAGCACATTTCCTCCAAAATCTGCCCTGTCCTGACTCCTGAGCACCTCCTGAATGGAGGCAAAGCTCTGGGAAACCCTCCTGCCCCTGCTCTCACAGTGCCCAAAGCATTGCTGGAAGAAGGAATGCTGTAAATTAGAGTGGAAACTACTTGCATACATTTTACACATCAGAGACTCATAAAATCCTTTGGGTTGGAAAAGACCACTAAGATCATAAAAATTCAGATTTTGCAACTGAAAGGATCATGGACATGTGAAGGGTGTTGGTGGCAGGCACAATTTTTGCTGAAAAACTACACTGCTACCATTGTAAATACAGTGTACTATGTATGGGTGCCTGAACATCAAATTTACAAATATATTCATGCACATTCACATAAATATATTTAGGGGCAATCATATGGTATGCAGCCATATAATAGGTCAGGATATTTGTATGCACTATTCTATCTTCTATATTCTGATAACCCTGCCAAACAGATCTGGGAGGACAGATGTTCTCTGCAGCCTTACACCACAGACTGACCTGCCAATTTGTCAGACAGTAGTTCATGCCTGGACCTTTCAGGCAGAAAAACTCTTAAGGGCTTTGTGGAACCCCCCAGGAGCTTGCAGATGGAATGAAAAAGTGCTTGAACTCGGAAACACTCTTTTTAAACAGTATTTCAGAACCCACATGTGTATTTAGGTAAAGAAAAAATTTATCTTTCTTCAGATGGGGACAGAAACTGAGCTAATAAATATCCTAGTAGACATAAGAGCTTGATGGATCCTTTGGAAGAAAGTTCAGGCAGGCAGTTAAAGAAAAAATTCTTGGTGGGAAATAGCACTGGGTAAAAACACATGAAGGAGTATTCTTAAGGAGGTGTTTTTCTGTGCAGTCTTAGCTAATAGACCAGCTACCCTTTAACCATTTTAAAATATCTCCAAAGCCTCATCAGTCACACGAGCATGAGCCAGACATGATGAATCTGAGCTTTCCATCATGATGCACTCAAATCTTACATTGCTCATGAAAAGCAAAGGCTGATGTTGTTTGAGAATCAGTAAAACTAGATCATGGAGAGAAAAAGTTCATCCAGTCACCTCAAGTACCAATAACCATGAAGAAGTGATGACAGCATGGGCACAAGTGTGAGCAAACACCACATTCCTGTGGCCATAATTACATATATTGTTGTCTATATTCATACAAATACATCTGTATCTATGTGTCTGCAGGGAATCCTCTTCAAACTGATGTAGAAACCCAATGAGCAGGGAATGAATCAGCTCCTGCCACCCAGAGCAGCTCTGTGATGGGCCAGTGAGCAGCTCTGCATCTCCTTACCATGGCACACTGGGGCTGGTTGCATAGGTTTACAAACTGATGGGATATATTAATGAAATAAAATCCGTCTGTGGCTACTAAACACAAAATATTTCCCTCTGGGTGAAATGGATTTCTGTGGAGGGTTGGAAACATTCTGGGGAAGCCTGACAGTTTCTTTACTTCACCTTCCTACTTTCTCCTGCACATCTGCTATTGAACATTTCTGGAGAAGGGCTGCTGGGCTGGCTGGGTGCTGGGCTTAGCTGGTTCTGCCTAAAGAGGGTATCTGGAGAAGCTGGGGGTGATGCAGGGGTGCAAATCCACCAGGTTCACTTCCCATCTGGGACATCACTGCAAGCACAGCCCAAGATGTGCAGAGATGACACTAAACTCTGAGAAAGATCTTTGTGCCCCTGTGAATGTTTTATTCTCAACTTCAGACTTTTTCTGGCGCATCCAGAAGGGCTCTGAAATCAGATCAGAGCTTATCACTAAGCAGCATCAGTTTGAAGAGGGTTCACCTCTACAGGACTGCACATGAACAGGTGAAGGGGCAGAATGAGGGGAGAAAACAGCATTTCCAGCCTCTGAAGCATTGCCTAAACAGTCAGTAAAGCAGCAATGACAAGAGACTGTGCCACAATACAAGTCCATGCTGGCAAAGGTACCTTGAATTATTTAACACAGTGCAACCTTCTGCACCTAGAAACACAAAGGAACTGACCTTTCTTCCAGCATTCAGGACTGCTGCAAGCAGGGCCCAAGGTCCAGAAAGATTTCTCTCCTTATCTCTCTCATTTTTAGTGCAAGTATCATAGTGCCTCACATCTTTCTAGAAACCCCAGCTCCTGGAGACAGGTTATTTCCATTTTTATTTTATACAGAAATAGGTTTCTCTCCTTCCTGACTGAGGAAATAAACCTGAGAGCATGACCATTCCTACCACCTTGAAAACTCATAAGGCGAATCAGATTACCTCAAACTGTTAATCTGATTTAAAAGAACTGTATCACACGATTTTTTAATAATTTTCCTGTTCTTGTGCTGGCAAGACTTTCGAATTTTGGCAGTGAAGCATGCAGGCCTAATTCAAAAACATATCAATTCAGAGAAAGGAATCTTTCTGACTCTGGAGGCTGTGGATCAAGTCTGTAACACACTAGCTGGCACTAAATCAAGATTGATGTTTCTTATCATAATTAACCATCATGCAGAGAGAGACACAAAAATATATTAAATTTAAAAAAAATAGGAAAAATCTGTTTTTTCAGTAAGAACTAATGACACTTTTGAACAAGTATCAGTAGGAACTAAATCTTGCGTGGTACTGCAGATGTCAACCCAGACCTGCAGGATCTGACTGATTCCAAGGCACTTCAGAAGAGCTGCACAGTGCAGAGCAGCATGTCACACTCGTTCTCAGACCAGCAGCCCTTCAAGTATTTTGCAAAACACTTTGAGATTCAGCACTTAAAACCCAGCCTAAATCACATTAATTATTTCAGTTCTGCTAGCTGAAAAAAAAACCAAGCCTTTCCTCTATGAATCATTTTCCTCTTAGTTAATTTAGAGCTTTAACTCATTGGAACACAGGGGACTTTTCCTATAGATGAAATAGGACACAGCCTGTTCTGTAAATTGCTACCAGGTGCATGTTACTAACCTGGGGAAATGTTCACAATTAGTCTGCCTTGGTTGACTTCACATGGAGAACAACACAAAAGTTCAGTATAAATTAACAAGAGCTGATTTGACACAGGGGCCAATTCTGCCACCTTCATTCCACTTGAGAAGAAACCCAAGCTGCAACTAAACTAATTAAAATTGGGGAATTAGGCACTAATACTGTGAGATGGAACTGGACTAACAGGTTTTCATGTCACAAAGTGCATCCCATATGGTCACTCTTGTCCTGCACAAAGCACATTCCCAGCTGCCTAGGCATGGAAATTCAAAGTGCTGATGCATGGATACCAAACATCATCTTGCTAATCCCCATGGATGAAAGCTATGGAGCTCCTGGGCCTCCTGCTTACCCAAATGAGAGCTGCTACTTGCTCTTCCTCTAAAGAACTTTTCTCTCTGTGACTTGGTGGGAGACTCAATCTTTCGACCTCCAAACACAAGTAGCATTATGAGAAGAAAAAGACTCATCCCAATTTTCAGCTGCCATACCAAACCCAAGAAGACACTTGCTTTCCTCTACTCCTCCTGATATGGCATCACATCCCCTTCCCAGATAAAGCATTTTGAAATAATTAATGAAGAAGACCTTTAATAAGGTCTGGTTTGTCTAATAACAATAAACAACGGGTTGCTCTGCAATTATAGGCAGAACCTCCTGAGAATTAGCATGCAACACATAAAGACAAATAACTGAATACATATGGGATCAGGACCCTAAGTGTGGCTGAAACATGAACTATTAAATTTATATTCTTTCTGGCTGGACTATCAAAACTGAGTTCCCTCAGCAGCAACACCCACCAGGATTTCACTGCTCAATATATTTTTATCGCCATGCAGCTTGAGCAATATTTTTGATCCATTCCTACAATCAACATCTGAACACGGTGGGCCATTATTTTTCTGCTGAAAAAACAACTTCTTTAAACCCTGTTAATCAATATGCCCTGTTTTAAGTTACTGCACAACTTACACAGCCAGCTGTGCAAATAACAGGAGCTGGAGAGCAACTTCCAGAGCCACTCGGTTGGTACTGCCACTGATGTGTAACTCCTCATCAGGACTAAATTCAGGTTAATTGCAGCAGGGTGAATTATTAGGTGCCCTCTGGTAGCTGATGACTCCTTCATTATTAGCCTGGGGACTCCAAACCCCTGGTCCTTCCTGAGATCCTTTGCTGACAACACCTGCCCGTGCAGAGCAGTGGCAGTTAAATTGTTTACTGCTGCTTGAGACGGTGGAAAATTACTGACGTGCCTCCTCAGGGTCACCTCGCTTGCTGGGAAAGTTTTGATAATTAGAGAGAAGACTGCTTGCCCTTCTCTGCTCTCCTGGCAACTGCAGATGAGTTATGTTAAAATGACCGTGTCTCCTTTTCCCCAGTGTAGTGGCACCCCAGCACTGCACGTGGAGTGCTCCCTGCCACAGCCAGGACCTGCAAAAGGTGGGACACTGGCCTCAACAAAGGGAGGTAACTAATGAGGGGATCGTAATGGGGCACCTGGATATCTCCCTTAATGAGTCCTAAAAACTGCAGGTCTACAATTGGAGTCATTCTCTTACTGTTAGTGTTTCTGTAATGCTGATTACTGCAGTGGCTGGGCGTTTAATTATCCACAAATGAGAACAAAATCAAACTGGGGGGAGGGGGAACAAAATGTCACAGTGCTGCAAGTTGCCCTGTCAATCAGCTGATTTCAAGCACAGAAAACACCAAAGCTGGGGCTGCTGAGGCAGGAAAAATACTGCTGAATGAAAGGATGGTTGTTCCATGAAGGTAGAACAAAAGCAAAGCACCTGGATGAGATGCCAAGTCTCCTAAGGGAAGGAAGCAGGAAGGCTGGATGTGCTAACACACCGTAGGGAACATGATAAGGGAAGATGGACAAAGGGAAAAAGCAGGAAGACCATGGAGTGATTCATGCCAGGACCTGAGGGAGGATGAAGCCCTGCACTTCGGACGGAAGCATGAATGTAAGAGATGGGAGATTATGGTTCTTAACCTATTTTGATGTCCCTACCTGAATCTCTTTTCTAGGATACTACACATTTAAAAATACATCAAACCATTCATCTGCAGGTGAGCAGGGTCAAAAAGAAGTAGAACACCCCTTCTCACTCTCTCTTTCTTTAAGCAAAGCAAACAACACACTACTGTATCAAATCACGCTACACTATTATTTCCTCTGCAAGGAGCAGAGACTGCAGACAGCATGTCCTGTTCATTCTGCAGAGGAAATTAATGAGGACAAGTTTCCAAAGGATACTTAATTGCATTTCTTCTAGGCTTCCACTCTAGGTCACTGCTGGGGGATGGAGAAGATGGACAGACTGGCAGCACAATCCTGAGAGATGCCTTTCCCTGGGAAAGCCAGTGTGGAAGCAGATGCTTGGAGCATTCAAAGCAGGTACTGAGGTTTTCCCATTAGTCAGTTTTTTTAAACCTGGTCTTCCCCTTAGGCAGATTCACGTTCCTTGTGCTTGAACTTCTCAAGGCAGAACAGATCAATAAAAATTATGTTTTTCACTGTCTGATCTGCAGTTGCTGTTTCAGGTGCCACAGTTGCCACTAGAAATGTCTTTGCAACTACATCTGGGAGAGATTTTCTTCCACAAGTGAATTTTTAGGACACAATATCCCAAAATTACTCAGTTCACTATTCTGCTAAATAATGTGTCAGAGCATGAAAAAACTCTTCAGTGTGTTCTAGGACTAGAGGAAGCAGTTTATCTTGCTTTAAGTTACATTTACACATTCTGCCAATCCCTGTAGTACATGGTGAACGTAGATCTGAGTCATGGAAGAATGAAAGGCACTTTTGATAATTAAAGGCAATTCACTTTAACCAGATATGGTTAAAAGTCTCTCTGGAAAAATGGGGGATTAACACAGATACAGATTTAATACATCTACAAGGTAGAAACAAAAAGCTCTTACTGTCATTTCATTCCAAACACACAATATTCATTAATAAATGCAATCAAGTTTTGCATGTAATCCATTTAGTGATAGGTCTTAGTTCAGTAAATTACATATTTATTGTTTTCACTGTAAAAACTGCTTATTTGTTTAAATACTGCTACTTCCTCTTAAGCCTTTTGTTTTTTAAATAACTGTAAGCAAATATAAGATACCATCACTAAGATTAATTATAAAGATGAAATGTTCCAGTGAGCTGGAATACAAGGAATAATTTCCTACGGAAATTTTTGATTTAGGAGCTTTCATCACAATGACTTCACATCTGAATATGGAAACAGAGTCATTCTTACATAAAATCTCTGCCTTAGTGTACACTAGAACACAGTAAGGTGCAGCAGGTATTTCCAAAGAGCGTGGAAGTGTGTTTTGCTGAGCTCATACTCCAGCTGGGAGAATCCAAGGGATGCCCTGGGGGAGGTGTTTCCATGCAGCCCCATCCCCACAGTGCCCACTCCCAGCCCAGTCCCAGGCACACACATACACACGTTTTTAAGGAGACACGAGAGGAGCCCTCTGGAGCCACCCTTAGAAGGAAGAAGGAGCACAGAACTCCAGTGGCATCTGACAGGACCACCTAGGACCAGGAACCTGCTGGATTTGCCCTCAGGGAGTGACAGCTCCAGCCTGAGAAGGCAAAAATACTCAGCAGGAGATGAGTCCTACAATGAATGGGTTTATTTTAAACAGGCAAGACAGGCACTAGATAGTTTTTTTCTGCAGAGCCACCAGTTTTTCCTCCACATGGTTCTGCCTCTGAGGAGGATTCCTGCCTCTACACCAGTGCTGACCACCAGTCCCATCCTGTGCCACACCTTTCCAATTCCATACAAGCTAAAGAGGGTCTGCACTGGGCTCCTTCCCACCCGCTGCTGGCAAAGCAGACAGCACTGGGGGGTCACAGGTGATCAGCCTGGAGCTCCCCCATTGCTCAGACTTGTCATGACTGTGGTTTGATGCGTGGTGTAACCCCATCCCTTTGCAAAACTGGATCAGACTCTTTATTCTCTGTAAAGCCACTTCTCTACAAGCAAAAATTTTGCGTCCTTGCAGAGATTGTTTGCAGGTATTATTCTGGGCTGGAACACAGACAAATGAAAATCCCAGTGCGAAGGTTAATTTGGAAATCCTCCTGAGGGAGTAACATAAAACAATGTGCATTTCCTCCAGCAGGCCATTTGAAAGATGTCAAGCACATAGATGGCATTCTCTTCTGCTCAGAGACACTGGAGCTGTGACCAGCGAGCCATACTGGGCAGAAAGAGCACTCCCAATGGCACAAAAGATGACGGATTTGCTTCTGGAGAAGGATCTCTGGAGACACAGTATCTCCGTCTTATGACAACTCCTAGCCTCCCGTAGTCCCAGCTGACGTTAGGCAAGAGTAGTTAATATTCAAACCTCAGCAAAAGAAAAATACACACAAACCACGAGTGTAGAAAGGAGGTTTCTTAGGGCCTTTCTACAAACTACTCATGTCTATTGATTGAGGATCAGAAATTAGAAGGTTTTTTTACTAATATCAAGAAAACAGAACAAATCTTTCTCCTTCCAGCCACGTTAGGTTGGAGGGATTGTCTATGTGTCTCTCCGTGTCTGTGTCTCACAGCATCAGGATGGAATGCACAGCAAGACACAGAAGAAGACATTTCATTGGTTTAGGCAATCGCATTACCATAAACATTTCTCCCATTCACATTCTTTTATCAAAGCTTTCTCCTGAGAAGTTACAAAAAGTTCCCTTAGAAACAGATCTCAGGACAAGTTAAAAGCAACTTGCATTTCTCCAGCCTTTCTCTGAAGTTTCTCAAAAAACCCACGACTACCAAGCCACCACCACACACCAGCATTTCAGCAGAGATCACAGTACCTAAAATAGCCACCACCTCGTCGTCCTGGATGACTTCCAAGGATCCTGAGACCACAAAGCAAAGGGCATCGACGCTTTCCCCGGCGTGGTAGATGAGGTCCCCCGGGGCACAATGGATGGTCTGGAACTCCACGGCCAGGGCTCGCAGGCAGCCGTCGCTGGCCAGCCGGAAGGCAGGGTGCTCGTTGAAGACTTTCCTGTTCAGGTGCACGCAGATGTCTGCCCTCATGTCCTTGGGGCAGATGGAGAGGACCTGGGTAAAAGAAAAGATGAGAAAACAATCAGCTGGGGATGTGACACCAGGCCACCGCTGCATGAAATGACTGGATGGATGGGTCTGGAGGTGTGCCTAGGAGTGGGGGGGAAATCTTGAAATCCATCCATCCTTCTGGTTATTTCATAAAGCTTCTGGTGGGAATTTTATTCTGATTTGGGGTAGTCTATTCCTATTCATGTATTGCTTTCACTTCATCTGAAAGGGTGATGTGGAAGACAGGACTGTTCAGTCACACTGTGCTCACCCCTAGCAGTTTTCACACTCCTTTTCCAGAACTGAAGGTGGAAATGCTCTGTCCTGTCTGTGGGCATCCCTCCAGACCTGGTGCCCAGACTCTGCCTGCTGCTATGCTCAATCCCTGCAGGAGCACATACCAGACACACAGAGCTGAAGGAGCTCGAGGACATGCCAAGACAGACCATCCACAATATAAAAACACCACATTTTGTTCATACGCAGAAAATCCAGATTCAGAAGCCTTGATGTAAGTGACCACTTACCAACACACATCCAAACACACCCAGGGCTCAGTTTCAGTGAGACAAATAAGGAATTACCTGCCCAGGAGGGCTTACAGACTAGAAAATCCAAAGAGATTGAAGGAAAAAGGAAGTATAATGAAACCTCATGAAATGTAAAGTAAAGGTGAGTGATGAACTGTCCTGCGAACATGTTCTACATCTTCATTGTAGAACAATTAAATAAGATCTTCAACTAGTTTCTTACCTTAAATAGCTTTCCCTATTGAAACAGTAACACAAATACACCTGAAGAAAGAGAGTGAAAATGTGGGTCTTGTTGGGTGTTTAATATTTGCACTCCCTCCTAAACTCACTAAAATCCTTATACCCTCAAAACGCACTGAGAAACACATAAAACCTTTGCATGTTTTTCTAGGATAAATGATACAAAAGAAGACTAAGAGCACTCTGGAAGTCTCACATCAAGAAGACTGCAGATCAATAGTACTGATTAATTTCTCATCGTATGGAATTTATCTGGCAGCTTGCTCTGCAGACAGTGCAGGAGACAGGGATACCAGGTCAATGAGTTGTCTATCATGGAATAATAGCAGAGGGAGACTCTGGTAACCCTGACTAAGCTTTGAGGAAAATGGTCATGTTAATGAACTCAAGCCACAATTTTAATTTCTGTTTATTGCAGGAGAGGTATAAAACAAATTACTGCAAAGCATTACCAAAGCTCCTAAAGCATAGAATGTGAAAAGAATAAATAACTCCTATTTTAATAATAATATGTAGTCCTTTTCTTATTTAAATAGATCAAAGTTCCTTTGGGATCAAAGACATAAGGAATTCAGAAAGGTGAAGTAAATGTTATTCTCCCATTCCCTGTACTGTGACAGCCTGAGGTGAGAAGGGGCTACTGCAACCATCTGCACTAACCCCTTCCACTACAAATGTTCACACCAATCCCAGAATACCTGGTAAAATTATAGCCTAGAAGGCCTTGACTTAATGTTTTCAAATGATACAGGGTGTTTGTTCCAATGGACAGCTACTCTGTCTTTCAAAACGTGTTGTTTCTGAACTGATTTTTTATTTTTAATTTTCAGCCAACAGCTTGAATCTATCATCTTGTTGAGATAAAAGACCTGCAATAATCAGAAATCTCGTCCACATGCAGGTGTTCATAGAATATGACCAGGTCACCTCTCAGTCTTGAAAAAACAAGAGAGATAGATGATGCATTTTCTGCCTAACACAATGAAGCCCAGGCTCTTTTGGAAACTTCCCCCTGCATGAGGTTTTCTCACTTACAACCAACATCCCAGAGCTACTAGAAATTTAGTTTTTATTTTAGTTAACACAGAGTAAGTCAATTTGGGTTAATTATATTTTTCTGTAACAAAATGTTGTACAGAACACATTAAAATCCTCTGCATAAGTATGTTTTACCATAAAAATTAGTAATAAACACATTTCACAAGACATATTCTTTATAAGCCATCATTTGGATTAATAATAGTATCTTGTCTGAGTCACTGTAGACCATATTGTGTATCACATTTCCATGATTTAGTAGGGGCAAATGTCAACTTTACAAACTTCTATTTACCTGAGTCATTCCATTTACCACTAGAAATATGGGCACACCTTAATTTCTCAGTAAAAAACAAAGATTACTTTTGAGAGTGATTGTTTCACCTCAGCCTCACTTCTGGATCAAACAGAAAATTTGTCTTTATTACAATAAAACAGAAACACGCCATCTTTCTTCATCTCAATAGTAACTTAATGAAAAAATCTGCTTTCTTTTCTACCATGATTGATGATTTTTAACATTTTTATCTACTCTTGGGCCTGAATCATGGTTATAAGTTTTTTATGTCCCTTTAATACTTCCAGAAATTTAAGTGCTTCTGACTTAACAAGGCCATGAGCTAGGAATTCTCAAACATTGCTCTTAAGAAAAATGTCTGTGTTCATACATGACTGATTACCAAACTTCAGCTTCTGAGCTTCCAAACTGCAGGGAAAATCAGCTAAACTGTTGCAGAGGTTGTTCCTGTAAGATTCTGAGATGTTCCAGGACCCCTTTGTTTGTTTGGAATGTAAAATAACTGTGTCCCTCAGGAATAAAAGCCACTTGGATGCAAAGCAGCATACTATTTCCTCACAAATAGAGACTTAAATACAGAATATTAAAAGTGAGCACTCAAAAAATTACTCTTTCTATAGACACAATAGCATATCCATCATTAAAGACTGTAATATGAAGAGACAGGAAAAGAAATCCATTGTGCAGAAAAAAGCCAGTCCTGGAAAGCGTAATTCAGGAATTTTCTGATGCCATGATAAAGTGATTCTCCTAATGACAAATCACTGTACAGAGATATACAGAGATATCAGTTATCAACTAGTCCAGCAGTGAATGAGTAATGATCCAAGAGTTAGCCAGGAACAAATATGCTTAATTTGAGTTTTCTTGCCTGCTACATAAGCATTGAGAATAGAGAGTGAAACAGATGACAAGTAAAACAAATATTTAACATTAGAATATTTGGCAAGGCATTGTTCACTGCTAAAGATAAATGCAGATATAGGTGGAGAAAAAAGAGAGCAAAGATGGAAAATTGCAACATTCACCTACATGTTTACTGCATGCTCTTCAAATGAGCACTTCAAATTCAGATGAATATTTGCCTGAAAATGACCCCTTACTGATAATACAGGACTTGGGACACTCTCCTTGGGAATTGCTCTCACTGAGATCTCAGCATTTTTAAGGCAGCATGCAATTAAAAAGATACAAACTAGCAGCGCCATGGCTGTCCCTGAGTCCATATTGTGCACAAATGCACACACATGGGTGTAAAAAAAGAAACTCAGGTTAAGGGAGAGGATACCCTGCAATGCTCAGTCAACCCTCTCCACGTGAAGGAAATGCCTCCAACACATCCTGGTCACAGAACCAAAGCTCTGCTGGGACACTGGTCCTGCCCTGTGTGTTCTTTCGGCAGCACAGCAAAAACCACCAAGACAAATTCCTTAAGAGGAGATTTCCTTGGAGGCCCCACAGCCTTTCACAGCGAAACCCACAGTTTGTAAGGCAGGCAGGACATTCAGGTCGCTGACAGGGTTTGGAGCACTTGGAGGGGGCAGTCTGCTGGGACCAGGGGCTTGTGCTGCTGCAGAAGTTGCTCTGTAATAAATCTGCAGCCACAAGCTTTGCAGCCAGCTCTCCCCTATGCACCCAGGCAGCATGAAAGAACAGAACCTGCTAGGTTTCACTGCAAGATCTGAGGAGAAAGCTGAATTCTGCCCAAAGGAGAATCCTTGCTGGCTGTATAAAGTGATTTTACCAGGAAAGGTGCAAAGCTCCCTGAACGGCACACAGGTATCCACAAAGACCCGAGCCACAGTGAAGCTGAGGGAGGAGAAGGGAAAGCACAGAATAACATTTATCCTTTTCCCTATCTGCACTGAAAACTAAACCTCCTCAAAGTCAGTGTAAGGCAATTGCTGAGCTCTGCCATCACCACCTGGCACCCAGCTGATACAGACCCCAATACCACGACTCCCAAAGCAAAGACTCAACACCACCATCATCTGCAGATCATCTCACATGGAAAATGCTGATGGTGAAGGAATAGCTTGTGGTTGCTGCTAGAGATTGGGAAAGGCAGGAACCAGCTCTGGAAAACCCACAGGGAATTGGCACAAAACATCTCACAGTCTTTTCAGCTCGAGATCTGTAGGGGTGGGGAATTAAACTCCCCAGGAGGTTTCATCTGATTTTTTAACTCTCTCATCCGTTTACTCAGCATGTGCAGGCAGTTCAGGATAAGCCTCCTGAACAGCTCAAAGAGCTCTATGGGGAGCAGAGATTATAAAAAATTCAAACACAAGCAAATGAATCAAAACAAAAACTGCACAGATTTAAGAGCACGTCCAAACAATATCTTTTAGAATGGGTTTACAGGTTTAAGTATTTGTTAAAAAAATCTTGCCCAGCTGGAAAACACTACAGGATGTCTTAGCAGGTATTACAGAATCCGTTAAGACTTGTCAACAAAAAGAGCAGAGGCCAGTGAATTATGAACATTAGCTATCAATCCTCTTTCAGCACAAAGGATTCCCACCTTTTGGGGGATTGTAGGCAGGGAACATATTGACTGATAACCAAGCCAAGAGCTTTGACATTCTGTGGTGTAATAACAAGGGCCATTTCCTAAGTGAACAACTGTAATAAAGATCGGAGATACTAAAAGTGCCAGGTTTGAAAATAAAGAAAATAAACTACTCAAACCTCAAACCCACAGACTGCTCTTTTTATTTTCTGGAGAAAGGCTACTTTTCAGGTTTTCAGACATATTCAGCAGACAGAATCAAGGTCAGTTCTTTCCAAAAAACCCACAATACTCACTAGGCACCTGTCGAAGTTACTCAGACTTTTAGAAAGATTTGGCTCGTTTGAGTGTGGAACTCTTTTTCAGGTCTGGCTAAAAGTGTTACAATTGGCACTGGATGGAGGCCAAAGAGACAAAGGTAAGAAAACAGCTGAGTGGCAAATCACAGCATTTTTCTGTAATAATCAGGTAATTTTGTAAGGATCTCGAAGATTACTGCTGAGCAGTAATTAACCCTGCATGCATTAGGGTAGTCTTTAATACATCATTGAGTATCTTGGCACTAAGAACTGAATGTCAGCAGCAGTGGTGTGCTCTGTTTTAACTGCAGTAAGATCCAAGGTCACTTGGATTTAAATGCTCAGAAATCATTGATTAAAATGGACAGATTTATTGGTACAATAACAAAATTAACTTGTTTTTTTAACCGAGTAACCTGTTAGAGACAATAATAAAATCCCTAAAAATTGTCTGTAGAGTCCATTAAATTCAGTTTTGTCAACACAGAGAGAATCTGGGGAAGGGTTTAAAAACCAGGGGAAGATGAGAGGCATCACCATGTCTTTTAAGGAATCAAGTGGTTCAGCAGCACAGGGGCCACTGGTTTGTCTCATGCACTGAAAAGTGGCACACTAATAACATCCATGGATGGACCCAAGTAGTAGATCCTAGGTTGCCTAAAGGTTGCATATTTTAAAGTTTTATTGTTTTCAGTTTTGCTGTAATATCTATACCAACCAAAATTATTGCATTGCCTTCTAACAGAGCAAAGGCTGGCACACTACAGGGAAATCTATCATTTAAAACCAACTTTTTATATAAAAGAAGAAAAAGAAACATCAGAACCAATGTGTCATGCATCAAAGAATTTCTCAAGTCACAACAGTTTCTGGCACTAAGGTCACCCTTGGAAGAATTGAATTGATCACTGCACTATTTTATTCTGTGCTTCTTCTGGAGGTGGCTTTATTTTCTCACATGCACTATTATGTAAAGACACTCAAGGAAATGAAGGATGAAAACAGATGTGGAGAAGACCTTCCCCAAGATGTGGTCTGGAACTGACAGCCCCTTTATCTGCTCCATCCCCTTGGTGGCAGTGCTCAGGAAATTGCCCATCCACTCAGGGACTTATTCCCCCAGGAATTAAGCTTGTGAGCTGCTCTGTAGCCCTGGCATCTCCTCAAGCATGACAAGTTCACTGTTTGTTCTATATCAATCCCGAGATATTACATCCAAGAGGCAGAGATAACCATGAATATTCTTTCCTGGCCCTGCAGAGTGCATACAGGAGGCAAAACATCCATACAGGGATGGAAACAGAAAGCCCCACTGGTGCACAGGCCCCACTCACAGACCCCTGGGAGGGACAGTGAGACCTCCAGCATCTCTCCTGCATCCTGCCCTCCAGAGACCCTCCAGAGACCTATGGATTCCAGCTGTACCTGTTCCTAGCTCAGCTCTGTGAGGTGAGGGACATCTCCTTTTTCACCTCGTCCCAATCTGCAAGGAATGACCAACCACTTCTACAGCCTCTACAACGAAACAAAAATACTTGTCCAAATGATTTTTACCTGCCCTTTCCAGCAGGGAATTGTGTGCAGCTGTCACAGCTAATTTTGCAGAAGTTCTATTTGGCCACAAAGCTTGGCAGCCTTCTACTCCTGGTCATCCACGAGGAAATCCAGCCAGCACTTATGGACACCTCGATGTGATGGGACATGGCAGGAATGGCAGCCTGACTCCTCTTTGTTGTCTCAGGGTATCACTAATTATTTCTACACCTCTTATAGCTCTTATTAACAGCAAACAAGGATAAGATGCACTGTCCTCATGTAGATTAATGTTTAATGAAGTTACAACCTGTGTCTATTTACCATAAACCCATCTCCTTTATGAAAGCTTAGTGGGCCAGCAGTGAATAATTCTAATACTGTTATGTTGTGTTCCTGTGATTTCCATCAGTCAGTGCAATGTGGAATTGCCTTTCATTATCCCAATTGCCATTGATGTTCAGGTTGAAACGAAATAAAATGCCTTTTTTCTCCTTCAACCTATGGCTTTTCTGAAGGAAACTACTGTTAAAACATGATAGACATTTATTTAATTGCTTTCTGAGCAAATTGCAAGGCATACAACAGCACACAGGTCAAGATGAGAAAATCTTTGGGTTTTAGAGACATTTCAGAGTGTTATCATTAGATAAGACCTTGAGACATCTGCATGTTAGTTAAAGGTTGTTCTGCTTTCCTGGATAATGACCTATTTCTTAGAGAAGAGCTAATATCTATAAATTTCTCATTTGCTGGCTGGATATTTGAATAAAAACTAAGAGATCTGAATTCTGTGTGTTTCATATATCAAATTATTACTGCAAAGATTTTGTTAATCTATTTAAAAATGATTTTTACATTTTTAGAAAGTACTGCCTCTTTTTTACCTCTCACAAAAAAACCCCCCAGGTTCTGATGGATGAGAGATACTGCTTAATGTATGAAGGCTTTTCAGTGTTGTCATGTTTTTGACCCTGCTCATTATTAGATGAGTAACCCCAAAACCTGGATCACTAAACATTAAAAAAAAAAAAAATCCCATCCTGTTTGAGCCACTATTAGACCAGGAGATAAGTGTTCATGTATTACATATCTCATCCCAGCTGTCAGAGGAGGGCTCTCATGTTTAAGTGATTTAAGATTATGGATCAGAGGCCACTTGCTTCCCCTTAGGTAATAATAATAAATATGCTAATGCTTTTAGTGTCATTGTTAATTCCTTGTTTGCGAGCGCTCAGAGACAGGCTGAAGTGATGTGGTCTGAAGAGGGGATTTGAAGATGAGCTACTCCCAAGGAGATCAGGGAAGCCAAAATTTCTGAGCTTAAAGCACCATCACTTCAGTGTGGGAGACCAAGTCCTCTTCCATGTACAAGGGAAACACACTGAGGCTTTAAATTGTGTTTAGGACATCTTGCTACACAGGCAGCAAGGACTAGATCCTCACTTAACCTCCTCCACTCTAACTTCCACTTTGCCTTCAGTTCTCATGTGAGGACTCACCCTTATCAGTTTTAGCCAAGATCTTTGTTGGGACTACACACTGAAGGTGTCATTCAGGGATAAATATTTGAGGCAACAAATCAACAGTTGGTAGTAATAGTTGTAGTAATTTCAGTCAAGTTTATAACTTAGACTTTGATTTCAAGCATATTATTTAAAATCCTTAGTTATCAAAGAGACACGTGTTTACTGTTGTTCCATCAATGCTAGGATCGTTCAATACCACAGAAACCTACTGAAACACTCACACAAAACCTCATTCTTCCTTCTTGTTCTTTAAATTTGGGTTTCAAAACAAAGCCATTTCAACATGCTGAGTGACTGAATGAAATATATTACGAATTTGGAGCAAATGATGTTGTAAAATACACCCCAGTGTGGCAATGGAGATGTATTTGGAACAATTTAGGATGTTATAGCATATATTAGGTTGAAAAACATCCCTGGATGATGGAAACTGTCTGATCTGTCTGATGGAAAATGAAAAGCTGAAATTTCTCAATAATTATCCTGTGCCATCAGTACATGTGTTTTGCAGGATAATAAGAAGCTTAATGAAAAGTTCATAAAAATTAAGGAAAATGGGAAATCGTGGTGCAAATATATCCTCCGTACAACAGACGGCTCAGAATGTCATTACTGGAGCTTTGAAAACGAAACTCCAGAGGTAGAAACCTCTAAGGTCAGGTCCAGGCTGTCAGACAAAGCAGTGCAGAGAAGCAATCCAAAACCTGGAAGAGTAATTCCCTCTCCCAAACGGGAGCTCTGTCTGGACTCAGCAGCTCAGCTGCAGGTGCAGTGCATCCCATCAGCCCCTCTGTACCCACAATAATAACTCTGAGCTGACACTGGGTACCTTGGGGGTCCCCATGCTCCCACCCTCTTGCTGCTCTAGCTTTGGTGCAGATGGGTGCAATTTAAGTGCAGAGGGTCCTACAGCAAGGCTTGAAGGATTAATGAAGGACCTGAGGCAACAGAAACTATCCACCCTAGACGACCAGTCTCTAGGACTGTACCACTGTTTCAATAATTTTTCAGGTGGAATTTACAACTTTTTCTCACTTTTTTTGGGTGAAGTGCATCATAACACCTTCCTGAGTGGAGATAAATGTAAGAAGACAGGCTATGACACAGCTTTCCAAGGTTCTGCTAAAGACAAGGTTTTTGCAGCAGAAAGCAAACTGCCTGATCCTTGCCCTGGCACAGACACTGGGATGCTCTGTGCATGCCCTACAGGCCACTGGAGCTGCTGCTTTTGCAGACTCACAGGCTGTAAGGGACAAAAAACACCAAAATATCCAACCTGGTGCACAAGTTCTTACATTTCTCATCTCTGTTCTTCTCTAACACAGGCTTTTTTGGGAAGCTTCATTAGCTGCAACTACTGATGTCCAAATGCAGAGGTTCCTGAAATCCTTCGACTGTTTTAAACTGGGTTTGGATCCAGCCCTATGTTTAGGCAAGTCTTCACCAAAGGAAAATTGTTAAAAACCTAAGTCACAGATTTTACAGGTAAATTAATTATCTAGCTAAGCAGCCACTCCATCTTACAGACCAGAGAACAATGCTTGCCATGAGTTGGAGATTATGGCTGTAACTGCATTTTTATAATCTATAAAACCGGACATGTGGAAACTATGGTAGGAAATTTCACTAATTAAAGCATAGGTTCTCCTAATTAACTGCAAAGCATCATTAAAATCTAATGAAACTTCAGTGGAGTAACACAGAACTCTGGCTTAACTGCAAGGAGATAAATGCACATGAAAGTTGAATTTTCATGTAGTTTGAAGTTTATACAATAGGACTGAATGCATTTACAGTAGTTTAGAATATAAAAGCTCACTTTTAACACATGTGAATCAGGATTAGGAAGTTAAGGTATTAGCATATAAGAAATTAACATATTAAAGAATGTGGCATACTGACGCACAATTTTTGCTACTTAAAGTAATTTTATATGTGGTGGCAAACAAAATTTCACAGCAGATGATAAATAAGAGAATTGCTGTTGCATCAGTATGATGTAAAACCAAATTTTTTTGGTGTAGAGACTTCATCCTGGCATATCTGAACAATCTGCATCACCCTCCCATATTGCACCAGACATTCAACTGAAGAAAGAACTTCAAAGCTCTGCAAGCACATTTCAAGAGTCATTTGTCATGACTCTTCCTTAACTCCTTTTGGCTTTTAAATTCTTAAGAGGGAAATCATGGATGCTGGAGCTTGAATGCCTAATTTAAACTGATGTGTACCAGGTCCACAGCAGCCACAGGAGCACTGCTGATCTTCACTGAACAAAAATCTGTACCTAAAACTGTTTTATCTTGCCTTACACTCAAGGCATTGCAGGTGGAACCCTTCCCTCATTTGACTTCAGCTCTCTGAAATATCCAAGTGGACAGACTCACTGCACATCCAATGCAGAAAGAGAGGTCTTGAGGACAAGTCATGAGGTCAGTCCTTGGCAAATGATGAATCAGTCTCCAAAGATGACCTTCTTTCATCAGCTTTTGAAGAAACCTTTGAGGGCTAAAGTCCTGCAGGACTTCCACCCTGGCATGGATGCCAACAGTATCACATTCTCTGTACCCCCCTACCAAAGGCCTGAAGTGCCAGTCCAGAGATCTGAGTTCAGGGAGATCAATCTCTACTGCCATTAAATCCTATACTAATTATGCTGATGGATACGCCGACGTCCTGGGCATCAGCAAAACGTCCAAGCCAATCAAACTCATTTAACTGCAATGCACAGATGCCAATACCTTCTCAGGATAATACCAGTGTAGTTTAGACACCAAATTATGTTCTCAGGCTAATCTGAAGACCAATCTCCCATTGATTTCAATAGTTAAGTACATTAAAATATTTAGTATTTAGACAAACTAAGACTGGAAATCAGAAAACATTTACCACAATGACAAATAAGGGCATGCTTTGAAAGCAGCAAAACAGTCCACTTTTAAAACAACCAGTTTTTGTTCCAAAGACAAACATAATAAAGGCATAGCATGCAGTTAAGAATTTGTTAGTAAATTATATGCTGCTCTACAGTCCACTTTCTAAGAAAGCACACAATGGAGACGAACTCTTGTTATCTAAACAGTTACCTCAGGTACTCATACCTTTTCTGTGTCAATTCCTTTAGACATGGACCAGGTTGAGACAATATAATCCATGACTCTTTCACTAAGGCCTTTTGGGACTTGATATAATTTTAGGAAATCCCTCACATTGTTCAGCATCTCATGGTACCGGTTGGTGTTGGCATACATTTGCTGGAAAATGGTGGTGACGTTTCCAAAAATAGTTGCATAAAGAAGAGCTGAAAAAAAAATAAAAATTGAAAATAAATATGTGTGCTCTAGTCAACACTAATCAAAATTCAAGGATAACGTCAGAGAATTTTATGTTTGGTTACAAATTACTGCAAATATGTAGATGTAAATGAAGAATTTCTATTTATGCCCACCTTCTCACACACATCCATGAACAGAGTTCTCTGCAAGATTTACCCATACAGCTCATACAGCCACCCCATGTGCATTCATTTACATAATCAGTCATAGAGATCATGTCCATACATGGAATTATTTAAAAACATCTGGTGCATTTTAACTCTTTTACCCTACACTAACCCAAACTAAGCTTCAAACATAGCTTCAGCCTGCCAGTAAACCTTGAAGGCACTGCCCAAAGAATCATCTTGATATCCTGTAAGAGTGGCTCAGCTTCCACACGCTGTGAGCAGGAAATGGTCTTAGTCCCAAAGATGAAATGAAATGGAGAAGAAAAGAACCTGGGAAACTCAGCAAGGGGATAGGGATACAAATGGGGTCCTGGGTCAGCAACCAGGATGTTCACAGGAAGGGTTGGGAGTGGCACTCATAGTCTAATGTCACACAGAGAGCCCCATCACACATGGCTGTGTGATGCCAGCTCCAGATGCCAGCCACAGATGGGTCTGAAGAGAGAAAAACTGGACCAGCAAACAACAGAAAGAGCCTCTGCTGAAGGCACGTGGCTGGGGCAGGAGGAGGACATGGCAGACTGGGAAGTACTGCCTCAAACTCACTCCTGGAGCTCTCTTCTGCTTTGATGTCCCCTTTTCAACAATGACCAAAAAACCACAGGCCAGACTTCAGAAAGTCACATGTTCAAAGGAAGCCTTTCCAACTGAAAAGTCATCAACCTCAGCTTACAAATGTGATTTAGTGAATATTAATTGACGCAGAGCAGTTAATTTTTAAAGGTTTAATTTGACAAAGCATTTAAGACAAAATTTAAATGCACACTTTTGCTAGTGCTGTCTTGAACAGTGCTGGATTGAAACACATTTTTAATGTCAAGAAAGTTTTAGGTGCCCTATTGTTTCACGATGCAATTACACTTGCAAACAAGCCCAAAATTATATTCTTACATTAGATAGTACAGATTTTGCAGAAAAGAGATTCTGGTATCTCATAACACCAATGTGCTGTACTACTTCTGTTTTTGACATTATCAAATACACAGAAATGTGCTTGTCATTTTTAATAATCTTTGCTCAGAGATACTTTATAGCAGAATTCAGCTATGCATTTCCATATTACTTTAAAAAAAAACCAAAAAAACAAACAACTGCAGCCTATAAATGGTAAGAAATAAGCCAGTGTGAAAGGAAAAAATGCCTTCCATCGCTCAGTGCATAATGTCTTCCCTCTGCAGAACCCATTTCTACTTCATTCCAGAAATCTCACATTGCTTCACACTAATTTACTATTGTTCATCACCCCTACGTGAGAGGTGGCGTTTTTATAGAAATATGGTGCTCTTCTAAAGCCTATCTAATAGAAGAATTGTACTTCCATTTCACACAGTGCTTTCTGTATGTCCAGGTGGAAATCAGATGTTGAAGTTCATCACAAATACAGGATCCTACCAAACAAGGTCACAGAATGTGTAGCACAAATGAACACAAGGTCTCTGTGCAAGAAAACACAGCAGAATAATACTCCATGAGATGTTGCAAGGACAGGTTTTTTCCTTGCTTTTCCAACTGCTGCATCATATCTGCAAGCTACAGGAAGATTTTCTGTACCTCTGTATCCATTCAGACATATATCAACACTTAAGAGTACAAGCATATGGATTGTGAAGAAGTTTAGATGGATAAATGCCACATGACTTTTTTATTTCTTAGCTTTCTCTGCTCTTTTGGACATTTGCAGCAGGACAAACCTGATGAAATATCACTTCTCTTAAGTGCAACATCCCTCATCCTTCTGAACAGTTGCTGATTTATCATGCACTCATCTCATCAGGTATGTGAGGGCACAAGATCTCCGATGTTAGATGCTACTGAAAATCATTATAAATGTATAGAGAAGCCCTAATTGCCCCCAAAGTGCTGTCTTTCTGCAGGAGTAGAATTTCTACAACCTGTAACTACAGCTAGATTGCATCTGCAAATCCAGTGCCTACTACCCAACTGGCCCTGCAGACCTACCCAGGGGACACAGGCTGATTGAAAAAGTGCCCTGTAAGATTGGCACAAAGGGATTCAACTCTGCTGCCTGCCAGGTTGGAAACAGCTAAGAATGCCGTGGTGAAAACAACTTGTCTGAAGCAACTGGCACCCAGTACCTCCTCTTGCCAGAGAGGATTTGTAGAAAAATAGATGGTTAGAGTAGAAATTCTAGTTCTATGTCTCATCATACAGGCTCCTGGGAAAGTTGTGCTTTAAAAAAATGAAGAAATTAAGATAATGAAGAAATTAGGGGTAGAATAAATGATTGGATCAAGCACACAAAATCCCTGTAAACACCATCCAGCAATGCCTCACTATGCCAGAATCCACAAGACTGCACAGAAAAACTCAACATTATCTCCCTGCTGGAAACCAAAGGCCTTCCTTTTGAATTGGAAATGATAAAAATGGTTGAGTTCAGGCAAATACTCCACTTCTCTCACAGGTCACTGCATGGGGGATCTTTGGCAAAGAGTTAGAGTGAACCTACTTAGATCTTCAGAGATTTGAAGCCGAGCCGTACAGGCTCTCCCCACTCGTGGTGCCCCCATGCCCACACCAGCAGCTGCTGAGGCCTGTTTGCAGGGGCAGAGAAGATTTTTCATAATTTACCTCTCTGTAAATCCTCTGCCCACCACCCCTGTTCTCTATATGGTAAATGGAAAAGGAGGTCATTTTGATGCCTTAAATGGCTATCTAGAAACAGAGACTAGACAGGAATAAAGGAATCAAGGAGGGATTGATTGGAAAGGCCTTCAGAGGTACACTCTGGGCTCCAGAGGCTCCTGCCTCAGTGCATCCCAACATGGACAAGGACAGCTCCCGAGTTCTTCCCACTTGGATCTCAGTATCAATTCCCCAAGCAGAAGCCAGGCAAGGATGGAATTTGCCCAAGCTTGCCCCCCTGTCCCCAAGATTGTGGTTTGCAGTTGTTGGGCCTAGGAGGGTCTGGGTGTCCTTGGAGAGCTGGAGAGGCTTTGTTGTGTGTGTGTGAGCATGAGAGAACAGCACTGAACGAGCTCCAGGGAACTGCAGAGTGACACTGGGCAGGGCAGGGTTGGAAACATAGAAAAGTTAAAACCTAAGGCATCAATTTATGGAAAGATGATTTTACTGTTTTGCAGGACTTGGTATGCAACCGAAGCTCAGACACACTGACAAGTATCTAATGCTGCTGTCACCTTCAAAGGGTTAAGGCTCTCCATCAATAACCCTTAGTGTCCATAATTAGCAAGTGAAAATTTCTCAGAGAATCCCATTTTAATGAGTAAATGTTGAAGTGACAAGTGTGAGCCTTACCCCTCACCTTTAAAAAAACGAAGGCAGATGAGCTCTACCAAGGGCATTTCACTTTTGCTGTATTTTAATTATTCTTGGCAGGTGGAATTGGCAGTAAACAACATTTGCAAAAGGTTCTGAAAGAAAATAAAATGCTGTGCCTCTCTTTACAGTGAAAGTATTTAAACAACTTCTAAAGAAATCTCTAAAGGCATTCATACACTTTAATAGTCTTAATTTAGTCTCTCAGTTTACAGTAAACAGGAGAGATGAGGTTGAAGGTGAAATTACACAGTTTCATGAAAGGACTACTTAGGTCAAACTACATTTATTCACCTTCTCTTTAATGGCCTGAATTTCTCCAAACATTTCCTGTTATGTTCCTACAGTCATGCAACACTCAATAACTCAAATGTTCAATGTGTGTAAATCTGGAACAGTCTTCACTAAGCTTTATAAATTTGATGTAATGATGCAGAAATATTTTTCCCAGTCCTAAAGGTGAGATAAGTGGTCCAACTGTTACTTTAGCTTCTATTTTTACTCTTCAGTGTGGCAAATCTCCCCAAAATTACATACAAGAACCCAAGTACTATATATTTTTACACATAAAATCTGTTACTATATTCGTACTTTCATAAAACATTTCTGAATGATTTAGCAACAGTGTTACATAAATGCTTTAGCCTATTTAAAAATAAGGAACTTTCTGAAAAAAAAATGACTCAGAGTTACCTAAATAATCCCAAAGCATTTCAGATCTCTTGTTATCCTGACCGTATGCTAAATACATCCAGATAGGAACATCTGCCTTAAGGAACTGAAGGCTTAATTGAGAGATCTGATTTTCCTTATGTCCTGCTCTACTCTAGAGCATTATTAATCCAAGCATATACAATGTTCCTCTGAAATGCAATTGTAAAGAAGATTAGTGAGGCAGCACCAGCCTCTTCTCGCAAGTATCAAGGGACAGGACTAGTGGAAATGGCCTCAAGTTGTGCCAAGGGAGGGTTAGATTGGAAATCAGGAAAAAAATGTCTTCACTGAAGGAGTGTCCAGCATTGGAACAGGCTGTCCAGGGAAGTGCTGCAATTACAACCTCTGGAGGAATTTAAAAAACGTGTAGGTGTGGCACTTGGGGATGTGCTTAGTGGTGGGCTGGGCAGGGCTGGGTTAATGGTTGGACTCAAGGACCTCTGAGGTCTTTTCCAACTTAAACAAATGCTATGAGGCTGTGATCCTGGAAAAATAAAGATTTTCATTTTTGCATGCTGAGACTAACTATGACTTCTCCTTCAAGTAATTTTTGAAATCAGTTATTCCTGTGAGATTTTTAGATTAGTATTATTAAAGTACTATCATTCAGGAGACAGTCGATAAAACCTCCAATATACATTTATGCACTGGGTTTGCATGGCCTGATTTTGGCACAGAGAGGGTGGCTTCTGTGTTCACAGGGATGGCTTCTGTGAGAAGCTGCTGGGAGCTTCCTCCATGTCAGCAATCCCTGTCAGCTCCAAGCTGGACGTGCCACTGGCCAAGGCTGGGCCAGTTAGAAATGATGGTAACACCTCTGTAATAACATATTGAAGAAGAAGAATAAGATATTGTGCAGATGTAACTGCAGCCAGAGAAGAACTGCAGGATCAGAGTATGTGATGGGAACAGCTCTGCAAACACCGAGGTCAGTGCAGAAGGAGGGGCAGGAGCTGCTCCAGGCACCAGAGCTGGGGTTCCCCTGCAGTCCATGGTGCAGACCATGGTCAGGCAGCAGTGCCTCTGCAGCCCATGGAGGCTCACAGGGATACAGAGATCCACCTGCAGCCCCTGGAGGAGACCCACACCAGAGCACAGGGATGTCTGAGAGGAGGCTCTGTACCCATGGGAAACCTGTGCTGGAGCAGGGTCCTGGCAGGGACCTGCAGACCCAGGGAGAGGAGCCCAACTGGAGCAGGTGTCCTGGTAGGACTTGTGATCCTACAGGGCACCCACGCTGGAGCAGCCCATCCTTAAAGGATCCCAAGGAAGAGTGACCCACTCTGGAGCAGTCTGGAGGGAAGTGCTGCCCATGGGAAGATCTCATGTCAGAAAAGCTCATGGAGAACTGTCTCCTGTGAGAGAGACTCCATGCTGGAGCAGGGGAAGGACTCCTCTCCTGAAAGAGTGGCAGAAATGTGTGATAAACAGAACATAACCCCCATTCCCATCTTTCTGTACCATTGGGGGAGAAGGTAGAGCTGGCAAGGAGGAAAATGTGGGGGGAAGGTGTTCTCAAGGTCTTGTGGTACTTCTCATTATCCTGCTCTGATTTTGTCAGTAATAAATTCAATTGATATCTAATTTGAGTCTTTTTTGTCTGTGATGGTATTTGGTCAGTGATCTCTCCTGGTCCTTATCTCAACTCATGAACTTTTGTCATATTTTTCTCTCCCCTGTCCAGTCATGAAGGGGAGTGAGAGGTTTTGGTGGGTGTCTGGCATCCAAACAGGATCAATCCATTACAATTTACTAAATATAAATAGACAGAAACCCAGTGCCCAAATACTTGACTTATGACTTTAAAATCTGAGCAGTTTTCTGTTATTTCTCTCTACCTCACCTTAATACATCTGGTCAGACTGCAAAACTTTGCAGGCACTGTTTGGTGCAACACCAGGCAGTGCCCATCTCCTACATCAAACAGCCTCGCTGAGATGCTGCAGCAGCAAAAGGCTGCCACTTTCTTAACAGAAATAGCTTTCCTCAAATCCACCAACACATTTCAACCAAGTATACTACTTGGGAGAAAATAATCATCCTAAGCCCCCTCCCTCATCACTGTTTTTTAGCACTTTTTTGATGCCAGCCCCAGCCTCCCACCTCTCCCTCTCAGGGACACTCCTGTCTGCCAGCTGTGCCAGTGAAAGCACCAAAACAGCCCCATGGTTTCACAGCTCTTCAAAAGGCCAACCTTGATTCTGAATCCTTGGCCCCAGTAAATATTTTGCTGTTAAAATATCCATCCCAGCAATGTTTTACATCAGTGTTTAATCAGTGTTTTAAAATACAATTGCTCCCCGTTTACAGGGACATGCCAACACCAAAGCACACTAACTTTTAAATTTTTCTTCCAAAATCATCCAAAGTATTAAAAAAATACTTCCCTCCAATTACTCCTGCAGCCAGATCAGTGTATTACCCCATGACACATCACCCAATGTGTTTATCCTCCTTTAAGCTCCAACAATGCATTGTCACACCCACTTTGCAAAGGAGAAGCTAATGGGCAAAGGTCTGGATTCAGCAATGAAATTCAGCTCTGAACTCCTCACCAAAACCATCTGGCTGCTGGAAACAGGGGGGAGCTGCACACAATTGTGTCTGGTCAAAAGCCCACCATGATTCCTGGTTCCAGTTGGATTCCACCACCTGTGCACTTCCAGATGTGTGTCCTGTATGGGCTCTGCAGGGTGGTGGCATTCCCACATCCCACACTGCAGCCACAGCTCCTCCGTGGGTCCAGCTGACACTCACCCCTGTTTTCCTGGCCCAGCAGCTCCCTGACACTACCGTAATGCAAACTCGAAATTAAGAGGATGGTGATAATAAAGACAGGCCTGTAAAATCCCTGTTAACATAGATATTTTCTTGACAAGAGCTAAATGACTATGCAAATTAGATGATTATCAGTAGTAAACCGTAGGAACTCGAACTCACTGATCTTCCCCTTGCAGGGCTCACTGCACAGAAGAGAGGGACAGCTGCTTTGGAGGCACTTGGGTATTTGGCATTCCTTAGGCATAAATTCTTATCAAAATGAGGGCTTTCAGCTGCACTTGTATGGTCACTAATTTTTAAATGGTGAACCTGGGAGCTTTTTTTTTTCATGAGCACACTCAGCTAATGGGAAATACTTACTTTACAGCTCCAATGCCTTGACACTGTGCAGATGTGACAAGCTGACCACCTGCACTTTTGCACAGAGCTGCAAGCCAAGACTATTTGAAATGGAACTGCAAAACAGGGTCTTAAATTAAGGCTACCATTGTCCACAGCTATCAGTGTGTTTGGCTTCTAGTCCTGTGGCAGTGATGGACAAGAGCTGGAGCTGGCTAAGGTTATTCAGCGGCACAGACAACAAAATTCCTCATTTCAACCCCCTGAGGATGAAAGGCCAAGAGCTCCCAGGTCTGGTGCTAAGCAGCTTCAAATCACAGCTGGCACACACATTCCCTGCTCAACATCCTCTTCCACAGCCACCTAAGCTTATTGGATTACTTTGTTCCTTCACCTGAGAAACAGTGCCAGCCATCAGAGAGCCCTGCACAGTCTCAGGGGGGTCCTGTTGGTATTTGGATTGAATTTCCTGCATTTTCTTTCCATTGGAAAGCTTTCCAGGTCTTGGGACTGCCAGGGTCTGCTTCTTCCTCATCACATTCGTCAAGGGTGTTAAGCAACATATGGGAAGGCACAGCCTGAAAAATGGTGGCAATTACACCACAACAGGCAGCAGGGCAAACAGCAACTGAATGATAAAAGCATCACTTTGCTGAAAAATGGTTAACTGAATGCAAAAAATATCACTTTGCTGGAAAAATCCTTATTTTGCAGTGAAAAGGCCTTAATTCTGGACACTTTTTCTCTAAGAGCTCTGAAGTAAGAGGCTGATTAGGGCTTCTTTTACACATTTCATATGCAGTGGAAGTTTGGTCTAATGGGTCACAGCTTTTGATGGTGACAGTAGGGGCAGGAATATTTAACTTTCCATTTATCAGAACATTATGACACAAACAGATAAGCATTAACTAGTGAAATGAGTGAAACCACTTCTTGTAACAATGCTTCATCATTCCTATTTCTTCAGAAACCCATCCCCTCCCTGCCAAATGGCACATCTAGCATTTCACACACTGTACAAAGTCCTGTGCAATGGTAAATGTTAATTAAAAAACAATCACTTCCCTAAAGGAATTACAGGGGGTGCAAAAGGAAAGCAGAGAAGCAGAAGTTACCCGAAGTTCATGGGAATTATGCTCACCATGAATTCCACCAACTTCCGTGCCTCTAGCACACTTTTCTCCATCCTTATTTATCATTTTCTCCATTTTGAATATTACCTTTAACACTGCCTCATTTCCATGCTAAACTCTCCGGTATTTCGGAAAAAGCTGAATTGTGTCTGTCAGATAATCATCCACCCATCACATAAATCTTTCTCATTCCTTTCTTCATCAAAAAAATATTACCAGAGTGCTGTCCTTACTCTTGTTACCACCCAGAAACAAGACCCAGGGATCAAAGCCATCCCATACCTTCCTCACTGTGTCAAAACTGTCACCAGTAACAAGCACAGGGCACAAAGGGTCTCCAGCACTACTGAACTGCAGCACAGGAACCAAAGGGATCATCTCCAGAAAAAAGTTCTCTGAGCAAAGTTGGCAGCTGTCAGTATCACTGTGTGAAACAACTTTACAGCTCCTTGCTGGATTTGAGCCGCGAGGCTTTTTTCTCTTGTTGATTTTTTTTTCCCCTTTAATACTTTTAAAGGATTTTATTTTTTAGTGGGACACCAAGTTCCTGTCACATTAGGATGAACTCAGGATAGCAATGTTGCTGGAGGCAGGATGCCAGAACATCACTTGCAGACTGAGGAACACCACCTAAATTGCCTGTCTTGTTAAAATATAATGGAAAATTTGTAAACACACCTTCAAAGTACTGCACTGTATGAAAAGATGCTTCTAGCATGCTCCTAGGTTCTTTTTATTTATGTGTAAGCCAGTGCAGAAGTTTGTGCTGTATAAATCTATGTCCTGGTGTGGTTTAGATACTCATAAACATACATATATATGTACATACACACAGATACACAGAGTAAAGGTGAACACACAACATCAGTGGGCTCAGAATTTCTGCAGCTGCAAATTTTCCTTTGAGTCTTCTAATTTGCTTGTTCTTTCTAGTTCTTTCAAATCTAATTTTGCTTATTCATTTAATTAAATGTTCGGTTTTATCTCAGCTCAAATAACAAGAATGGATGTGGGACAATTAAAGGAATTATTCCAGCTATAAAACGCAGGCCATGTACAGCCCTGAGAGATGTGGTAAACACACCTGTTACCATAACAGTGAGTATTTATACAATATCTGTCTGAAAATATTAATGAGACAGAGAACAGGTAAAGCAATATTGCTTCTATTTAATAGAACTCAGCCTGAGGTCTGTGTAAGGATGGATTTTTGTGAGTAATTATAGGGTATTTTTAGGAAAAAAGTAAAGTACTTAACCCTTAATATTAAAAGCCTTGAATTTGAAGATGATGTTTCCATCCTATTATTTTCAGAGTAATTCTGCTTCATAAAATGACCACAAAACTGCTTCACTGAACTCAACAATAATAATTCTTACTCATCTAAGTCATCTACAGAAGCACTTTTCCTCTAATTCTCCATCTTGCAAATTCAACACTTCTAGACAGAGCTTAGCAAACTTTTGCATCCAAAATTTTCCATCTGATGCTGACAGATTAGCTCTGATAAAATTTCTCTTCTCTGACATGTTTGCACTAAAACCAATGGGAAAAAAGAAGAGTTTCACAAAAAGTTGAAACAATTCACCTCCAGGTTTTATAAAACTAAAATAATTCACAGCAAAACATTTTTCCTCCAGTCTTTTGATTGGAAATATTAGAAACCTGAACAATGGAAGAACCTCACATTTTGATGCCAAAAAAAGAGACTTAACAGCCTAAGAAAAAGTGGAACAGTCACTGTCTTCACAAATACCCTTAATTTACATTGCAGTGGAATATTTTCCACAAAACCAATCCATGAGGTCCTAGCACACTGCTAGAAATAGGGGGGCAATCCAAACCCCTTTTTGCCCAATTTATTAGCACCAGATTTCCATTTTATCAGTACATCTGTGCACATGAGTAGTGTGAAGCTTGCTCCCCGCTCCCACTCTTGGGCAGAGCTCAGGGCTGGATCTCAGCACCTCTCATCTTTTGATGAGGAATAATGCTGGTTTTGTCTAAAAATATTTCACACCGATGTTTTCAGACTTTGAAGGTGAATTAGCTTTACTGTACTTTGATTATTCACTTTGGGAACCTGTCCTTCATGGCAACATTGATTTAGCTGTGGCAGATGCTGAGCTGTCACCGAGCCTGACAGCTTCTTCAGAGCTTCCTCTGTGGCTGTCTCGTAAAACAGTCAATAGCCAAGTGAAACCTAACTGTGAAAACAAGCACGTTTCCCACTTCTTTTACCCTATGAAATCACGTGTCAGGCTCCAGGCTGCATCCTTCTGGGAGGAGGAAAGAAGCTGGCCTCTCAATTTGGCACTCAGCATTCTCAATTAACCCTTTGTGTATTCAAAGCACATCCACCCCCCTGCCTGACACGTTGGTGGGACTGCCCTCGTCACAGGTCTGGGGCTTGGCAGTCACTCAGAGCTGCCACAAAACCACTTCTTACCAGTGGAGAAGGGTCTTTGGAGAAGGTGAATGTGGTCAGGAAAGGGTTTCACTCCCTACACAATGTTGATTTGAATTCCAGTATATTTGGGTAGTGTTCATGGCACTTCGGAGAACAACTGTGGTCCTACAAAGACTCTCTGTGTTCACTTTGCAAGAGGCACAAACCACCCTGATGAAGGGAAAAATAGCAGGCAACACCCCCAAAAAATTATTGCATTGTCCATAAGAGGATCACAAAGCCAGATCATAATATATATTTTTATTTATTTATTTATAAATTTATATGTAGAACTGGACAAGAGCACTCCAAAGGCTACCAAAAAAATCTGTCGTCAGATGAACAAGCTGTCTAAATACTGTATCATCCACATTACCTCCACTTTTTTCCACCAGTCCCACAGCTCTGCACCATCCCCTTCTCTGTAATACCAAAAATAAAAAACATTCCTGGAAACACTGCTAGCCATTTATGTTGTCCTGGCAGAGGGGGTTTGAGAATATTCAAAAGAACAACAAAAGATTGCATACACTGTCAAACTAAGAGTAAAAAAAAAGCCTGGCTTTTCATTTTGGCCTCAGTGCATCTACTGCTGAACTCTCCATGACTATGTGAGGCTGGAAAAGTATCTTTATTTCCTGGCAGCAGCTCCTGGAGCTCCTCTCCACCCTGTCCAACTCCTTCTGATCAGCACTTGTTTCTATCTGATTACCTCTCTGTTTTCTTGCTCACTATTCCAGGAAGGAGACGCTGGAATTAGATTTGCTGCATTTCCATTCCTACATTAACACTAATTTCACTGAAGTCAATGAAATTACGCTGATGTCTGGAGAGTATCTGAGGAGAATAATTGAGTGTATTTTATCACTTTCTTTTGACTTTTTTGGTGACTGTTTCATGGCCTTTTTAAATGTCCTGTTTCACCAAAATCCACTTGTTTTGCTCTTGGATGCTGCAATGAAGTTACTCTGTAGGAACTCATGGAGTTGTTGCTGTAAAGCTCCAGGCAGTGCCTGGAAGATGCCCGGGATGGGAAGGCAGAGATGTGTACAGTGATACAAACTAAGAGTAGCACCACATTAACTCAGCCCAAACTGAGTTGGTCACCCAGCCCAAATCCATCCCCTGACCACAGCCCCCTCCAGATACTTATAATAAGGGCTCAAGAAAGGGGGTGCAGAGTGCATCCCTGCCCTGGGCCACTCCTTTCAGATTTCCACGAACCCAGAGAGCCCAGGGACTGCACCCACACCATGCACTAGCCACCGACAACCTCCACCCAGCATATCCAATACCACTCCACAAATCCATTTCTGGGGCTTTTTCCCCTCACCAAAACATTACTTTTTCAGGCTATTCTGCAAGCCTGGCTGCCCCACGCCTTACACTGAACACCCATAGCCACCCCTTCTGGAAAGTGAGGAATTGCTCCTCTCCACCTCCCTCGCACCACTCTTGTTTTTTTAAGCCATCGCCCACTGTGTTTTTCCAGCCTGCATGCCATGCCTCATTCTTGTCACCTTTTAGACACCCTTTTAAATCTTACAGCATCTTGTTGCAGAGCAGTGCAGTGTGGTGCAACAACATTAATTTCAATTGCCTGCCCAGGAATCCTATTTGCCTTTTGTTGACTGCTACTGAATATTGCACCGATATTTTCAAGGAACCCTCAGCAGTAAGAGTCAGGTGTCATTCCTCAGTGGTAACTGCTAATTTAGAAAACATTACTGTGTAGGTATACCTACCTATTCATTTTCATGCACTGACACTGAATTTCATCAGTTTTTTTCACAACCATGTCCATGGTGGGATTGCTGGATCAAACCAGAAACCCTAATTTCAGGATCCAGCAGACCTGCAGCACAATGGAGTTTTCTCCTACACTTCTCCCAAGCTAAGTTGTCTCCTAAGATGCATTTAGATACAACTATGAGGTTAAAAATAAAAGTCTCTGCAAAACTAAATTGTTTTAAATTTTTTTTAGGTTTATGCCAGTATCACGGCTCAGGTCCCAATAACTGGAAAGATTTTATCATCTTTCTACTACAAGCAGGACTATTTCCCAGAGCAGGACAAAGCTGTTCTTGGATGTTATCCAAAAGTGACTAAGCCAACTCTGAAAGTCCAGTGAAAATAAATGAGAGATTTGACATAATAAAAATATCAAGATTTGACCCAATAGTTGTAACAGTTATGGGGTGGGACATCTCTTGAACATTAACTCTTTAGCAGCAGGAGAAAGGATGGATCTCTAAACTACATGTTTCGCTCCCCAGTGTGGCAGCCCCAGTGGGCCATTAACACTGAACATCTCATTGTCTTTATTCACACACCAGTAAGATCAGCCACGAATGCAAGAGGTTAATTTTAGTGGCCTTGATGCCTCTGACTATTTGTTCACATGTCAAGAGCTGAGGGAATGACTTCAGGGTCTCTCCCTCCACTTATTTTGCCATCCTCAGCTGCTTCTCAGCTGTTGCAAGGCACTCGTAGCTGGTCATGTGTGCCAAGGATGTCCTTTGTTAGGGACAATGACATGTGAAATGACACAAATGAGAATAGGCATTGCACGCAGAATGGGGAGTAAATTCACGTTTTTTGAGTGCCACTAAACACCTGCAGGTATCACTCACGTTGAGCTGTCCTACTGCCAACCACTTCTGTGAGTAAGAAACTGATGCAAGCCTTGCAGGATGGAGCCTTCAAACCCCAGCAAAATGATATTCAACAACACATTTATTAGCACATCTCTTCAGGCCTTCCAGCCTGCTCTTCCCCAAGCCTCTGCAGTATGGTACATTAATTTTATACTGAACTATTAATTGCAGTTGACTTTGCAAAGCTCTTTTCTTTACATTTTTTATTCAGTTTTGCAAACCCGATCCCAAAGGAGTTCATCTTATTCCCCACAGTTGTTTGATCAAATTGCAAATATTTCCTTTAATCTTTTCAGGCATTCAGATTTATTAACTATGGAGCAGAGCCTCTTCATCTCCTCTACGGATGGTTTGGGAGAAACAATCTTTCACATATTTCTCATTTTCTGCAATAGCTTATTCCTGCAAGTACATATTAGTAAGCATAACATTAAAACACACTTACCTAACCTAAATAAAAACACTTTGAACCAAATTTGCAAGCTAACCTGCTTTAGTTCTTAATGATATTAATCTGAAGTCATTTTTCCCAGAGGTTGTGGTCTATAATTCACTGAGGTCAATAAAAAGTAGCTGCTGATGTTAGTGAGTTTTAGGGGTGGCAATAAACATGTATATTTTCCTTTGAGAAGCTGTATGAGAAATTTCCCAAAGGCAGGAGAAAAAGCCTTTGGGACACAATTTTAATTTTCTCCATGCCTATTCATAGTTAGAATTAGGAATAATAATCATCATCATTTCACAGTCACTTCACATTTCTCATTAATATATACATTTTACAAAGAAAGGTAAATTATTCAATTTTGTTCCATACTTAAACATTTATTATTAAGTTCCATACTTAATCATTTATGTCAATTTTCCCTGTTCTATTTTTTATTAGGAAATTCAGAATGAAATATTTTATAAAATTGAGACGTGCACTCATGGTTTTAAAAATTATTATTATGTTATTTAGCTGCTTTTATTCTATGAAATAGTACGAACTTCAGCAAAAAAAAAAACTCAATCCAAGTCTTAGTCTGAATTTGTAGCTGTAGATCTTCTTAAGTTAAAGTCAAATCTCTTTTCTTTTCTACTATATTCTACTTTTCCACTATTCTAGTGAAGTTTAAGGAAAAAAAAAATCTCCTTCCATTTTTAAGACCTTTCCAGCAGAAAACCAAGGGAAGGATTTTTCTCATTTTTTTGCAGTACTGAAAAAGAAATCTGAAAAGCAGAGTAAGAGAATGATCAAGAGAATACTTTTCAATTCTCTTGAAAACAACATATTAGTTGGGGTGTAAAAAAACCCCTCTCATCTATATCAATTATTTTTCTCAAAATACATAATTTAGAATAAGAAAAATTTTCAGCAAAATGAAGGATTTTCCCAAATACTTTCCATTTTATCTGACTAAGTTTCCACCACAAGTTTTTTTCACTGTCTCATTAACTCCCTCCATTTCTTCCTCTCCTCCACATCTCCTTTCAGCCTCTGCTGAAGCCTTCCAGAAGTGATACAGCTTATTTTTTATTTTGTTTAGTAGCTCAGATGCCTCCCACTTGACATGACTCTAAGCTGTTTTTCTTCATTTTACTCAATGTTGTTTGTAATTATTTAACCTAATTGATACGGTGCCTCCTCTGGGTAGAGCTGGTTGCCATGACACTGTAAGAAATTACTCCATATTTCTCCATTCCTGGATATACCTGAAGAATTTATGCAGAACATCCTGCCTTCACCAGCTCCCTACCTTCACACACATCCATAAAAAATAATTAATGGTCTAATCCTTGCAGGCAGATTTCACTGGAGCAATCAGGCTAAAATTTGGGGTGTATTTTTGTAAACTCTTCCTCTGCTAATACTGACCAAGACTGCACAGTGTGCAATCACAGAATTGCTTAGTTTGTAGAACACCTTTAAGATCAGCAAGTCCAGCTCTTCATCTACCACTGCCAAGGCCACCACTAAACCATGTCCCCAAGTGCCACATCCACACCTGCTTGAAATCCTACCAGGGATGGTGACTCCATCAGTGCCCTGAGCAGCCTGTGCCAGTGCTACACAAACCCTTCCGTGAAGAAATTGTTCCTAAAACCAATCTAAACCTCTCCTGGCTCAACTTGATGCAGTTTCCCCTTGTCCTGTCCCTTGTTCCCTGGGAGCAGAGCCTGAGCCCCATCTGGTTGCACCCTCCTGTTAGGAAGTTGGAGAGTGAGAAGGTCCCACCTGAGCCTCCTTTTCTCCAGGCTAAACATCCTCAGCTCCCTCAGCTGCCTTTCATCAGANGGGGAATTGATGCTGAGATCCAAGTGGGAAGAACTCGTGAGCTGTCCTTGTCCATGTTGGGATGCACTGAGGCAGGAGCCTCTGGAGCCCAGAGTGTACCTCTGAAGGCCTTTCCAATCAATCCCTCCTTGATTCCTTTATTCCTCTATTCCTGTTTCTAGTCTCTGTTTCTAGGTAGCCATTTAAGGCATCACGCCAGACCCTTCCCCAGCTCCATTGCCCATCTCTGGACACACTCCAGCCCCTCCATGTCCATCTTGTTGTGAGGGGCCCAAAACTGGACACAGGACTTGAGGTGTGGCCTCACCAGTAGCCAGCACAGGGGGACAATCACTGCCCTGGTCCTGCTGGCCACACTAGTGCTGATACAAGCCAGGATGTGAAGGCACATGAGCTGTGCTTGATGTGACAAGACGAGGGAACCCAGAAGAAGGCAACAAGCAGCAAGGTGGCACAGGCACAGCACCATCAGCACAAGGCAGCTGATATGGATATGGTTTAGGAGACATGCTGGGCCACAGCTGAGTGCTTTTGCAAAGCCCCCCCACCATTCACATCAATAAAAAACATGGAGGGGAAAAAAATGCAGCTCACAGTACACAGATGGCTGAGAAGATGGAGCCTAACCCTCGAGTTTCAGGCAACCTTCCTGTAATTCCAGCAATGCAGTTTGAGACAGTGCCTTTCAGAACAGACAGGAATGGCTGAGAGGCTTTTAAAGGCTCTGCAGCTCTCAAGGAGTTTTACAGCTACAGAAAAAGGGTCACATTGAGAGGAGTTCTTGCAAATAGCAAGGGCACAGTAAGGAGCTCCGGATGAAGATGACATCCTACTTAGAAGAGTGGTCCTTGGTAGAAGTTCCCCTGAATTTTGGCAACCCCAAACCCTCCTGCCTGACCCCTAAGTCACTTCAAACCTCAGTCACAATCTTCTCATAACCTCTTCTACCTTTTGACCCAGACCTTTCCAATCAGGACATTCATCTGAAAACATGAAATGAAGCCAAAGCCTGTTCAGCACACACGAAGCAGCATTAACAGCTCAATCTCTACAATCCATTTTGGCCTGGCTTTGGACAGCGATCACACTGCTGATATTACAATCCTCTGGGCAATTATAAACAGTTTAGAGGACCACATTTTTATACCTAAGGCAGTCCAGAATGCACAGCATGGACATAGTGTATTTGTCCTTGTGAATGTTTCTAGCAACACAGAATATTAACTATATTCATTATTTTTACTTACACACACCACTAGAGCTGTGGTTCTGCTCTTCAAAACCATGCACTCGATATTGCAGAAATTATACAGACTGGGAATAGCCAAGCTTTTCATGGCAAGAAAAAATCCATTTATTTTCATTTATACATTATTAAGAAATTGCTGAGCAAAACCTGCTTTTGTTGTTGTTGATGATGATTCATTCACAAGGCTGGGAAAAAAAGCTAGTGAAAACTTCAGTAAAAAGTCAAATAACAAAACTATATCTGCAGTCCTTGATGTTATCTCTCTTTCCCACTTCAGAGGCATAAGGCTATTATGAAATTTCATTTTTTTAATTATTATTTGGGGCAGATTCACATCAGATTCAAGAACTGATTTATTCAGCTAATATATTTATTTTTTTATTTGTGAAAGACATTTCTGAGTGCTGCAACCAAAGTTAAAACTAAAATTCTCAAAAGCTGCAATTTACTGATTATAATTACTGAGAGCTTGCCCATCTCCCATCTCATTTACACAAAATGAATTTACAGTCTATTTCCAGGTTCATTCCCTACAAGCTGTCAGCCAACCGCAAGTATTTCAAAGAACACCAACTTAGAGGGATTGTGTGGAGGGTGAGAAATGATCCTTTCAAACCTGCACAGGGCCCACAGATAATGTAAGCAAACCTGTGCCTACCTCACAAATCTCCTGCCTCGAGCAGACATGGAGTCATTAACTGCACCATAATTTGACAAGCAAAAGAAACTAATGTCACCAAGAGTCAGCGTGAAGCAGACATGGCAAAGCACATCCCCTCATGGTCACATCAACCATATATATATTTATATACTTATATTTGCCTTTGCCCTCTTCCCCAAAAATATGTAGAGATTGATATGGCTCAGCCTTTCTTCTTCTCAGGAAGCATTGATTTTGAGTCCAAACGGGAAAGAAAGAAAAATTTTTAGATCTAAAAACCGTGGGCAGGTGGGGGCGGGTTATGGTAATAGGAATTAAAATTAAATCAGTTTTGCACTACTTTATATTCCACTAGGTAACATGAAACAATAAAAACCTCAAAGCTAAGGATGCTTAATGACAGAATTGATAGGTCAGTTTGTCCCATATGGAATTTATCAGCCCATAATCAAATGAAGGGGACATAGAGTGCTAACAAGTTTATAAAAGATGTTTTGGCAAGATCAGTTAAATGCCTCCTTCTTTGACAAATTAGCTTCTTCTATTGAAATAATATTCTCCCTCAAAGATTTTAACTAGCTTTAATAATCTGCCAATTTGTTTGCTAGTGAGGGATTTCTGCAGTGCTCCAATGGTATTTGCTCTCAGGGGCACTCAGACTCATGAGGACCATGTTGAATATCTTTGTATTGAAACTCACAATGATTAGGCCAGTTACCACTGTGGCACAATCCAGTACTAAATTATTAGGAGCAATTTGAAAGCAATTGTTCATACAGTATCTTGGTTTTTCTTAATTACTGGAAGAAGAAAACTCTTTTCTTTTTGATCTCATGATCCTCACATAGGCTGAGATGACATCTGGGAAAGGCTACCAAGCACATTTACCATGACTGATCTTCCACATGGTATTTTTCACTTTCCTCCAGAGCAAAATAAAAAATAGAGCTTCTCAGTACCAACTACTAAAAATACATAGCACAGTCTTTCAGCAGCAAGTCTATTTCTCACTATGTTTCACCTACTTTATTTCAAATAGAAACGGAATCATTAAAACTCCTCTTTGTTAAAATCATGGCAGGGGCAGCACACCTATCTGCAGTGGCTTTGTCCTCTGCATGGATCTGAAAGATGACTTAATACTGTACTGTCACTGATGAACTGGAGGCTCTTTAGGCTCTGTAGGCTGCTCACCAGCTCTTTGTATCCAGCAGTTGGTCAGAGAAAAGAACATTACCCAGCACTTTCTTTCCCTAACTAAAAATAATTTTTAACGGGTTCTAAATTTATGGGCTTTATATTTAAATGACAAAAAGAGAAGAAGAAACTGTATTAGGTGTAATGCCTTCTATTTAGAGAAGAGTGACAATAGATGATCTGGAGGAAAAAAGTTACATAAAACTGGAATCAGAAGAATCAAACTCCAGCGACTGCAGCAGTCCTCCCCTATGAGCTGACAGAACTAATTTTCAACAGACCCTTGCTGGGAAGGGAGAGGAAGGGAAGGAAAAAGGGTCAAAGATGAGGAATGAGGACTAAGGTTGGATGGATAATATGCAATAATTTTTCCCATTGTTGGTAGTAATGGCTTTAGAATCTTTTTACCTTTGTTACACGAACTTTTCATGATCCATTCAAAATCAATACAGAAAAGTTGCCACCTATTTTGAGAATCTAAAAAGTATCTGTATCCTGACTGTTTGACATTATCTGCATTGTTGGAGGTGCTGAATTCACACCAGTATGACAGCAAACCTCCAGACTGACTCCTTAGCCCCAGACAACTCCAGAGACATATCTGGGAGCTGCATATTGATTTTAGCACCAGCAGAAGCAAAGAGGAAATGAAAGGGAAAAGGCAAAAGAATTTAGGCAGTGCTTTGCTTTGCTAGCCAACCACTATTTTTGACTGAGACAAGAAATGACAAGTGATCACAGGTTGATCAAAGATTTTAAGTCAGCTGCACTGGGATGACAAACATAGGTGCAATATTCTCTCTGCCCATGTCCCCAGCAATCACCTGACTCTAGTTATTTTAAGTCACCTCTTTTCAGCTTTACTTCTCAAGAAAAATACTATAAACTGCTGCTTTTCCCACAAATAGCAGCAAACATGCAGTGAAAGGCATTTGACAAATAAAAGACTATTACTTATGCAAAAAAGTATACCTTTTAAAAGACAAAACATTCTCTTCATCTTCTCCTTTCTTTACAAGGAGTATAAAATGGCTATAGCATTTTCAGATGTTTTTCAATTGCATGTTAATGTACTCAACTGTTTTTGCAAAAGTTGAAAAAAAAATCCTTCAAGAGTAGGAAGCATTTGCACAAAAAATACCATCTCGATAATTTGATTTTTTTCAAGAAGCAGGCTTTTTTTTCAATTCTTTTAAAATACCAATTTTGGAAGAAGCATTCCATTTAAAATATTTTTTTTTTTCTCCTAATGAAATTATGTAATTGTATTAAACGCTCTTTATCATAGAAGTTTTTTAAAAATAAAAGAAGCCAGGGCAGGGTACTGCAGGCAAAACTGGTCTGTACACACAGCTTCGCTGCAATGCCAGGGTACTTCAGCATAAACATTCAGGGCACAGAATTTCACTTGGATGAGTGCCTTGCAAAGTGAAAACTGAATCACTGTTAGGGTCTTTGGACAGCATGGAACAAATCCAGAATAAAAACAGGAGCAGAAAACATAGTTTAAGAAAAGTCTGGTGCCTGCATCATTGTGTTGCAATAAGGGCTAACCCTGGAATAACTCAGAATCATCAGCTGCTTCTCTTTTTAATCTAAGTATTCCTGAGTCACCTTCAATGATGCTTTTCTGCAGAGACTGAGAGACTCAGCAAAGACATGGGAGGGACCAGGCAGAGGGACCTGCAATCAGGTGGCTCAAAACTCAGAGGATATGGGAAAGAATTAAGAAGAGAGGCCAGGCTTGGTCGCAGATGAGTGAGTTCAACTGGGAGAGAACAGCTGGGAAAGAAACAGGCAGGAACCCAGGGCAGGGTGCAGGAAGAGGGATGAGGATGGAACCTCTAAAAGGTGAAGGATGAAGGACTGAAATCCCTCAGACTACAATAGCTCCTCAGGGAGATTTTCCTAGGGAAGTACTCCGATGCCCAGCTCCTCCTCAGGATGCAGGGGAGAGCAGTGACTCTGCCACGGGGAACCACCACTGGCTCCTTTCCAAGAGCAGCTTCTGACTCCAGCTGCTTTTGTGGAGGTGGGCAGAGGATCCTGGTAGCCACCCTGCCTTGTAAGCTTCTGTTCCTGGGATTCCCAGCATTTAAATGCCCACTGTGTTCCACAGGAAATCCACAGAACCTTGGCAAACTCATTTGGCCACTTCCATCCTGTTCTGTCCTGTGCTCCCATACAGGAAGCAGGGAAAGGGCATCTGCAGAATTTATAAGGTTTATAGCTTCAGCCAGTGCTCTGAAGATTTGTTGTGGTGGGGCGTTTTTGTAACCTCTGGTGTTCATCCTGCAAAACAAATCCTTGGAGAAGATCCTGTGGATCCAGTTCAGCTGTCCACGTTTACTCACCCTTGAAAGTGGGTGTTTATTTTTGTCTTCAGATAACACTCCAAAGCTAGTTTCCTTTCACTAATACATCTCTATTAAATTTCTCTGCTAATTAAAGAAGTCAAGGCCATAGCTAAGGAGTTGGAGAGTGCTCTAATGGAATTACTACTCTGAGGTGGCTTGAATGTCATAATTTCCTTCTCCAACATAGCAAAATCTTGACAGTCACCTTAAAGACAAAGAGCGAGAATAAAGGCTGCTGGCTTTTTCAGGGGAAAAATCATTATGGATATTAACACCTTCTGTGTTAACAGTAATACAGGCATTAAATATAGCAGCCTTAGTGACTGAAATGCCTATAAAGCATCTGCCACAAGATAAAGTGTAAAGAAAACTCTGGGCTGAGAACCACCCTGGAAAACTGCAGTTAGAAGGTCTCCACCATAATTAAGCTTTGGCTTCCATCAGACTACAAACACAGACCATTTCAATTTCTCTTCATATTTAAGAAGTTATCTAAGCTACTTTAACGTCAGGTTATGCATGTAAGGTTTTGTCATCATATCAAAGCTCTCTCATCTTTTCACTGCAATATTCCTATGCAGTAGGGATACAGTCTTTTCATTGTCTACCCACATCACCTTAGGGAAGAGGTTAAATGAACCCTCAGCTGTACAGGGTGGACAAGGACATGGTTAAAGAGCCAGGCTGTCAAACATCAGGTCCCTTGTCTTTCACACCACCACTGCTTCTGCATCTAACAAATGAAACACAACTAAGACAGACACTCTAATGTAGGGAGCATTGACATCCCTGGTTTTGGGGACCTTTTACTGGTTTTTTTTTTTTTGCATTACAGCTGTTCCAATGTATCATCTTTGAAAGTCAATGTACTATCAGGTATTTAATATTTAAACTGCTGGGGCTGTTGGGTGGATACAGAGCTGGCATTTAATTTTTTTACAAGAGGATGGAAACAAAAAAAGGAGAGGTAGAGGAATAGCAGGCAAAAATCTTCTTTTTAATTAAACAGTGTTATTTAAATAATAATAGTAATGATAATTTGCACTGATGAATTTTACCCTGAGTCAGGCAAGTTAGCTTCTAGGAAACAGAGTCATCGGGATGAAAGGGAAGCAAAAATTGTTGAGGAACAATTTTGACATTTTATTTCCTCCTCTTTTTTGTTTGATACTCTTGATGAACATCTTGTCAGAAGTTTTAATACGTAGCTCTAGAGCTGATCAAAAGCTGGGATAAGCAAATGGAGAAGTTGTAAAGCAGTAATCTGTGAGTCTTCCAGCAAAGTGAGAGTAAAAAATAAACCAACATTTGAAAAACCCCTTCCTGCTCTCTTTAGGAATAATTGCTTAGCAGTAGTTGAGCATCAAACCCCAAATTTACTCAGATTAGCCTTTTCCCCTTACATACTTTACAGAAGCTGGAACACAAACCTGATCATCACAGGGCCCAGAAAACAAATTACTGCAATGCTGACCTCAAGGCTATCCTGAAAACCAACTCTAGTCCACAGCTGCACATCCCTGCAAAGCTGCTTGTGTGGATGCTGGCAGCCAGTACCATTCCCAGCCTCCTGCCCTCACTCTGCCCTTGGAAAACCCAGTCTGACTATCAAGAGCACAAGGGTGTCACGGGACCTCCAAGCCTTACTGTGGCTTGCCAGCCACAGGACTTGCCACAGACAAACACAGAGCAACTTCCAAATCAACTTTCCAACTACCATGATTATTTCCACAGAGCGACAGACAGAAGGGAACAAAATAAAGAGAGGGAGTGAGCACTCAAAGTGACAAAATGTAAACAGCAGATGGTTTTACATAACTGGCAAAAAGGGAAAAGTAAAGGGAAAAAACAAACCTTCATTAAAGGGGCTAAAATATTGTAGAGTAGAGTCTCATTTTAAAAATTGATGCATCATGGGAAGCTGAATATCTCAAAAGGAGAAAAATTATAGGATGCAAAGGCTTTCATCTCTCCATCCTCAGTGTCTGCTCTGTGCTGGCCAGTAAATCTATATTCCTGGTTGGGTTCAAATACAGGCAAAAGCACACTCAAACCCCAGCCTTCCTGTTACTCTCTGAGCCTCAACATGCAACTCATTTGCAAATCTTCCTAACTCAAATCCTCCCAGAGGACATTGCTGCAATAATATGATAATCACGTTTACAGGACTCATCACAGGAGTAGTTCAATGTTCACCTAAGCCAGTGGTACCCCTGGTAAGGTAGCTTGGAACTGCTTGCCTACATTTCCTTCCTTAAATGTCTCACAGTAACTTCTGGGATCAGAAATAGCTAGTTGTCCCTTGGAACATATTTGGTTATGTCCATAAAAGCATTTTCTAATTCTCTTCCCACCATGTCAACATTTAATCAGAAACAAAGTAAGAAGGCACAGTACCACATTCAAAGATGTGCTTACACAAAACTCCACTCAACCTGGAGCCCAGGAGTAGAATTAGGAAAGAGATTAAAACCACGAGATCAAGCAATAAAATTTCTGATGGAATTAGGATCACGAGGTAAAGGAATAAACTTCTCAAGAAGGAGGAGAAAGTGCCTTGAAATTCCCCTCCTGCATGCTCCAAGCAGAGGATGCTGTGCCCCTCTTTTCCTTTTTTCCCCCACTGCATTGTTTTTTCAGGCCAGTAAAAGAACTGACAGACTGAAAGCTCAGAAAGTTTCAATCTGACCATGTTGGTTGTTTTACTTATGGAAATTTTAAAATCGAAGTGCACTTATTTTATTATAAAACGGAGGTGCCCTGTCCTTTCCATGAAGGCATCTCCACTGCAAACAAGCCCCTTGCACAGAACAACCATTCCAGTTTCACCCCAGGTTTTAACATGAACACAGGTCACTAATGACATGCCAAGGGCCCTTCTTCCTCCATGAGGTCTGGATGAGGAGAACCACACTCCTCTGCCATTCTTTCCCTTGGACCATCTCTGCCTGTAGTTTTGCTCATCCTCTGCAGAGGTGAAATCTCAGGAACTGGCACAAAACACACAGAAACGAGCTCTGCCAGTGCAGCCACTGGAAGGAAGGGGCAAACTGAATACTCCTCCTCAGGGAATCTAGCACAGCTATTTGGTGCTTGTTTCCTTAATCTGTAGGGATCCCTCAAGATCTGAAGTTTGCTGCACTCTCTGCTAAGTGCTTGATTAATGGACAGCTCTGTAGGTACTGACTACAGGAAGGTGGGAGTCTGTCCTCTGTGTGGGAAAAGTGTGCATCAGATGTTCCAGTGAAAAATGGGTGAGATTAAAGCCAAAGCAAACAGAATGACTGCTACAAAATGGGCCCAAAGTGCCTTTTTAATATATGTTTAAAACATCTCCAATATTCTGTACTTAGAGACTTTGACAACATAATTCTGTGAAAAAGCTTATTTATCCTGCATAAAGAACACAGAGCGCTCACCTCCCAAAGGAAAGAAAATACTTATGGCTGTTGCTGTGATAAATGCTTCAAACAACAGCAGAATATCTCTCCTCTACTAGCACCAAGAATTGAGGGAGCAAACCTCACATCCCAGTTCATCATTAGGGTTGGAAAAGAGCAAGAAAATTCTTGAACATAATTAATTTTAACCTTTTCTAATTTCACCATGATTCATGTTCAAAAATATTTTCATTAACTAATCCATACAATACTGAGCTACATACTTAGCCTAATTAGATTACAGGAATGGGTTTATATCAGGAAGGTTTAATTAGCAGCAATTATTTCCCATGCTATTTCCACTGTGTGATGGGATCACATGGATTATTTCATAACGAAACAAAAAATAGTACTTTTCTTGAAATTCCATATTCTACTGTGGATTCCATATTCTACACAGGCTTCCCTCTCTGCCTATGGAAACAGATCAGCCACAAAAAATAACTCTGAGTTGACAGATACTCACTTTCACATCTCAACAGCACAAATACACCCTGNAAGAGAAGAGAAGAGAAGAGAAGAGAAGAGAAGAGAAGAGAAGAGAAGAGATAGGAAACGGAGATGGGGACTGAGGATTTCCTTGTTTTATTTATTGAAAGGATGCCCTGCAAATCAGCCTCCAAGATACTACACTCCATGCTCTACCCTATCACAAAAAGTGAGCTGAAATTGTTACCATGTTGCACAGCTGAGCTCATGGATCCTGTAGGTCTCCCCTCATTGTCAAAACAAAAAGGGTAACACGGAAATCAGAGCTTTTCCCTGGGACAACACAGATGGCCTGATCCCAATTGTTGCCAAACAGAATTCCATAGCTGCATGCATAGTTTTTCCACAACAGCAATTGGGGGGGAAAGATTAGGAAAAAATGCAATTACCCTCTGCACAGAAACCATTTCAAGAAAAAATAGCATATGAGGATAGAGTCTCTGAGGATAACAACAGGATAATTGACAAAACATCTCAATTTATCTACAAGACACCCAGACTGCCTAATCAGAACAGAGTCCATTGTTTACTACTGGGTTCTGAAATGAATTCTGAAATGAATTAATAGAATCAAAATCTAAGAAATGATTTGTCAAAAATTAAATTTTCCCTCATTTGGTGATACTTCCACCTAAATCTTCTGAGTAGGATATTAATTTTCTTGATATTTTTATTTAGGTATCTTGAATGTGAAGTGGCTATAAAACCAAGGAAAGAGGGTATTGCAAATATGAACCTGACTGCCAAATTTCATTTGGGGCAGGAAATGGAAGTAATGCAATACTGTGTCTCACAGAAGTATATTCTTTGGGGTTTTTTAATCAAAAAAGTAAGAAAGTTCAACTATCATCTGCATACTGAACGCTGCATTCCCCAGCTGAGACAGTTTCACCTCCCACTCTGGACTTCCTTCCTCTCGTCAGTCTGATTTGTTTTGGGCTGATATTTTCCAACGTCAAGGTGAATGTTCTTAGGAAATTTGAGGGAAAATTATTTTGGCTGGTTTTCGTCTGTTGTAGCTCTACATGAAAAATACAGATTTTTTCATTAATTTTTGGAATTAATGAAAGTAATCTACTCTGAAAGTAGCAGCAGCTATTGGCACACATATCAAAATCAACACAATTATTGATCACATTAGGATAAAATATACATAAAAACTTTGAAAATATCCTTCCGATATGAAAAGCATTCAAAACCAACATTTGTTCATCTACAGTAGAACTGAATTTACTGTTTTTTTTTTTTTTTCTAAGGTTAATTCAAGATGTTTCAGATGGAAACAGGCTGAAAGAATAAAAAACCAAGAAAATCTAATGCAGAAAGTGCAAAGCAATTGAAAAACCAAAACCAGGGAGAGCTTGAGTTGGTTTCCTGTTCTTTATGAGAAGAAAAAAAAAGAAGTGTCCAATATTAATTCACTCCTAAGGCTTAGCCCTCCAAGACCTCATGCTCAGAGGTCAGGGGCCTCTGAGCAGTGGCTTGATGGCTCATCTCAACCTTGCTGTTATCTCCTATTTCCTTTTTATAACTAATCTTTCTGTGTTGTTTTGGAGAGCAAAAGGAGAGCGAGGAGCAGATCCTGAACCAATTTGAAATGGTCTATGCTGATTGCAGTGGGAAAGGCTTACAGAAAATAGGAACATGATGTTAAAGCCAAGATCTCTCTGACAGTGAATGGGACATAAAACTTCCCAAAGCTGTCGGTATTTTCAATATTTGCATATTATCCTATACAATTCCCATTTCCAGTGTCTATAAGGGGACTTCCAAAACCTTTTGCATATTTATAGCAGATAAATATGTTTGTTGTGGCTTTGTCGTGAGAGACAGGTATTTCTTGCCACTCCACTAAAAAATATTGGCTCTACCTAAAACACGTTTATCCATTTAAAAGATCAGGATGTATCAGACCATTGCCTTTATGCCTACATATGTTCATCACATTTGTCTGAGAAGCATGAGACAGGGACTAATTTCAGCACAAGTCTGTACTGTTCCCATGTACCCTGGCTATATTAATCCTGGAACTATTTACCATGGAACACACTGCTCCTGGTAGAAAGAATTGCCTCCAGCCCTATTTGTTAGGCTGCATCCATTGAAGCAAAACAACGTATGTATTTTATTATTTTTTAAATTAGGATGAACTGCAAGGTTCATCTCATTTATTCCCCAAAATGCTACAGCTCAGGCCCACGTGATGTCTTGGCTATCATGGAATATCCTGACTGCAGGCAATTAGACCAGCCAGAGCAATGCACAGTATCCCACATTTACCTCTGCCTTCACCTCAGCTTTTAAGCTGTAGATTGGCAAAAATGAAATGTTTCCTGAACTCTTTGAATTCAAACCAAGGTCTGAAACAATTATGTGGAGTCAGCTACAAAAATTCAGATTAATTCAGTGCAGTCAGACTTTTTTTTTTTTAAATTCCTGGAATATTGTGATTTGTTTTTCTTGGTTCTCTGTAACGTGGAACGTGGTTTGGTAAGCACTTTACAAAAAAAAATGGGGAGTTGCTGCCCCCAGCCATTTAACACTTAAACCAATAAATCAGGCATGGGTTTGGAGAGGAAAAAAACACAACATTTATCAAATGCCGAAGTTCATGATTCTACCAAATGTCAGATCTGGAAATTAAACCAAAAAGTTTAACTTTCCTAGATGAAAGCCTCAACCTTTAGACATCCCTACCCAAAAGCTCTTGTTTCTATATTAAATGCTGCCAATTAAAAGCAGCCACATCTGAGTGCTTCTCCTTTCCAGGTACACAAGGAAACACATCAGTTAACAACCTCTGTGTGCTGCCATTACACCTGACCATCCTTTGCTGCTGCAATTACAACCTGAAGGACAATAAACTTATGAGAAAGGTTAAATTCTGACAATCTCGTTGTAGTGACACAGAAACCACTGACGATGTCAGGATGCAGAGGTGTCTGTGTCACACTGACACGATGATGTGCCCTCATCCACAGCAGAAGTTTGGTTACAAACAGCAGTGCAGCACACAAAGGAAATAAAAAGGGATAAATGCCTTTTGCAGAGATAAAGAACAGAGGACTCTGTTCCCTTTGAATTTATAATATTTCAGCAAACATCCTCTTTGTTGCCTTCTCAGCTGGCTGAAAATGGATTAGAAGGTGAGGATGGATAACTTCTCTATGGCCCATTATTTCTTATTATCATCCAGATGGAGGGTGGCTATTAGAGCACCACTAAAAACTCTAATGAACTGCAGTGTTGTAGATTACTAATTCTTCAACAGCATGTTTGTGTATCAATAATAGACTGTAAAAACAACAACAACCTGACTAATTAGGCTAGATCAAATCTGCTCAGCTCGGCTTCCTGTCCCTCCCGTTCTGGGTGTTAGTGTGGGTGTTCAGTACTGGTGCAGCTTCCATTAAACTCCTTTCAAAGCCTCTGATCACCCTGTACAATATTGCAAACATTCAGAAACATTTGTTTAAATGCTTGTAAGAAGCATTTAAACGAGAGCACACCCATGTGTAAACCATATGAATAATTTTCTCGCTATTTTGTCTGTAATGCAGGGGAGTTTACATCTCAGTTGTTCCAAAGACAGGAAGATGTGGGAGGGCCCCAAAATTTATCATTAAGTTCTCTGTTTAGCAAAGCACTTAGGATGCAATTCATTAATACTTTCTGGTATTCCTGGGCTTGTTTGGGCTTTTAACAGAGTAAACAGAAACTTGTTCTAAGCTTGTGCTTTCATTTGCTTTGCTCCCTCAGCAGTCGGTGCAACATAAAAAGAGCTGCAGTGCTGGGCCCTGCTCTGAAGCTTGGGGGAAAAAAAAACCTCTTCAAAAATGGCCAAAGCAGGCTGTGGGATCTAGGAAGTAAAATTATAACCCTGCTCCAAAGCTATCAACACACACATACAAATAAGGCGCATCTGTTGCAACCCCTGAAAAATACTAAGCGAGTTCAGCCAATGAAGATTTATTATTTTGAAACAGAGCAATGTTTCAGATAAATCTCTCTAATTCTGTCGTCTTACATCCCATTTAGCAGCCAGTGCCACCCTCAAGTTCCCAGGGGAGACAAAAGTGAAACAGGAGGTGGGGCTCAGCACAGTCCCACGGAATCACACAGACTCAGCCTGGCACCTCCCCGAGCAGGGCTCTCTGCTGAAACCACCTCGTGCACGGGGCAAGGGAAGGTTGGCCAACAACCTCCAAGGGCTGTGTCCTTGCCACAGGTTTTGTAGGGATCTCACACACTTGTCTTCCCCTTCTCTCCTCCTTCATTCATCTTCAGACAAGATTTGACTGCAAGATTCTTCTTGCATGACCAATGTTCACACACGTTTAATTATTTCAGGCTCACAGCCATTATATAGTTTCCAATATGGCACTGATGCCAGCAGCTTTATTCTGAACTGCTTTCTTACCTTATTGACTTGCCTTTTCTTTTTTTTTTTCCCTTTCAAGTGCTAATGTAGAAAGATTGTGTTTGATTAACTAGAAAGTTACATTTCCTTTAGGTAAGGTGGACTATCAATTTGAGCAGGAAATGCTTGCATTAATGAGGCACAGTAGTAACATCTTTATGCCTCAATTTCCTATTCAAAAATAAGGGACTGGAAGCAGGCATCAGATTTTGTGCTTTGAAATGTTCCTGGTCGAGGAGGAAGAAGGGCAAATAAAGCTTGTCCTTTCACCATATAAAGGAATGATGGTTTGTTCCCATGTCTTTACCAAACAGGTGTCACTCAAGCCTATCATGCAAAAAAATATAATTTCCATACATGGGACCTTGTTGAAATGGATACTGAGGTTTTTGCAATACACCTACACGGATTTTAGGCATGAGTCCTAGTGACCTTCAAATGGGACTTATCCCCCTAATTTCTTCTTGCTTGTATTTGAAAGATCCACCAATAAACCTGAAATGTCAGAAATGTTCCCTTCACCATGGCTTACAGCCAGAGAAACACTTAAAGGTAAGCTCTCATTAAGCCCCAGAGAGGTCAGTGGGACTATTCCAGTGCTTAAAAACACACCACGAGTTTAAGGTTCCCAGTTCAGGAAGCACTGAAGGACTGGGTTAAATGGATTTAAAAAACAGATAGGAATTCATCACACCTCACTCTGCCCTCTTAGACTTTAACTTAGCATCATTTCATCACAAATGAGGTAACAGAGATGAGACCTAAGGGGTGCCACACCCATCCAAAGGGTGTCACCAAAGGGTGACAGTGTTTGCCTGTGTGACACCAGTGCTGACTTCAGGTAGCTCAACCTTGCCCATACAATGTAAGAGTCACAGTTTTTCTGTAGCTGCCACCATTACTGTTGGAATGTGCATGCAAAACCACAAATTTTGTAGGGCCATGGATAATGACTGCTCCTCACAGTGCTCCAGCTTCAAGAAAAATCCAGTTTTAGGGGCTTTTACCTCAGAACTGACCATCTTCCACGGAGGAAAAACTGACACAACTCTCCCAACACGATGCCATTCTTACAGAGCTGGGCTTCTCCTGCAGAGGAATTCAGCCTCCACTCCATCTCCCATTGTCACATCACCATGCAGAAATCAGCAGCAGATATTAATAAACCTTTTTCCATCAACTTCATCCTATTTCAATTCTGATTATACTTCACAATAGAGCTTTGAAATGTGCTTTCATTTTCATGACACACTTTAAAAGAAATTAAATATTCTGCTCTATTAGAAAATCCTTCATGTTGTTATGCAACAAAAATGTAGACAAAGTAAGATAAAAGCTTACTAATCTTTCAACTTTTTAAAAATATCTTTTTTAATCTGCTGGTCTTCTTCCTTTTACCTGCTTGCTTAGTTTCCCCTAGAAAAAGAGAGAAATTGCTGGAAGTAAGAAAATTGCTCCCAAATTTCTCTTTTCTCTTTTTTTCTCAGTCTTTAAGGAAAATTTTACTTCCCTCTTTCTATTATTCTTCTAGTATCTTATAGCAAAAAATACAGCATTAAAAAAATAAATAACAAAGAAAAAGGAATATTCTTTTCTTTGAAGAAATAAAGACAAGGGGGGAAAGGGCAGGGTGGAATAAAATTTCCAATATAAAATATTTTTCTTCTTTTTTTTGTGTTTAATCTTTATTAGTGAAAGAATAGTGATGAAAACCCAGAGGCAAGATCCTTTAGCTCAGAACTATATTCTAGTTACAAAAATTTTTAAAGCCAAAAAAGTCAGAACTCCTGTAATGAAATTAATCACTAAATATTTAGGGATGGTCAACCACCTAGAGAAAGTGAGCTTTGCTAGATTGGCCTTGCCAAGACATAACAGGGATTTATGAGAGAGAGTACCTTACTCTCCCTCCAGCATCAGAGATTTGTAGGCTTGGGAGGCACCTCAAGGGATTGCAACCCTGAGGGAGGAGCAAGGATACCTGTAGCAAGACTCATCAATGAGCTGGAGTTCACCAAATCTGCTGCTGGCTCTGCCCATGATCTGGAAAGTTTTGCCCAAGCTGAAAAATTCTGGTGGACTGGTGTTGGAAATCCCTTTTTTCCACCATCAGTCTTTCGGTTCCTCCCAAGTGACCTGACTGCCCTCCAGGAAACACAGAAAATCAATATTTTTTTCCTTTTCAAGCACACTCTTTCCATGGTAGAAGTCAATATTCATGTTCCCCTACACTTCCATCATTCTTAAGCCAAAGTCAGTTCTTCCAACTGTTCCCTTGAGATCCTGCCTTGTAACACATTTTTATGATCTCCTCTCCCTCCAGCTGGTCTACAGCTTCCTTAAAGTGCTGTATCTATAAAGGAAAGATAAAAAGGACCTACCCAGTCCTAGTCCCAGCAGAATAAATGCCTTTTCAGCTTGTTTGTGGCACTGCTCCTGACACTTTCCAGAGCGAGATTTACAGGTCTTACCCCACTGCTGTGTTACATTCGGTCTGCAGTCACCTTTCCTCCTCCAATATCCTCCAAAACCCTCTCCAGCCTCGCAGCACCAGAGCCAGTTATTCCATAGACTGTGCTTAAGTATTTGATGAGACCTCTTTGCACATGGTGCACTGCATTTCCCTCTCTTGACATTCACCTTGCTGATTTGGGAACGCCTTTCCAATTTATTGGGATCATTACAGATTCTGATGCTGAACGGCTTGCAGCCCTTCCCATAAATCTCCCAGTGTGCTCCCTCTGTTCTGTCACTCATCTCTGCTAATGAAAGTGTTGAACAGAATCACACGCAGGGCAAAAACCTCTCTGGCAATTCCCTCCCAAGTTTGACAGCAAAGCCCTTGATTGTGTTTTGAGAGAGACTGTTCAAGTGGTTATCACCAACTTTGTTATGACTGGGTTGAGATCATCTTTCACTTGCTCGCTGTGAGGCCACTAAGTAAAATACTGTCAGAAGACTTCTTAAAAGTTCAGATGTATTGTATCTACTCAATTCCTTTTATTCTCTAGGCAGTTATCTTGTCCGAGAAAGAAATCAGAGTAATTTGCCATGAACTCATCTTGACAAATCCACGCTGGCTGCCGGCCAGTGGAAGAAAACTAGTTTTAATCATTCATGACCAAAATATTCCTACTGAAATGCAACTGGATTTGACTCAGCACTCGCAGGGATGCACAGCAGGTACCCAGAGGAGAGATGCCAGTTTGGATGCTCTCCTGTCCTTCCTCCAAGTGCAAGGGAAAGGGGTAAAGCTCTTTAAGGAGGAACCCGCAGTCATACTCCCACGCAGAATATGCTTCCACCAGTGGAAAATTTTTCCCAGTTCTACCAAAGTCCTTGCAGAAAAAGCCACAGAAAAGATGAACGAGGACGAGAGACATGCAGGCTGAATTCTCAGAATGTTCAAGAGGAAGATGACATTGTACTACTTCAGACCTACAGAAAGGAAGCAAGGAGAAACCAGGAACTGCTATCTGTCATCTTTCATCTAATTACCTGAGATCCCCAAGTACCACCAAACGTGTTCCAGTACCGCAGGCAGCACTGTGATAATGAAACCTCCTAGAGTCTGGGGCTTTTTATATATTTTACAAAAACGACACAAAACTCCTAGCTCAGTCAGCCTCTCTGGATGTGCGACAGCATCACACAGTTTTTCAGTTCTGAAAGCCAACCTAACAAAATTTAAGCACAGAAATCTTTTGCTGGACATGAAAAATAGTATTTTAAGGCCTGATTCACAGATATCACTGGAATTTTCTACAACAGGGCACTTGTTAAAACAACTTGTCTCCTCACTGAACTGCCCATCCAAATTTCCACTCCAGTTGATAAACCACAGCAAAGCAAAGCAAAACTGGACCAATAGTAATGAGATTTAACAGAAAATATATGTTTTACCCAGTGAAATCAGGGCCCACCTGGTAACTGGCCTGACTTACTTGGGCAACTCTCCCTTTTAAATGCCAAACACACACAGGTATTACCTCCTGGGTACACAGAATTAACCAAGGATCTCTGTGCAGACACAGACTTGGATCACTCACTGGGCTCTCCGAAACTTCAGAAGAGGCAAACACAAAGGATCTCCCGAGCCCCTTCCATCCAAGCAATGTGACACCTTGGGGGTTATCTTTTATCTCAGCTTTGTTTATCCCTCTAGCACAATAGGCTGTAAAACTGAGCTGTGTTGTATTCTTAGCCAGTCAGATATATTTGCTGATCTAGCTGGGCTAATTAAAACTTTCTGCTTCCTGAGAGATACAGTTGTTGTGAGTAATCCAGGACTACCTGATAATCCCCCTGGGGCCATCTCAGGTGATTGCTTGCACTGTGTGTAAACATAAATAGGCTGATTTTCCACATTTACATATCATTTATTCAATAACAATTTTCACTTGTTTTAAATAATATAGCTCAATAGCATGAAATAACATTTCCTTCTTCATTGTTACCTCTCCCACTCACTGTCCTATCTCTCTTGATACCATAATTTCCTTTAAACACATCAAGCCAATGACAATAAAAGTAAACCTTCTATAAACACATGTTAGCTATAACCTTGACAAAAAAAATCCCATAAAGCTTCCCAAGGAGCCTGTTTTACAGTTTTAAAGCTCTTTATATAAAGACACATGTTTTTGCTATAAACTAGAACCTGAATACCTAAAAATCTACTGCCATGACAGAATTACAGCAAAACAAGGCACATATGGCCCCAATCTGGTGGATTCAAGCAGGTGCTGGAGCATGTCCTGAGAAGGGAAAGGGAGCTGGGGAAGGGTCTGGAGCACAAGTGTGATGAGAAGCAGCTGAGGGAGCTGGGGGTGTTTATCCCGGAGAAAAGGAGGCTCTGAGGGATTTTGTTGCTCTCTACAATTCCCTGACAGGAGGGTGTAGCCAGGGGGGTCGGTCTCTCCTCCCACACAGCAAGCCACAGGGCAAGAGGAAACAGCCTCAAGTTGCACCAGGGGAGGTTTAGATTGGGTATCAGGAACCATTTCTTCACAGAAAGGATGTCAAGCACCAGAACAGGCTGCCCAGGGCAGTGGCAGAGCCACCATCCCTGGAGATATTTAAAAGATGTGTGGATGTGGCACTTGGGGACATGGTTTAGTGGTGGGGTAATGGTTGAGCTCAGTGATCTTACAGGTCTTCTCCAACTTAAACAATGATTCTGTGATCTCACTCTTACACTGAAGTTCCATTAAAAAGCGGATGATGCTACATCTTTTACTCCTGAAGAGTAATTTGTTTTTTTTACTGTAGGCTACTGATGTGTTTATAGTCTTAAGGCTTTTCCATGCAGCTGCTCAGAGAATATTGAGATTGCCAAGTTCTACTGCTGCACAGAGACCAATAACCTGCCTCGAAATACTTCATCTGCCCCAGCTGTGCAACATAAGTAAGATTAGTAACTACTAAATGGTATCACAGAAAGATCTTGATACCCTTGCCTTGTACAGCTAATAGCACTTGGAGTATGGTTCAGCAATCCAAAAGTGTCAAAATGCTTTTTCAATGGCACTCTAGAGGGGAAATTTTCACTTGCAAAGCAACTTCTAGTAACTTTCTGTGCCACTTTCTTCTTTTTGCACTAATGGGTAAATGTGAATGAACAGTTTTACTCTCTCCTGATTTAGATGTTGAAGAATTTAGCACCTTTCTCACTGCTTGAGGATTACATCTGTACATAACAGAACAGGTTGCACAGTGAAATTGTGGATGTCCCATTCCTAGAAGTGTTCAAGGCCAGGGATGGGACCCTCAGCAGCCCTGTACATGGCAGGGAGGGTGGAACAAGATGGTCTTTAAGGTCCCTTCCAACCCAAACCATTTTATCACTTTGTGATTCTAAGAAGCAATTAAGAGCTTGCAAGCAGGGCCATATTGTTGTTGGAAGACATTCCCTCCACAGGCCCCCATTTTAAGAAACTTTAAGAGCAGCACAAAAACTGGCGCCAATCCTCTAGTGGTGAAGAGATCAAACAAACCCTTCTGCAGCTCCTTGATGCAGAGCCACATCTCTCCCACATCCCTGATCTCTGCAGGAAAAGAAACTGCCCTTCCACAGAACTGACTCCTGAAGGACACCCTTAGGGGCAGAGTTGGATTTCGACCACAGCTAAGCACTCAAACCTATGAATTCCTACAGACGTGAAGCCTGCTCATATTAGTATCTGTTGCTAGGAAAAATACGATTTAATCTGTGTTGCTGGCAGTGATTTTTGCTGGAAGGTGCTATCTTACACACATACACTTTCCTCAGGATCAAAAATTAAATCCTATGGGCTCTTGGGATTGCTTGTCTGGGAGTCTGCCAGACAGGCGCTTTCCCACAGTGATCCACTGTTGTGTCAGCGTGTGGGCTCAGCCACTGCCTCACAAATTTGCTAGATAAACTTCCATGATTCATCCAAACAGCATTCAAGTGGCTAACTACCATATATTGGCAGGGAACTGACGAAGGCTGCTCGAACAATGAAAGAACCCACTTAAATAATGAATTAGGTTTGACAGATCGATGCAGACATGACTGACAGCCCCTGGCACCCCACGTCACAGCTCCACAAGAGCTGAGCAGCAGCAAGGGGGGGGGGGGGCCATGAGCATTCAGCAGCCTTTCTGCATTGTTTGCCAAACACAGGAGAGTTTAGGGCCAGAGGTGGCTCATGTGAGAGCATCTCACTGGTTTTAAAAAGGAAAGAGCATGTCCTATTCTCTCTCTTTAATAAAATGAGAAGGAGGGCAGGACATCTGTGTGTTTAGCACAGATAACTAAGATATATCTATTTATGTGTCTAGCAGACACCTTCTAGTGAAATATGTCCCCAGCCCATTGTAAGGGATTGGTACTGGATGATCTTTAAGGTGCCTTCCGACCCAAAGCATTCTGAGATTCTGTGATATGAAAAGGAACCCACCCACACTCTCCTTCATCATTTCTCCCCTGGACAACAATAACTTGGGGTCAGAGTGACAGCAATTACATCTGTCTCCTTTTCAAAGCTGAAAATCATGAACCTGGGTATTTTAAGAGGAAAACATGTAGTTAGCATTTCAGGCCATTAAACTAGAAACTCCTGGAAAGAGGTGTCTAGAAATTACTCCCATTTTCTAGAGAAGGTATCCTATACAATCACTGCAACAAATTCTTCTGCTCATATGCAAAAGCAATGTGAATTACCAGGCCTGTTTTCATCATAATTTAAAACCAGTCACTGAAAAATATCATTTCTCCCACAATCATCTCCCCATAAAACTGGAGTAAATAGAAGCCAAAGTTAATTATGTATATAGATAAAAGTATCTCCCTAAAAGAACAACAAAGCACCCTTTGCTCAGCAGTTCTGGGGACCAATGGATAACTGAGAGATTCTTCTGTGTCTTCCACAACCTGAGGAACGGTGAATTATTCCATGTTCATTGACACTCCTGCCTTCAATATCTCGTTCTGACCTTCCCTTCCTGTACAGATCATTGGAGCATTTCAGTGACCAGTGGAATAAACTGGACTTCTGCAGTTGCTTGAAGTAGTGTCTAGGTCCACTCAGCTGGACAAATAAACTCCTGTAATTGCTGTATTTATGGGGCCATTTTGCCAGACTGATGCTGCAATCTGCTCTGTGCCATTCAGAGCCATTTCAGTGCTGCACACGGAGAGGAGCAAACCATTGCTCCAGGTTACACCAGAATTATTAAATGTGTCAGAGACCCTCTGAGCCCCAGGCTGGGGGCTGCTTTAACCTGGCAGCCAGCTAAAACTCCCCTAGCCACCTGCTCACTCAATCTCCCCCAGTGGAATGGGGAAAGAATAAAAAAAATGGCAAAACTCAAGGGTTGAGACAAGCGCAGCTTCACAGGACAGAAAAGGAAGGGGAAAATAATAATAATAATTGAAGGAGTTTGCTGTCCTTGGCCAGGCTGTTTTTTCTCCTTTTTCAAGGTTCTATACTAGGAAAGAAATGACTCACGAGTGTAGTTTCTGTTTTTTGTGTTGTTTATTAAGTTTTTATCTTAAATTCTGTGTGCTGCTCTTGCTTGAGCCTAGCGCTGTTAGAATCACGCTGTAGAATGGTCACAAGACTTTGAGTGCAGACTGTTTTAAAGACTTTTTACCCAATTAACAGTTTTAACATAAGGTATTTTCAACATTGTACTAATAACTATTAATCTTAGTCAACACGTTTCTTCTCCTTCAAATTTATCTTACCAATCACTCAATGCCACTACCACAGCAGAAATGGAGGAGAAGGAGAAGGAGGAAAGACCTAGAGCTACTACCCTGAATCTTCTATGTTTGTGCCCATTCACTTCTATGCTACAAAACCCCAATTCTACGATTTTTCACCCTGTGATANGGGGGGGGTCCCAGCCCCTTCTGAGCAACAGGAAAAGTGCTCCAGCTTTCCTGGACTCCAACAAATAATGATAAAAGAATATAAAAAACGAGTGATGCACAATGCTATTGCTCACCACCTGCTGACCAGTCACCCTCCAACCCCCCCAGTGTTATTGCTCAGCATGGTGCCATATGGTGTGCAATGTCCCTTTGGCCAGTTTGGGTCAGCTGTCCCAGCTGTGTCCCCTCAGGGCTCCCTGTGCCCCCCAGCCTCCTCGCTGGCAGGGAATGAGAAGCTGGAAAGTCCTTGACTTCATGTGAGCACTGCTCAACGAAAACCTCAGTGTGTTATCAACATTATCCTCATTCTAAATCCAACACACTGCGCTGTACCAGCCACTGGGAAGGGAAATGACTCCATCCCTGCCCAAACCAGGCCTCTGGGAAGCTGGCTGCTTCTCTCCCAGTGAAAGTACAGGAAGGAAGAAAGCTTTTGATGGTACTCTTGTCGTTTAAACATTCACATTTGTTCCTTCGAAAATCCCCTTGTTCCTTCAAAAAAACCCCGTCTCTCCTGAATTTTTCAAGCTGTTTCACACTACCACCTTCCCAAAAATGCTTTTTCCCTTTTACTGTCTGCTCGCTGAAGGCCTGGCTGTGCTGAGTTGGGAGATAGTGATAGCGGTGTATGAACCAAAAGCTTCTTTCTGTTCTCCTTCTTGATACATTCTTCTTTTTTCTTTTTTATGGTTTTTTTCCCTTTGTGAAATACACAAACGTCGTACATCTGCATCTATGGCTGTGCTGCAGAAACCTAAAAGCTGCTTGTGGACAGAAGTAGAGCAACCCACAGCAGCACAGGCTGAGATTGTGTTTGGAGGCCCTGAGCTGACAAAAGATAAATGGGAGGTTTACAACAAAGGTCCTTCCTGAATGATAAATGATTCAGGTCCATTCAAAGGACCTGACAGACCTACCTATTTGTTCTGCACTGCACAGAGAGGGGATGAGATTACCTAGATCAACACAAAAGGTGCTACGAAAATCAGATTTTCAATGCACATTCAGCAACTCTAAGCACCAAATGCACAATAGGTGTTTAAACAATAACCCTTATGAAAACCTTGCTCCTTTGTCATAGGATGCTTTGTTTGCTATTTTTAGCTTTTCAAGTGTCAAGAAGCAACAGAAAAAAAAAATACTGCTGAACAGCACTGGACACCAAGATAAAACACGAGAGGCAAAAAGAAATCTGAAGCAAGCTCCACACAATGAGGTTAAGCTATTCAAAGCTCTCTTTCCTGCAAGACAGGTGATGCATATCCCACTCCATCTGTCCTCAGTGAACAAGCAAGTGACAAGCTGCCAATCCAGCTGAAAAGCTCCCCATCCATCAGGGCTTCCCCCGCCCCTGCCCTGCACCAAGCAATGCTTTATCAGCACCTACAGAATCTGAATCTGCCTATTTTTAACATGAGCACCATTCTGCAATCCTGCCCACCAGAAGGATTTGCAAATCTGTCCAAATACTCCTCCCAGATCCTGATAACTTTGCCAGCGTGAATAGGAAACTTGGGGCTTTCAGAACAAGCCGCAGCTCGCTGACAAGGCAGCGAAGATTTCCTTCCCTATCTGCAGTTTGCATGAGTAGGCAGCTGGGATTGTGATGAATTACTATCTCTGATTCCAGTGCTAAGTTTAAGACATTTATTTGGCATAGTATGTTAGGAAAAAATGCTGCCAATATCAGCTATTGGTATTAGCACACTTCTTCAGGAGAACTACCAAAGGTATTTCACAGCCTCCCTCTGTTTCTAACAGGAGTGTGTTTGTGGACAAGAGGTATTTATTGACTGAACTGTAATTGAATTTTACTGAATGTTTATCTCAAAACACTGTTTCAAAAGAGAAACTAAACCATATTGGTTTGAAAATAACTCAGTTCCTAGTTACACTTTTTCAGGAGGCCAAATCCTTCTCTTGAGCTCAGTGGACACTCTGAATGCCTGGGAAATTGCATTTTCCATCAACTATTTGTGGTGCCTCCCTGTTTCATTTTGGAGTTCAGAGTGTCAGTCTCCCAGCAGCTGGCTCTGCAAAACATGTCTATACAATCCTGCAGGTCTGACCTCTCTGCACGAATACTGCAAATATTAAGCCCATGACCAGTGCCTGTTCTGAAGCTAGCTTGTTTTCTAACAAGGAGAAAAAGATCAATTGAGGTTTGGATTTCAGGAGCACTCATCACATCGATGTGCATGGATTAGAAATCCTCAAGTCCGCCCTGATGTCGTTGCAAAAGGTTCGACTATTCGATGATAATTCAGCATTTTTCACTTGTAAATTTTACCTGTAAATAAACCAGAAAGGTTCCTCCTGTCTGTAGCCTTCCTGCCTGCCACAAAGCTCTTCACCCCCTCACACATGGGAATGAGAGAGAAGGCACATTTTTTTTACTGTTCTTACTTTTATTTAATAACCAACTCAGTAGTCCTTTTGCCATACTGCTTAAATTTCAGATTCTACTTTTGACTTCATCTGAAACCTACACATGGTTTCCCAACTGCTAAGCTCACAGTTGCCACTTATAAATTTTATGTGGACATTTAGTAATTTTCTGGGTAACACTTAAAAATTATCTGCCAGTGCCACATGCACAGCCTGTTGTCAGTGTCAACTTTGATCCTGCTACTTGTATTCCCCACCTTTAACATGAGTTTCAGAGATGAATAAGCAAGGAAGCAATCCACCTAGAGCAGGCACAAAGCAAGTTACAATCCCCCCTTCCTTTTCACTTGATGAGGCCACACCTGCATTTTGTTGTTGTTACCATTACAAATAGCAGTAGTGGCATTCATTATGTTTTTATGGCTCTCATCACACCCTAAATCATTTACCACTTAGGTTTTTTTCTGTGAAATCCCCCTCTACAGGACAACAGAAGNAAAAAAAACAACAACAAAAACAACCCAAACGAAACCAAGGGAAGTAAATATTACAATGCATAAAAAATGCTCTATATCCACTCTATTCTCCAAATCCCCAGGTTCTGTAAATACCACAAATCAGTTTCAACAAATGGTGTTTCAGCTCCTATGGGTTTTTGATGACCTATCTGCAATAGCTCACTAATGCTCTGGCTTGGGGATTTGCTTTTTATGGACTTGGAAATGTTTTGCAACACATCAACCCATCATGTAAAGATGGCATTCAGCTGAAATTTCATTGCACCACACTGCAAGAGTCCTAAAATTGCAACATCTCTTTTTAAAAAGCATTTTAAAATCTCCAAACAAATGGCTTTAATCTTGTAAAGATCTAGGAAGACTGTGGAAAGAAAACTTCCTTTTTATAGTTCAGTATTTCTCAGAGATGAGCTCGAAGTGTTAGATGAGATAATTATCAGAGAGATTATGCAGATCTTATTATCTAAAGGTTTTGTTTGCTCTCTTGTTACATAATTGCTTGGTGTTTGCATGGTGCTCAGAAAATAGAAAGCACCAGAGAAATATCAAGAGTTATTTATTTCACAGAAAAATAATTCTCCCAAATGGTATTAGCATTTTAAGTTGTCTCTACTGTATTTTGAAGATTTCTGTACAGCACCTCAGTGATCTAGGCTTGGCAGCACATGAAATGAGAAATGTGCCTTACCACTACTGGTTCTGGACTATTTCAGCAGAGCTGAGAAACAGCAGGCAGCAGAAAAAAGGTGCAATATATTATCTCATCATTTCCTTCATTTCTAGCTTTGCTGGTGACAAAGGCCACCACATTCAGAAGACAGAATCAGGATTGATATCTCAAACCAGTGCCATAAAGTACACAATCAATTTATGGAATCACAAAATGTTTCAAGAATTGGATAAAACTACATAAAATGATTCCAGGCTTGTACAAGTTTATAAGGAAAACTCAGGCTACCTGAATTCAAATACACTTTGTAACTTCTAACCAAATTCCAGCCAAGACCTTTCAAACATGATAAAAGCCATCTTTAAAGTGTAAAGATGAGGCCCCAAGTATAAGCTTGCAATTGGGCACATTTATGTACCCAGACCACTTAGCCTTGCAAACAATTTATAAGCTACAGCAACTACACGATTTCAATACCTGTTCTCAAGAACTCCAAGTTCATTTCATGATTATTTATAGGTGATGCCAGAATGGTCTTTTGCTTTTTCTTTTATACACCTCTTACATACTCTTTTATATAGTTTTATGTATTCTTAGTGCTTTTAAGCTACATACTTGTAATTTTCCAAGTCTGATAATGTAGCTAAGACCCACTGTACCATTAAACCAAAAGACCACACGAAAAGAAGCAGCTCCAGACACCAAAATCCTCTCCAAAACATAATTTTTAAACTAAAATAAACCCATCCAAGAAGAAAGTTTCTCAAAACGGAGAGTTCACTCAAGCCTCTCATTAGAAAATCATTTAAAAATACGTTAATTTTGCAAAGCCTGTAATTGTGTGTATTTCGGTGTGACGGTGTGCATGCATTTTCAGAGCATTCCACCTGAACAAAGCGCTGTACCCAAAGATCCTAAAACAAATACTGAAGTAAAAACCCCTTTTCCCCATAAATTGTGTTTCAGTTGTCATTTTAAGACCAGGGAAAGGCAACACAGGTACCACAGGTTTCTTCAGGATGACAGGAGAGCTTACACCAAGAGCACTACATGAGCATCATACTGGCCACAGAACTCTCCTTAAACACAACAAAAAAAATCAGATTTTACTTACAGCCAACCATCATCATGGCCACCGAGAAAATCTTCTCCCCGTCCGTGGTCGGTGCTATGTTCCCAAATCCTATGGTTGTAAGGCTTGTCATGGTAAAGTAGAGAGAGGATATGTACAAGGAGTCTTTGCTGGGCCCTCCCTCCCACTGCCCCGAGCCCGTGGTGTTGTAGCGATATGGGGTCCCGATGCTCAGGGCCAGCTGGTAGAGCCAACTGTCCGTCTTGATGGTGTTGGTCAGCTCGTCGATGACCTCGTAGTCCCCGATGCTGTACCAGATGCAGGCCAGCCAGTGGGCCACCAGCCCGAACACACACACCAGCAGCACCAGCACGGCAGCGCCGTACTCCAGGTAATGGTCCAGCTTCCTGGCCACCCGGCCCAGCCGGAGGAGACGCACCACCTTCAACGAGCTGAAGAGGCTGCTGATTCCCTGGAAAAGAATAAAAATGGTTATTTGATCTGAAATGTCCTGCTGGGGTCAGCACAGAAGGCTGTAGGGCGATTCCTGCGTCTGCTGAAAATCCCTGTGTATGGTTTTTCAGGCCTCAGGTAACAGAGTACAAGATCAAACCCTCCTCTTCCTCCTCCTCCTCCAGAGGACTTTTGTCCTCATCAGGCTAAGCTGAGTTTGGCACTCACTAGGTGGATAAATTAATTTGTTCAAACTTAGTCTTTCAAAGCAACAGAAGAGTTCTGTAGAATCCAAAGTTGGAAGTGGCAAGTTTATTACCAAAAGGAGTGGTTTGATGCTTCGCCAGTTTGCGGTAAATTGGAGACTCTTCTTTGACCTCAAGAAGATCAAAGGAGGTGGAAGAGTAGTCACAGATGGAACTACACCATCCCAGGAGTCTTCCTGAAGTTTCTCAGAAGAGCACTGTTAAATCCAGCAGAGGGTTTTTATTCTGGCCAAAACAGGGGCACACCTACTTCAATAACCCTCAACATTAAGAGATGCTCAAGAGAAACATCAGGACATAACTGCAGTGGGAAACTCAGAGAAATCTGCCTGTTGTTAGTCTCATCCACCAAACAGGAGCTGAGTAACTTCCTCTAGAACACTCTCCACCTCTTATTATCCTTCAAACATAACTCTGGATACTTTTTTATTTGCAAGGAGTCTCACTGACTGAACATGGAACTAAACAACTGTGGGCACATCACCTTCCTGAGTGAGGGAAATACAGACCACAAGGCACATGCCTTTGCAAACAGGGTTAATTTCCTTCCCAAGCAACAGACATTGCAGATATTTTCCTAAATCAAGTGTTGGTGCAGTGTTGTTTTTCTTCCTGTCAGGCAAGATACATGAAGTACAAATAAAAGGAAATACAAATATTTAGGGAATAAGAGCACAAGGACCATCAGAAAGTTAATAGAAACATCCAAGAGGGGATAAGAAATGTGTATGTCCTTCTCAATGCAGAGAATGGTTGGAGAGTTTAGAGATGCAGAAATAGAACAAAAATATGCTCTTGATCTACTGCAATCCCATGATATACCTAACTTGTACATTAAATTAATTAGTGGCTCAAAATAGAAGGTTTGTAAAGGAAGCTTTCTAATATAAAACATTCAGAAGCTGAAGACATTTAATTTAAAGTAGAAATTAAGACATAGAAAGCAATGAGGCAAAAATTCCTAGTTACCATGCCAAGATTAAATTGCCCTTTTCTATGCATCATTATCAAATCAGTCTAGTCAAAACATTGGCTAATTATATTATCAAACAGTAGAAGACTAGAGTTTCTGGAGTTTTCCATACCAGAAAAACATTGGTCTCTTTTACACCTCTGTTTCTTCTTCTTTTTGCACCTTCTCTCCCTTTTCCCAACTTCTGAAGGGTAACATACATCTGATATTTCTAGACATAATCTATTTGGCACAGTTCTTGTATGCTTTTCAAATCCTGTTGGAATGTGTTTCAGATCCCCAAATCCTTCATAAATTGAAGCTCTGTATTTGCATTCAAGCTCTCATGATGACTAATACCACAGAGGGAAGCGGAATTTTCCCATTTTGATTTCTGCATTTTGCATTTAAACAAGACAGAGATCTAGTTTACCATCCTTATTTCCATCTAAATGTATATCTACTTATCTGCCTTAGGATATATGACTGTGAGACACTCTGAGCAGCCAACTTTTCCAACAAACTGGGAAGTTCCTTCCAATATTCCTGACACATTAATGGACTGTGGCCAATGGACTACTGAATGAGGGTCCCACCCCAAAATGTCTACATTTTTTTTAAAAAGAGAATTTCAGAGTAGTTTAACAGTTACTCTGCAGTATGTTTCACTGAGTTAACCTTGATTTTGAAAGTTTACAACCCCCCCAAAAGAGAGAAAACAGCAGAGTGTTTTTCTTGTAGGACCAAATCGTGTTGCATTGGTCAAGCCAAGATGCATTATTTCTCTTTTACTTAGAGTCACCATTTATTACCAGGATTAAGGCTAGGGAAGGAGCTAGAGACCTGGAATTCAGACTTGAGGGTTCCTTTTTTACACCCACTAGTTTAAGTTTGTCCCAGTGGCACAGCTTACACTGCACTTTTTACTGCACAAACAACCCTTGAACAGAAGAGTTTACAGTGTGACCTCCATTCCCCACCCACACTTCATCTTCCCGAAGCTACATGGACAATTTAGCAGTTGTGCAAGTATCATGAAAATACAGCATTTATTTCAAAGTCTGAGAAAAAGTTTGTGCTGGGTTTTTTGTTTTTTTTTTTTTTTCCCTAAGCACAGGTAACAATCACGTATCTTATGCATAAAACAAAGAGAAATATTTCATTTTAGCTGACATTGAAATGCATTCTTTCCAAAGAGTAATTCATTTAAGTAAGTTCCACTGTAAATCTTAAGGCCAGTTCAGTCTGACCCCTTACTTAAGGCCAAAAAAATCAAGAGATATATTGAACATTCACATTTCATGTCTAATCTTCCAAAAAAGAAAGACAATACTGAAAGCTTCAAAATCTTCCTCCATAAAGCACTATATAGGGGCATTAAACAAATGCTAAATGAATATGTGACATATCACATTAGAGTACATCATATTTATATATATATATTTATATATGTATAATTTACTTATTGTTATATAAATATTTATATTTTTATTTATGTATTTTTAATATCTATCTATTTTAATATATATATATGAATTAATCACATACACACTAAGTACTGGTTGGGTCAAGCTGGTACCTTTATATTTATAAAATTGCCAACAACTGATGCACAATTTTTAATATGCAAAGCTGTGCCTCGGATTCAGCAACAACATCTTTGATAGAAGTTATGTGAAAGACTAACTGCCTGGAATTACATTTGGGCTATTAAGAAATTCAGTTTTCTAAACTCAATTGATTGCAGGCTGGCTTTAATTTCATTTTTCTTTTAACTGCATTTATCCTCCATGATGAGTATTTTGGAAACCCTTCTACTCCAGGATGAGCATCTGCTCTGACAGAAGTAACTTCAGCACTCAAGGAACAGAGAGGTGATTAGCAATGAATGGAGAATGTAATCCAGTTTGGCACTGGCACTGTGTAAATAAAGCACATGTTGGATACTGGAGATCCAACCTTCTGGGAGGGGCATTTGTGATTCCATTGCCATTTCATCTGGGCCAACTGTCTGTAACAGCTGCTGGGCTGTGTTCTCTAAATGAGATTATCTCCTTATGTTATCAACCATCCAGCCCAGCCCCCTGGGGTTTTGGCTAATGTATTTTATCATGTCCTAATCAGATGAGGACACTCAGCTTGCTCATCAATCATCTCAGCTGCAGAAATCTTCCCACTGAAAAACCACCTACTCCAAAACTGCGTTTTGGGTGTCAAGTTTGGAACCAAATTCCCATCTGACACACATCATTGATTTAACTATTACAAATGTGAGCCACAGGACTCTTTCCCGGGGACTTCTAAGGCCATTGGATCAGGAGAGGACACGAGCAGAGGCTTTGAACCAGCCATTTCAATTTAGGAGACAGCTGAAGCCATACAAAAGATGTATACACTGTCAAATTTATCCAGAAAGATATTTTTGAGGGATGAATGTTTAACTTTGGAATTAAATTAGACATTCACGATTAAACAAAGCCCAAGCTTCTTGACACGAGCGCCTTGCAAAGTCTGTGTTCTCAAGTTCTCTTGATGCACTAATAAGGGAAATTCAGTTTGATAGCAGAGGCACAAGTGATGACAGCACTCAGTCTGACATGCAGAGAGATCAATCCTTCCTTTTAGAACTACCTGACTCCTGCCATTTCAGACCCCAGATGTTACCACACTGCCCAACTTCCACCTTCCAGCATGAAAGAAGAGTCTAAGCTCTGTGTCTGCATCCAGATGAACTCTTCCAGCCACGGGACTGAGACAGATGTTTCCCAAAACTGCGATGCACACACAGTGGGAAGAGACCTCTGCACCTCCAGCAAGAACAGGGAGCAGAGTTCTCTTGCACTTAATGAGTCCCTGATAAGCCAGGCAATGGAAGGGTGAACCTGTCAAAGTCGTGTTATACAGGGGTCAAGAGCCAAACATGCAAGAGGATGAAGGAAGCATTGTCACCAAAGGAAAATGAAGGTTAACAAGGGCAGGAAATCCACAATGACTCTACCTAAAACCTCCTAAACCAGGGAAGAGAAAGTGGAGTCTGTTCTACCCTAAAGGAGCAGCAGAATAGCAGAGATGCATGTTTGTAAAATCTGAGAAGGAATAGCTGGTTACTTGCTAATCTAATTAATCTTTTCTGAAGTTGGAAATTATTGAATAAATGTTTTTAAAAAGTAAAATAAAAACAAAAACAGCCATTAGTTTCAACCATCTAAATATACAAAAATCTGCTTATACCTCGAAATTAAATCCCAGTATGCTGAAATGGTAAATCATGCATAACTTTTTCTTTCTACTAGGGAACAATGTGTTTTTAACTCCAGGCACTTTTTCAATTAGATTTCACTCCATGATTTTTTATTTATTTGTTGTTAGCTGTGGGTACACACACAATGGCAACAACAAAAAGAAACTTAAATAAATACGCATTTTAAATGAGTTCTAAAACCGAAATACGCAGAGCTTTGAAAATGGGGAATGGTACTGAATCATTCAACAGAAAACACTGTCTCAGAAAAGGTCAAAGGAAAAAAAAAAGAAAAACTTTTCACTAAGTTTTGGTGTTCAGCACACTGTGGTTTTGAAGAATTTATTGAGTGGCCAAAAACCAGAGCAATGAAATGTTAGTAGGGCATGTTGCCACTGCAATCAGATGTTGACTGCAGCATACACAGATGTGAAGCTTAATTTAAGATAATATCCTTACACTGGACACAAGCAATTACAGCAAATCTGCCATCAAAGTGATCAAATCCTCAGAGGAGTTTGCAGCCAGGCTCACCTCTGTGCAAGAGCAAAAGGGTTTTGTGTGGCCACGGCATGGGCTGAGCTCCAGGCACCCTCCTGGATCCCACAGGACCCCACAGGATCCAGGAGTGTAAACTGGTGGCCAGCCACCCTGTCCCAGTGGCCAGTCCATCTTTCCCCCTTGGAGAGCGAGGAGTGGGGCATGTCAGAGGAGTGATTCACCCATCCATCCCCGGGTCTGTCTCCCTCCCCTCCCACTGAACACAAAAAACCTGAGGGCTATCGCTCACTCAGCTCTGTGAGGAGAAATCAAACCCATCCTCAGATACCCAGAGAGCCCAGCTCTGTGCAGCAACCCAACCTGTGCTATTGGAGAAACAGACACTACAGAGCACTGCCTCACAACACGAGCACTGAGCCTGCTCCAGATGAGCTTGGGGAATAAAGGCTATTAATAACAGGAGGCTGAGATGCTCTGCAGATGCAACAGCACGCTTATTTCTTCATTGAACAGCCAATTACTTCACATAATGTGATGCTACACTACCTTCGGTTCTTAGAGGACTTTGCAGAAATCCCCATTGGCTTGAAGAAGGAATTGAATCAGTTCATAAAAAAATGAACAATCACGAAGTAAACTGGACTGGAGCTCTTGGGCTCGAAAGGGCAAGAGCTGGTAAATTACAAATGATAGTTTATTGAAATAAAGATAGCAGTAAGTGAAGACTGGTGGAACATGAGAGGTAGAAGAGTCAGACACCTGGGAGCAGAGGACACCTGGAATGTTCTTACATCAAAAGGTTGTACCTCAAAGAAGGGGAGAAGCTTGTAAAGCTGGGCATCAGTTATAAATGAGTAAATAATCGCCCAGAGGAAGAAAACAGAAACAGAGAACTGATAATATATAAGAAATAATAAGAAATAAAACATTGATCAACAGGAAACTACACCTTAAAAAGGAAGAACAGGGATAAAGTGAGAACTGCCAAATGCCAGATTGAACTTTTCCTTGCAAAGAATACTAAAACAAATACCCAAAGAGCCTTCAAGTCCAAAACTGAAAAAAAAAAAAAAAAAAAAAGAAAAAAAAAAAAAGAACAACTGAAGTGATCAAGCTGCAGTAAAGTAAAAATAATCCAGGCCTGAGCTAAAAATTAAATTAATCCTGAGTTTCCAAAGATGATGTTGATATTTCCCAGAAAATCTAATGCATCAAGAAGGAAATATTACCTGGATACATTACCTGAACAAATGTTAAGGGAAAGTGTAATTAGAAACTTCCAGATAAATTAAAAGGCAATCAGTGGAGGAATAGGTTTGCTAAGCTTAGGCTAGCTGAGATCTATCCAAGGTTTCCTGAAAACTTTCTCTGATAACACAGACCATTTTCTAAATAAAAGAAATGCAGGATTTCAGTTACATAAAAGGTGAAATTATTATGAAACACAGGGAAAGAGGAACCACCACTGGGACACCAGGGTGACTGAAGAACTTGTGGAAAGGTTGGAAAAATGGAAATCATAACAAAGGAGTCTAGCAGGGGTTACAAGTGGTGACTCTCCATGATTCTGCTGGTTTCTTAGTGACATAAACAGAAAGAGTATATGGTCACAAAATCTGCTAATGGCACCTCTGGAACACACTGTCAGGCACAGGGAATAACCACATGGGAATAAAGGAAAATGTGATAAAGCTTGACAGTACAGAGTCCCAAGGCTTCCATTAAAGAGCAAATTAACAAAAACCTCTACAACTACAAGGATCTTTAACTGAAGATTACTGAGAAAAAGAAATACTTGGGTTTATGGTTTAATCCCACGTACCCATCCCACACAACTCAGAGCAATCAGTGAGCTGCACTCACTGAAGAGGTCAATCCAGCCCCTGGGCAGATCAGCTGAGTGTTCCCACCACCAACAGGAAAAGGCAAACCCCAATTGCAAAGTGAAGATGAATTCTCCACCTGGAATAATCTGTAAAGCTCTGCCCTAAAGAGATGTATTTGAACTTAGCTTCCTGCAGAGAGAGGCAGCTGAAACAGCCACAAAAATGTTCATAAAATTTCATAAATGAGGTGTCTAGACAAGATCAGTTTGCTTAGACTAAGGAAAGGAAAATAGGCGTGTTTATGCAGGGGAGGGATGACTCTTCTTTCTAAACACATCAAGGAGATAAACACGAGGGAGGGAAAAGAAATATTTAACCAAGGAGGCTGGCACAGGGAGGAATGCACAGACTGCAAATTAAGAGAGATTTAGTGAAACACTGTGAGAAGAGGCGGATTTTGACTAATTTATGGGATGGGTGACACAATGAAACTGCTCACCAAAGCTGACAACTCAGTGACTCAAAAGGATCCCATGAGTTTTACATCTATTTTTTTTTTCCTGCTTTTGCTTTTATCCTTTGAAAAATCAAAGTGAGGCAAATACAGTCTCTGGGGGTAGGGGTTAATCTCACCTGAGCCTAAACTAGACCCCAGAGGGGTTTGCACCTGAGCTAGTCACACCAGTGTCACTACAGTTAGTCGAGGGTGAGAAATAGAAGTTTCAGGGCAGAATGACTCCCCAGACCTACTTGGGAGGTGCAACTTAGAACACGAGGAGCCATGCCCCAAATGTGCCTCTATCTCCTTGTGGAGGATGCCTGGCCCCAAGTTTCATCAGGTGAATCCCATGCTTAGCACATTTGGAAATACAGTCCAAATACTTAATTTATAAATGGGTAGGCAAAATTTTCCTTACTTTTCTCTCGCCAGAAGTAATTACAAAAACAACAACAACAACAACAAAAAAATCACTCAGACAAATCATGTAGCTGATTCTGTGTAGTTTAGTATTGGAACAGTGAAAAAGGCAGGATTTTTGTAAACCTTGGGCCATCTCCCCCAAACAGTTGCTACACGATGGCACACAATCTGAGAGAAAAGAAAATGCCTGCAGTTTTTGGGAAGGACTGAAATGGTGAGCCCTGCCAACATGAGCAGGTGAGCCTGCAGGCACACAACCAACAACTCCTATTCCATGCAGTGCTGGAGCAGTGTCCTGGAGGATGTAAAGGCTGTTTGAAATCCAACCAGCAAATCATTCCCAAAAGAAATTTTTGAGCTTAGCTACTTAAATAGAGCTTAGCTCTAAAATCCCTGGTTAGCTCCTTAACGCTGCTTTACCGGAGTTAATGTTAAAATAAACCTTCCAGTATGTATCAGAAATCTTTACTTCTCGGTAAACAATTAATATCATAAAGTATCACAGTTACAAATCAAAATGAGGGAATGAGAAAAATAAAACAGCGACATTTCTGATTTATCACCACTTAAAGAACAGAATTTAGGGTTGTATTCAATTATGTAGATAAACACAGGAGTAAAGGGTTTTGTTTCTTCTGCACAAACTACCTAGATCCCAGGTCCAGATACAAGCAGATCCCAGTTAATACTTGACCACTGGAAGCAATGGGAGTAGTGACTTCAGTGAGCAAAAATTTGAGTCCTTGCAGCAAAATGAAAGCAAGTCAGTTTCTTTGTGCATTTTCTGAAAGTACTCCTAAATTTATTGCTTGAGATTTATCTTTTATTTTTTACCAGAGGGATGGAGAAGCTTTCCTTTTTTTACCATCTAACACAAATGTCAATAAGCTGTAACATTATAAATAAACTTCCAGTGAACTGTTTATGGCACAACTACACAATGCAACACATTTCAAACAGTAAATAACTGAGGTTATACAGAGAAGGGTGATTTCAAAATATTTCTTCTAGATGCAAGATCAGGGCATGTGGCATCTTGCACTATTTACTTGTTAGTGCATCAGTGTGCCCAAAAAAACGGGGAAAAGACAATGTCATTAATTACGATAATTTTCACTTNAAGGAAGGAAGGAAGGAAGGAAGGAAGGAAGGAAGGAAGGAAGGAAGGAAGGAAGGAAGGAAGGACCACTGGGACATGTCAGGTCACCCACGACCTCTTGCACTGGCTCTGGCTCAGCTCCTTCCTTTCACAAGATGTCCCTCATATCATGGAGACATTCATGTGTCTCCACAGGGAAGGCTGCAGAAATATCCCAGACCTTGTACAGCATTAAAGTCGCTGGTTGATTAATTTAAAAAAAAATTAAAAGCTGATTAATTAAACTGTGGAAGTACTTTAATAAAACCTTAAAATAGAGGCCAAAGAGAAGAGGTGCAATTCTGCAAGCCAGTGCAATGGGGTGATAGAGGTGAATAAGTGAAAGGGGTGAAAATGGTTGAAAATCTACAAAATATATGCCTACAGAGTATACATTTATAGCTTAATACCATACCCATGCCATTGTATTATGATTTTGTAGAGTTTCACACACTACAAGAATGACAGCATTCTTCATATTTAATTGTCTTCTGAGTGCATAACAAAGGGGAAATGCCAGGTCCCAGAGTTAGTGCCTCTCTCATTACATTGCTAGGAATTTTCATCATGGTTTAACACTTGGTTACAGCCAGGATTTAGTTCTGGGGATTATTTTCTCCATGTCAGCCACCTAGACTTCAAAAAAGTAGCTAGCCATAGACTGTACTTCAGAGCCAAAGTCACATTCTTGAGACACAAAAATTCACCTTCACCTTGCATTTGCCACTCAGCCTGGTGCCCAAAGACCCTCCTTCAAATACTTCCCACAGAGGGAATGTTTGCAAAGCACTGCAGGTGTGAACATGGCTACACCAGCTTCATCAGCTTTTATTTGCTCTCAATTTACAGACATTGCAATTTCAGCTTCTATTAATTGCAGTGGTACAAAGAAGTTTCTGACAGTGCTGAAATAGATCGATAATAGTAACTAAAAGAAATTTACAATTACACAGAGTCCATGCTTTAATATGCCCTGCATAGATCACTAAATTTTAAAGGCCACTGGGTCATGTAGTCTTACATTATTAAACAACAGGCATAGAACTTTGGTTTAGGTCATTTAAATTTCTCTGCTTGCACTTTCAGCCATTGGCTCATGAAAATTAATTTTGCAGAAAGGATGATCTTTTACACAACTCATCTGGAAACCATTTATTTGGCTACCACCCTGACTTTGTGTCCCATTCTTTGCAGAACGTGACATGTCATTTCAGGACCATGGCAGAGAGGAGATCCAGCTACTAGGTTTTGTTCCATGACAAACTCAGAAATTCATGAATCTCAAGTAAAAATATCCAGAACAAAAAAAAAAAAAATCCCGTTTTTCAAAATAGTAGGAGACTTTTTCAGCTGAATTTAACCCTGAGTTTTTGGAAGTGTTTTCCATTTGGTCAAAAGCTTGTCCATCCATCTAATTTGGGGAATATTTACTCAAAATACTTATTTGCAGAGGCTCAAATGCATGTGAGGGCAAGAGATAAACACCTGCCCAGCATCCTGGTGACCTGGCATGCAAATTGATGTATTTGGTCCCAAAGGGAGTGGTAGCAAGGTTTGACCATACCTGATCATTATCCTTAGGCACCTGCAAACTCCCCTGCTGGCAATTTCATCCCAACATGAGTCTGATAATTCTGACTTGTATGGAACAAATGGTTACAGGCAACCTTTTGGTAGCTGAGACTGACAGAGGTCAGATATTTATCTCTAATAGGCAGAATACATATAAAAGCTAAGTCTCGAGGTAACATAACTCCCCAGCTTCAAAAGCAGGGAGCTGTGATTTTATGCATTTTATAAATTGGTTCATACAGCAGTGGAAGAGCTGCTGTTACATGCAGGTCATTACTCAGGGAAAAGAAAATTAGAATCACTCCAAGCAACATGTAGCTCCAAGGCAAAATTACAATTTCCAGTTGCTACACACTTCATGTCCTAATACCAACAGGAACTTCGTGGAACCAAAATCTTTGGATCCAAACACCACATTCCCCATTAATCCAAAGTTCTGTGTCTTTTTTTTTTTTTTTACTAAATGTAAAGGAAGAGACAGACAGACATTTTTAGACTAAATCTGAACTTTACAGAGAACTCTTATACTTAAAAAAAAAAAAAAATCAGCCAAGTTTCAGAGACTCTGAGCACACACACTCTGTTCTGATTTGCTCCTTGAAGACTGCCTGGACTCCTCAGTATGTACTGTACTGTTCCCTGTCACACTTCAGTATAGGAAAGGTCTCTGTATGGTTTTGGTTTACCAGAATGTGTTGCAGTGCAGGAAATGCTGCCCCATTAGAAAAGATGTCATGCATTTTTCTGATTCCTGGGACTATCATCCTACCAAGTTTCCTAAATAAAGTATCCCACTAAGGATTCCACTTTCCTCTCCATTAGTTCATTTTTCTCCAGCCTATTTTACCTTGTTTTCCTGCCCTTTCAATACCACTTAGCCACTTAATTCCTCATCCATCACATCGGCTCAGACCACTCTGTAGTGTGCAGGTGCCTCTCAGTGTTACCTTTCCCCCTCCCTGTCACACATCCCAATCCCCTGAGCAGGCTCCAACAGCCTGGCTCTGTAACTCCAGGCCTGGAAACCTACACCTCTAATTCTGCCTCAAATCATCTTAATCCCCTCCAGTTCTCAATTTGTGTGTCATAATCCTCCCCATCAAATCCTTCTACCGAGGCTCTACATGCACTCAGCAACGAAATAACTTTGATTTGCAGTCATGCTGGCCTCAGGTGTGACCTCCAGCACTGACCTGATGTAGTCCCTGAGGGAAATAACACCATTCCTACTGACTGGGTGCATTTTGAAGAACTACAACCCTCAGCAAGAAAACACTCATTTCCTTTTTTCAAACTGATTTTTTTTTTAATCTTTCAATTTATCTCCTTAATTTTGGCATTATAAATAGCACTCTAGTGCTTAAGGCATCTTCATTCACTTTAAGCACCTGTATCACATAGAGCAGTCTATGTCTACAATGTCAAAAGCCCAAACTTCCTTGGCCATATCCTTCTTTATGAGTTCATATTATTACTCAAGGAGAGATCTGCCCATAGGGAGGAGAAGAAACACCTGCAATGGTATTCCCCCTTCTCATCTAGCTCCTTAACAACTAGCAAAAAACCATTTGATGCTTTATGTGGGACAATGAGGGTTGGACATGGGAAAAACAAGGGAAGTTTGGAAAGTCACCTTCCCCTCAGCTGGCTTCTGGGGCTGTTCATTCTGATTTCTGTCCATTGCTTGCCACCATGCCAAGAACTCAAAGAGCACCAGGACCTGCACCCAAGGTCCTTACTGCTAAGCTCATTTTCTGTAACTTTATCTGAAATGCCACCATCATCACCTCCAATGCTTTTATCCAACACCCAGGGCCAAGACACAGAGCCAAAACCTACCAGAGTCAAGAGGTAAAAGAACTCTTCTCTCTCCTGCTTGCCTTAAGAAGGAACACCTGCTTTCTAATGAGAAACATTGCTTTTAATCAGAATATCTCTCCCGAATTAATATTATACATTTAGTTATTCTTTCCCTGTGAACAGTGTTTGGACACACTGCTGCTGGGGGGAAAAAGAGACAAATCCCAGACAAGCAGTACCAGTTAAAATAAATGTTAAAAACCAAATGAAGATAAAGAGCATTAATAACTGCAACCACCCAGAACACACCGACCAGCCCAAAAGACTTAAATGTCACAAATGAAGACATATCACAAAAAAATAAAAAGATCTCCCCTGAAGGACAGGAGAAAGGGAAAATGTAGACCCAGGGAGGAAAGGCAGACTGTTTACCTACCTGTTCTCAAAATCACTTCAATTCTTTTCAGACACTAGGGAAAGCTGCAGTTGGAGGGGTTTGAAATCAAGCAAATATACACCAATACCTGCTGGAGGCTCCAGGGCCATAACACAGCTCTTAATGACAAGGGAATCTTCCTGATGGCTGCTTTATTAGAAAGGAGTTGATGTTTCATTTGTTTGAAGGTAAATGACAGCTGCCCTAGGATCACTGGAGTTCATAGTTCCTGCTACTCTTATTACATTTTGAGTAACATTTGCCACTTTAGGTGTGTCTCAATTACAGTGCATGGTGTCGAGATTCTCCTCCCTGTCACAAATATTGCAGATGGTTTATTTCCCATGTGTATGTTAGAGAAAGAGGTTAAGCTCATCCTTTAAATCTGTGCTGCTTGGGCACAGAAATTTTCTGTTTGTTTTACACATTAAAGCACAAAAATCTGCAGATAATGCTGCATTTTCACATCACATCACCTAGGTTCCTCTAGGTCTGAAGCTGGTCATCTTAAAAGGATGTACTACATTTACAACATTGCTAATAATCACCTTCTTACAGCCTTACTGTACAACCTGGCTTCAGATGGGCAGCCCCCATAGGGTCTGGAATTTAAGCTGCAAGTTATTATCACTTCTGTCATATCTGCTATAAATAAAATGGAACAATGTCAAAAGATGCTACTCAGCACAGAGGCAGGGATGGAATTTTAAAGGAGCTTTACAAAATTTGTTTACAAAAAAGAATGTAGATTTTATATAGGGAGGATATAGAAGTGCAGAATTGAGAATTAAAAAACAAACAAACAAAAACCCCCACTGAATGGTGTTCTAAGAAAAAACGTTAAAACGTTTAAAAATTAACTGAGCCTTTTTCTTCTGCCTATGGCCCTGAAGATATAAAGCTCTAGAGAAAAATTAAAACAAGTCCTAAAGCCATTACAGTTGCATTTTAATAATGAATTTCTCTACACTGACTCGTGCATGCATTATTTGTTGTAGTTATTGCTTGTTTTCTGTATTAGCTTAGGTCACAAGCTCAACTGCATAAATGTTAACACACTTAGCAGTTAAAAAGCTTTAATTCAGCATCCATCTAAGATATTTATGTTTTCTCTCCTCAAACAGTTTCTCAAATTTCATCTGTAGCTGAAGAATTTTACCCCAAAAAAAGGAAATAAATCTCCCTGTAAATCAAACATTTAAAATTATGTTAAAAAAATAAAAAGAAATTATAGCCTCGTTCAAAAGGTAATCCTAAAGCAGGATTTTAAAAAATGCTCATGCAGAGCCTATTTTCTTATAAGTGGTGAATTTGCCACCAGCTTCAGCCAGAGCAGATACAGAATTGTAATCAAGCCCTGCAATGGGTTAGAGCTGCCCAAAGGCTGAGCTGAAAAAGAAGGCTCTGACAGGGGACATCCCAACTGGCCCTGCCCACTTTGACAGGGACTTGCACCAGTGCTCTTGGATGACAGGGAAGCCACCCTAAAGCCCCATCACTAAAGCAAACATCCACACATGGCACTGGAATCACAAGACACCTCCTCTCCAACACACCAATGTCTTGTTGGTAAATCCCAGCAGCGCAAGGCCTCCCCCTTGTATCTGCACAGAACCTGAGCTGCCTCTCTGGAAACGACCTTCTAAATTAATCCCTGATTAAAATAATCCCTTTGAGACAGACATCAACCACTCACCTCATCCACATTCTCGAAGGCATTGATGATGTCATATGGTAAACAGGACAGAAGATCAATCACAAACCACGTCTTCAGGTAGTTCATCCGTATGAGCTTGGGATCAGAGATCACCTCTCCCCCGGGGCCAACAAAGGTCGTGTGAAAGTTCAAAACAATGTCAACCAGAAAAATAACGTCCACGACACTGTCCAGCACGAGCCAGGCAATGTTGTTCTGCTTTGTCTTGAAGGACACGTTATATGGAACCATGATTGCTGTGTAGAAGGTTAGAATTAAGATGACCCAGTCCCAGGTGGTCTTAAAAGCACAATAGTGGAGTATAATGTGTGGTGGAGTCTTTGGAGCTTCTTGCTTGTACTGAGGAAGAATATCAGATCCCAGCTGGAGAACCTGTAAGAGGCAGAGAGGGAAATGTTGCTGCTTTCTATGGGTAGGATCCAATACGGGGCCTTATGGGTTTTTAAAAGGAGCAGCACAAAGACAGGACTGTGCTCCTTGGGCACTGCAAGGCAGCCCACAATTTCTAAATTATCTGATTAATTTAGGATGTGTGGAAGAGGCTATCAGACAATGATTGGGAGCAGCATGGCACCTGAGGATATTCCTGCAAAAAGGGAGGTCTCTGCAGATGGACTGAGGGGAAACCACGCCAACAGCAAGAGGAGAGATGCCCAAGGGAGAGGTTTTGGGTACTGCCACACCAGCTTGTGCTCTGCAGTTATGAACATGGAATCACAGAATGGTTCAGGCTGGAAGGGACCTAAAAGATGATTTATCTCCAACCATCCTGCCATGGGCAGGGAATCTTCAACTACACCATGTTGCTCCATGCCCCATCGAACCTGGCCTTGAACACTTCAAGGGATGAGGCATCCACAGCTTCTCTGGCAACCTGTTCCAGTGCCTCACCACCCTCACAGTAAGGAGTTTCTTCCTAACACATAATCTGAACATGAGTATTCATTCATATTTGGAATTGTTACAAGACTAATTCTTTGTGCCTGACCTCTTTTTTAAACCACTGCTGAGCCAGAGCAACACCCTATCAATGGTGAAACAGACTCCAGCCTTGCTGGCCAACCTCCTAAAATGAGGCATCATGTGCACAACTTCTGCCCTAACACCCAGCCTATATCATTCTTCCTTCCTATTTTCTTCAAAAAGCTGTTGCTCCCACAAGCTCAGTAGCACTAGTGGGTTCTGTTTTATTTCCTGTAATTACTTCTCTCTTTTTTTTGGTAGGACTATAATTGCCTGCATGCTCACTGTTGTAAAATTGTGGAACTGGAAACACTGCAAAAACCAAGCCAAATTCACTTAAGATACTCCCAGCAAATCTAATTACCTCTTATCTCTATCCAACACAAGAAACAAAGGCACAAAGGAATGCACACGTGGCAATATATTGCACTGACAAATGGAAGATCCATTTGGGCATGCATTTGGGGATCTGAAATCCGTATGGGATAAAATAAATAATTACAGCAACTTTAAACCTCATTTCAGCCCCACACCTGTCCCATACTGGGGCTGATATTTCCAGGGACAGTTGGATTGAAAACAGCAGCCTCAGATGTGTAAAACTGATCAAACACAGGATGCTTCCTTGATAGAGAGGAGTAAATGGCCCTGAATAAACTGTACAACAACTAATAATATGAACTCAAGCACAACAGATAGGGGATCTCCATTAATTCTTCTCATTCTTGTCTTTTAGATGTTTTTAAGAGAAAGCTGTTACTGAGATCAGACAGTAAAAGTCTGGCTCTGCTGAAAATCTGTTCTCCAGGAATCACCAAGGGACAGCAACAGCAGCCTCCCTCATTCTGTGATGGGGAATGTGGCTTTCCAAGATGTCAAATCCAGGCCAGTGTCAGGCTGAAGGGACACAAACCCATTCCCATCCTCCCTAAGGTCATACGTAGCAATCACCATCTGTAAGGAAAGTGAGTTTCCTTACAGAAAACTGCAAAAAACTAACTTGTTACATTAATTAGCCATTTGTTTTCTACAGAGTCAGTAGAATTATTATTTATCCGTGGCCAGAAAAGCACTGGGCCCACTACAGAGGCAGCAGTGAGAGAGAAGCAGAGACCTGCGGGAGCCCATGGCTGCTCCCTTGCCAACAGCATCATGTCTCACCAACCCCAGTGAGACACAAAGCCCTCTGTGGAGTGGGGTGGTCCCAAAGGACTTGCCAGAGACACCCAGAGATGCCAAACCCCTGGTGAGACCCATAAAAACATCAAACTCCAGGTGTCCCTCCCCCAGTGCCCAGGATAGGCTCACTATCAACACTTCTATACCCCTGCAGCCACTGGGGCACACTGAGCTTGCTGGTGGATCCATGGGTTTTTCCCTGGAATTAAAGCAGTGATCAGCACAAATGTTTTCTCACAGCAGCCTTGTGAAAACTTTTTTCAAAGCCAAAATTTTCACCTACACTTGACACACCATTTTGGCTTTGTCTCGTAATTTGCTTGTTATCTCCAGTTATCTCTTTGGACTCATCAGTGTCCAACACTTTGCTGATAAATCAGCACTGGGACTTCTTCCCCTGGTTTCTTCAAGCCTGTTTGTTCCCTGCCTTGTTCACTGGGGCAGGAGCTGGAAACATCCTCACTAGAGCTAGAAAAATAAGCTACTTAGGGCTCAAGCAGAATGCGATTAACATATGCTTGATAATTCCCTGTGCCTCTGGTGGTGGAGTGCTCGGGAGCTCCCACGATACTGTAAAAGCATAATTATTATTCTTAACATAATATCATGCTGAGTTTGACATGGTGAGTGGGTGGCAAGTGGCTGTGGAGACCACTGAACTATAATGATTATTTCTTTCATGCTGCATGAATTTTTAATTTTAAATCACCAAAGAATACACAATATCTTGTTAGTCAGCTGCATTCACCACAGACAGTGTACAGCTAATGAAAATGACTGATAACTGTTAAGTCTGATAAGGTGAGCAGCACACCCTGCAAGGGGTGAGCTATGAAGACAATGCTCCTGCTCAGACACAGAAATATGGGAAATGGGGCCTGCAATGGTGAACCCCCACCCAGTCTGCCTTCCTCTCAGCACTTGCACTTTCCAGCCACAAACTGTTTTTAAGAGAGGAGGTTGCACATTCTGCAAGCAACAATTCCTGAGTACAACCTCATCCCACCTATTCCCGAGCACACCTACTCCCTTACCTGAGGTTTTGCTGCTGACTGATCTAAATTTTCCCTGCTGTCACTTAATGCCATTTCTTTTTCCTCTAGCTACAGTGGTCCTGGTGAACAATTTCCTCCCTCATTCTGTGCAGCTGCTTTAAGACTCTTCTGAATATTTTTACCATATCTTCTCCTGTCCTCCCTTCTCCAGACTAAACCAAGAATGGATATAACTGGAATTACAGGACACTGAAACATCATAAATTTGAAAAGCATGAGATGTCAATAATCCAGCATTTATCCCATAGCAATATGGGATCATTCAGGAGAAAACATCACACTGCCAGCACCTGAAAACTGGGGGTTTCCATTCTCATTATTTGAGTTTTTATTATCAAAGTTCACTAAAACCAGACAGGGAACAAAAAAACAAACCCAACCCAACCCAACCCAAACCAAACACCAAAAACCAAACACTTAAAGCTACTATCAGCTCTACAGGACAAATTCTCTGGCACAAGGGCTGTCATTTACAGTAGCTGATGTATTTTGATCTTACATTTCTGACCCATTTATTTTTCACTACTAATGGACATGAAGATGAAAGCAGTACCTCTGTTTCATCAGTTAACCTGAAGGTATTCACTTGTTGCACCACCTGCACTGTTAAGGAGACATTTGCAACCTCCCAGAGAGTTCATTTTCTCAGTTCTGAAGATCAAAGTGATGAGGGAAATACTGCAGAAATGGCTTGGCAAGGAAGTGAGGATTAGGGTATATATGCAGTCCATGGGGACCCAAAGAGGTTTCTCAAACAATCCTATTTCCCCGGGAGAGGGACTCAAGGACATCAATCCTGGTTCCATGTCACTGTGAGACAGCACATAGATGAGCACACTGCACCCCAAGTTAAGGAACAACCCAGAAACTGAGGATTGTATGCACAGAAATTGGGCCATGTAAGTAAAAGTGTCCTACAGAGAGTGCTCTTATGACCTGTCCTAAAAACCCGAGCTTGCCACGTGGCGCTGCTTTAGGACGAGTAGAGGGGAGGCTGAAAAATCAGAGTCGGGAAATATTTTCCTCTAAGAGTATTATTTATCAGTGGTAATTAGGGTGGGTTTTCTTCCCCCCCAGTGCCCTAGGAAGGGATGAGGCTGGTGTCCCCCCCACTTACTTCGGCTAAGCGGGAGTGCTTGTGCACCACCTCAGCCTTGTTCATCGGCGTCAGCTGCTGCAGGACGCTGCGGCTGTTGGTCAGCGCCCGCGTCAGCCGGGCAAACTTGGTCCAACCTGCAGGAAAAGAAGGAAACCACGTCAGAAACCATGTCAGAACTACTCAGGCCTCATCCAGGGCTAGTGAATCTCCTCTGTGCTCGATGATACTCAGTCTCAGACCTGAATGGTTTCTCTAAATTGCCGCACGGAGCAGCTTCAGGCTGCGGGCTTAAAGACCTTGCAAAAGAGGGGAAACAGTGCTCCTTCAAGGCAAACACGGGTAAATGTGAGGGGAATCAAAACATTCTTTCTTCTGCCTTCTGGAGACATTGTGTTAGAGGGATGACATTTTGTTTTCAGCCTTCTGGGGACACACTCTGCTGCTGGAATCTAATTCTAAGCCACTGAAGTTCATGCAAAGGTTTCCCAAGTCTGCAAATCCTGCTGAAGGAAAATCCTCCCCAGTTACAGAAAGGCTCCTGCTGATTCAGGACAGCTGGAGCAGCCCCAGAGGTCTGATTCTTAGGTCCTTACCGATTTTTTGCCCCAACTAAACTTCATAGACAAAAATAAAACTGAAAAATAAAAAAGACTGCACCAGCAGCAATGCTACAGACTAAAAAGAAAATAAATTATTAAGCCTTTAAAGTTAAATTAAGACCTTGATTTTAATAGCATTAAGAAATACATCTAACTATTATACTAATGCTAAACAGCTGCTTTAAGTGTAGCCTGATACCCACACACTGGGCTGCCCCTGAGGAACATTTTCCTGCAGCAGCTCTGGCAAGGAGCAGTTTGTTACTGACAGCAGCACCAACCCCAGAACGTGTCACCAAGTCATTCCTGCTGGAAAAACACCCAAATGTGATGGTGTGGATGCAACAGTGAATGGGTGCAGCAAAGAAAACACCAGGATCTTTAGCAGTGTAGCACCTCAGTATTGAGGAGGAGAAAATCTAAGTATCTTCAGGACACCAAAGGAGATGCTCAACATTCAGTTTAGCCAGGTATAGTGTCAATTTTTTAGCAGAGAGGTGTGGACAAAATGTCAAATAAGTTATGGACAGGAAAGGGGTTCAGGAGAAGGTTTAAGTTCCATTTAATCTGAATGCTGAGTAAGTGAAAATTGGGGGAAATATTAATATCTGAGAAAGGAAACACAATATTTCTACATTAGGATCATCATAGAATGATAGAATGGTTTGGGTTGGAAGGAACCTTAAGGATCTTCTTATTCCAACCCCCTGCAGGGGGACCTTCCAGCAGACCTGGTTGCTCTGAGCCCCATCCAGCCTGGCCTGGGACACTCCCAGGGAAGGGGCAGCCAGAGCTGCTCTGGGCAGCCTATGCCAGTGCTAGGCTTATTTTTAAATGCCTTTTGCTGATAGGAGTCAGGGACTTGGAAAGTTAAGGGAAGCATTGAGGGAGACGAAATAAAGAGCAGGGAATAGAAAAGGCAGTAAAACTTCAAGAAAAAAAATGATGTACAACTTGGCTTTGCCATTTACCACATACATATCACACTCACGTCAAATGTAAATCCATGGTTCATCATTTAACAATCAGAACAGCTCAAAATACCAGGACACGCCACCAGCACTGCACAAACATTTGTGTCTGGCTATTTATACATGACCTCAAAAATGCACATAAAAAATTCACTGGGAAAAGGTAAAAAATAGAAGCATTTTATTAACTTTTCAAATGTAAACTTGAAATGTGAGCTTTGGATATGTCTCATGCTTCTGGAGCTTACAGAGATATTCAATTAGGAATATGCACTTTCTGTATTAAACAAGGTCAAGGCAGACTCCAGTGATATATGAACTATTAATTTCTAGAAAAAAATCCTTGAGCTTTTCCTTTTCCTAATTGTCTATAAAACTGCAGGAAGGAGACAGCTTTAAGACAGAAGTCAGAACTGTTCTTTATCTTTCCAAACCAGCAAATTCAAAGAGCAAGTGAGCCTGGTAACAGCATCATGACAGCTCTGCCCCAGCATTTCTAGTAATTGCTGGAGGCCACAGTGCACCCAGGTGATTTATTTTGGGTCCCTGCAAACACAGAGCAAGAACCAGGGAGAAAGAGCAGCTCTCCTCCAGGAAGGTCTTCACCCACTTCCAGACCTGGGCAGGTACTCACAGACACATGCACACAGTCACTGACTTCTTCCCACAGAAAAATATTTCCCTGTGGTCCATAATGACAAATATTGGCCAGCCCCCAATTTTTTTTTCTGTCATCTTGCCTCAGAGTTGATATGGGAGTGATGGAAAAGTGCTCAGCAAGAACAAAACCACCACGGATGAGCTGCTGGATAGAGCCCCAGTGGCTTTCACCCAACATATCTCAGTGCTGTCAGCTGATGCCTTAAATGGCTACCTAGAAACAGAGACTAGACAGGAATAAAGGAATTAAGGAGGGATTTATTTGAAAGGCCTTCAGAGGGATACTGGGCTCCAGAGGCTCCTGCCTCAGTGCATCCCAACATGGACAATGACAGCTCACGAGTTCTTCCCACTTTGATATCAGCATCAATTCCCCAACCAGAACCTAGCCAATGATGTGATTTCCCCCAAGCTTGCCCCCCTCTCCCCAAGATGAAGGTTTACAGTTCTTGTTCTGGATGTCCTTGGAGAGCAAGTTAGAGGTTTTGTTATGTCTATATTAGCATAGAGAACAGCACTTAACGAGCTACAGGAAGCTTCAGAGTTACAGTAGCAGTACAGGATTTGAAAAATGTAAAAGTTAAAACCTAAGGCATCACAGCTACTCCAGCTCCTGACAGGAACACCAGCAGGGAGAAGTGCAAAGCCCTGTACCCAAGGAGGTACAGCCCATGCACCAATACATGCTGGAAAGTGGTTTGGCAGAAAATGGTTTGGGGATTCCCGAGGGACCAGGCTGAACATGTCCGTGCTGGGAATCCTTGGCTGAACTAGACTCAGAGCTGCCAGCAGGTGCAGGAAGGAGATGCCTCCCATCTCCTACTCACTGGTGGGGCCAGTTCCTGCAGCACTGTGTCCAGTTAGAGGAGGATTTGGACAAGAGTCAAAGGCTGGCAATGACAGGTGATGGCTTCAGGTACTCTCTAGAAATCCTCTGTCATGGTGCTTTGCAGGCTGAGAGATCCCACTCATAAAAATATGGAGTTTTATATGCCTCTCTTATAAAAGCAGAACTGGTAAGAAATCCCTTGCCACTGCTTTAGGTAAGAAAAGCATCTGTCCTGCAAGATGGAGCAGTAAGCTGCATCCCAGACAACAGCAACCCTTTTGCTCTAAAAATAAAAAGAAAGGAAGAACCATGATTTTTTTTCAAATCCTTCTTTACCACCATGTGAGACCATCAATGCCATGTGAAAGAAAGAAGACACACATTTTAGCATTCAAGGTTACCACTCTGCTCATCTGCTCTGACCTCTTCTTTTCACAGGACAAACCATTTCATTGTGTCCTTTCTCCACCAAGACCAAAGCTTTGCTTTGTGCCAGAGCAGACCTTTTGCAAAACCCTTCCAGCCTCATTTAGAGACTTCACATTTTCACATTTCTTTCAGTCCTGTGAAGCTCATGATTCTGGACACTGGAAGCATGGAATACACTAACATGACTTTTTTTCTCCAATTCAGTACCAAGCCCAGCATCATTTTACCTGCTCCAATCTATCCATCTGCAATAGTGTGAAAAAAGTACCAGGTTCTTTTGTTTCCTATTTACAACCCAAGAGAATTAAAAACACAGCAACAGCAAGATGCTGGGTTATGAGTGGGAAGGTGAAAATGTATACAGGCTGCCTCGTGTCTGAAATAATCTGCACAGGGTACATTTCTCTGTTTCTTGACCTTGTTGTAGACTAGACAAGTTCAGAATTATATTTAAAACCAATGTGTATGTTTAAATAGACCAGGGGAAATTTGCATAGCTGCCTACTGCTGTCAATGTTTCTTCAAACGATTCTCTCCTTTCTTTTCCTCTATAGACAGAAACTTGAAAAGAATGATAATTTTAGCCCAAGTATTAGTGGCCGCCTGTCCTCGCAGATATTTTCAGTCTGGAAGGAGTAAAGGAGCTGAACAAATGGCAGGTGCAAGAGGGGCAAAACCAGAAAGGTACTTGTGAGAAAATGCAACACTTCTGATGCTCTCTTCAGCTCAGCTGGATTGTACCTTTCTTCCACAGCACCACTCGAAAATCAGCACCCTGAACCTGCACCACTGCACTCAGATTCTTGGGGAAAAAAGCAGCAGCATCAGATCACACAGCAGATCAGGGCAGCAGCTGCTCTTCCTCCAAGAAGTTAAACTGGGTGCTCCAGACAAAGGCTTGAACGACCTCGAATGGAAAATTCTGGAATAGCAGACACATAAAATGATTGTTTCCCCTGGTTCTCTTTAATTACTTTCTTATTCAGGAAGAAAACAAAAAGTGAAAAAAAACCAAAATTTTGTTCCCCTGCTTTTAAAAAAACCCTCACGTCTGCATTTATTTCAGGATGCAAAACAAAGATCCCTTAAAGAGGAACCTAGCAAAATATTTCCCTGTTCCTATCCATTATTCAAAGTCAAATTACTCCATTCTCAGTAAAGTGGAAGTTTAACAGTTACAGGAATAGGACATGAAGAAGGCAAAGCATGCTGATAGACATGAGCTAAACTAGTCTCTGCCTTGGCCCAGCTGTAATGCTGCCCTCCCAGGCATGCAACCTTCTTCTTCCTCCATGTATTTTAGACAAAATTAAATATTTTACATCCACAAAGTGTTCTCCATGTCTCTTGCCCTACATAGGACTGGCAATTTGACAGCCCTCTGACTGTGGGTCTGAGACACAGATGACTTTGTGGCATCCTTCACTTAACAGCTGAGCCAGAGGCTTCTCTAAAGAGAAATAAAAACAGGAGTGCTAATTTATTTTTTTTTTAATCGGTATTTTTTCTAAACCTTAGATGCTGTGACATTGGTTGAAGCTGTTGATGTTGTGACAGGATGCCTGGGGGAGGTAGGCAATGGTCAGGTGAAGCAGACAGAGCACCCAGACACCTCCTCAGAGGAGGACAGGCTCTCCAAAAGGATCTGAGGGTCTCACTCAGCCACTCCCTACATTCATGCACCACTACAGAAATTACATGGTGCCTGAGGGGAAAATGGTTTTCCCAGGTTAGAACTTGACACTATTGTCCCTCCACCACCAGAAAGTCCAAACTATCCTACTCACTGCAGCACGTGCCTTTCCATCAGCTACTCCTCCAACAAGAGCAGAATTATGCCCACACACCTTTCCCCCTGAGATCCCAAATCCATCCTTCTGTTTCACCCAGGACAGCTGGGATGGGCACAGCTCTGTGACAGCTGCTCTCCAAAAACCTCCCCTCCACCGCCACACTCACTGCTTCCTCTGTGTGCAAAAGCCTTTCCAGCCTCATTTAGAGACCTCACATTGCCACATTTCTGCCAGCTGCACCCTGGCACTGCCACAGGGACCTCTCTCTGCCCTTCTGGTCACCAACCTCCTTTCCCAGTAACACTCCCTGTGGATGGATCCAGCACACAAACACCCCCATCCATGTCCTTGCCTCTCCAATACCCCTCCTCATCTCTGCTGCCTTCCCTGGATAAGGAGAAATGCCAGCCAGGTCCAAGTACTGCTGCAGTGTATGGCAGAGCATAAAAAGAACCAGAGTAAAAGCTGTCCAAAGAAAGTGCAACAGGGGAGGCTTCCCTGAGCAGAAGTGATGCTGGAAGGGATGAGACAGAATCATTGAATCATTTAGGTTGGAAAAGACATCTAAGACTCTTTCCTAAAGGTTACATGGAGATAAAACCTTGGAATCAGGATTTCCAAGCTCACAAAGCTCACAAAACAGAAAATATTTTCAGATGTAACTATATGCAAGTGATAAAACCCTTAGAACTCTCACCATCATTTAATCAGGAGTTGAAAATTTGCAGTCTGACTGGGTTTGTGTACAGTTCCAAACACAGATCTAACCACCCAGCTAGCAGCCACACTGAGAACAAAATTACTTTGTTCGTTGTCCTGGGTTATTCAAACCGGAACATTCGTAAACTGTATTATGTTATTTTAAAGCTAAATTCACACATCAGAGTTTATGAAGACTTTAAAATCTCAAGGTGATATGTTAATGTCCTTTATAGTGCACTTGCTCTGAAAAACCTAGACAAGGCTAGCTCCCCCTAATAAAGCATTAGTGTAGCTCTACTGGGTTGCAATTAACCTTTTTGTCAGGGTTTGTCTGCTCTTAAATAATGATGACTTTTAAACTACCCCTTACCTTAGACTGCAGGGAAAACACTTTAAGAATTAGGTTAAGAATTAGGTTAAGAATTATGTTTTGTGTGAAAAAAGCAATTGCAGAGGGCAATTCCAGCAGTGCCTGTGTTGATTCCTGCCTGCAGGAGCACAGGGAACAGCTCCCGACCATGGATTTCACTGTGAAGCACGAAACAGTTAACATGCAGAATGCTTAAATAATATATAATTTATGACTTAGCCACAAGAGCAAAGAGCACTGCTCAGAGTTAGGAAGTGTGGAATTCAGTTGGTAACATGGATCATCCTTTGGCATAAATAATTAGCATGTATAAATCCCAACTATTTCTAGACTTTCAAGCAGTAAAACCACGACAATGGCTGGCTTTTTGCTCTTTACTGCAGGCAAAGTATGTCTGAAAGAGTTCACTGTCTCTCTGAAAAACTTAATAATCCCAGCATTGTATTTTCAAGAGAGAGAGAGAGAGATAAACAGGATACTTGAATAAACAGATTAATAGTCAAACAGTGTTCAATCATTCCCGTGATGCAGTAAAAATATTTCTGGGCTGAGAGTCTATTAAAATGAAATTCACAATATTGGGATAAATTTCTGGAATTGAAATTCTGCTTGTTCCACTGTCTGATAATGCACTGCACTCCTGGGATAATTTTTACACCCAACCTCCCTTCTTGCTCAGTGTTGTCTTCCCAGTTACCATCCACCCACTGCAACTGCTGGGGAGCTCAGCATGGATGAAGAACTAATGGGTAATCTTGGGCATATCATTTTACCTCTCTGAGCTTCAGTTTCTCCTCCTTAAAATGAAGATAATGATAATTGCCTAATTTGCAAGCCATTTTGAGATCTACTGATAAGAAGATTTATATAACTCTAAACTACACTTGGTATACATTTTAAAATTACAATATATTTTTAAAATTTAATTCTCAAATAGCCTTAAATGTACCCAAGTGCCCAAGTTCTTACATTTCACTTTTCTGCAAATAAGGCTAAACTTCATACACACACACCATTGGGGAATTACACTCAAGGCCATTGGGGAATGACTTCCCATCAGTCTGTAAAAACAGGTGCAAATTTTGGGAAGAAGAGGGGAAAAAAAACCCCAAATTCTAATTATTGTAAACATCAGTGACCTAGCTTTTAGGAGTTGGTCAGATAGCAAAGTGCTCATCACATCACCTCACCTCATCCTGGCTCTGCATTTGAATCACCCCAGAGACACAGACTGGGCAAAGCTTCTTGCACAGCAATCTTCACCAAACTGACCCCGTGGGACACTCTCAAGGAGATATTGAGACCATGCAGCTCAGTAAAACACAGGTTAAATGGGTGAAGAACTTGTTACTTGGCAAGTCTCGAACAAGGAGCAGTGGAAAATAGTAAAAATTTATTACTGGGAGCTTTCCGGACCCCAGTGGCCAGGCTTCCTACTCAGTGCTTGTCTCCAGGGTTTGAAAGTCCTTATAAACTGACTGATGGCAGTGCCAAACGACAGGAGGATTAGAGGAATGTTAAACAGCAGTGAGGGCAGCCAAGCAGGATGATGTGCTTTATAACCAGGCACATGCCATTAAAACTTATTTTAAATGGATAACAGTCACGTAGGGAAAAGCAATGCAAACTGTAACTCCAGCACGGGAGGGGGAAACACCCCAGGCAAAGAACAGCTCTTAAAAGGATCCAAAGATCTTGGCAGATGAGCAATTCAGCATGTAATTGGCTTTGGCAAAAAGTCACCTGCTCCTTGGATACATATCAGTGAGGACTGGGCTTGGAGGGGCTGAGCAATGGGCAGTAACGAGGAATTAGCTGGAAACCCACCCAGCCACAATAACTGCTGCAGAAACTGACTGGGGGCCTGGGAGGCTGAAATCCAGGCCACCACAGCTTCATCCCTACTGCTGCCAATGAGCTGGATTAAAGGGCAGCTAAAACATCCATGTATCTGCCATCTCCAGACCTCCAAATTCAGTCTAGACAGAGGTTTAAGGAGCTGGACTCATCTACTTTATCAAATGAAGGCACAGTGATGAGCTGATTATATGTGTAAATGCCTTAGTGGGACTTTCTTAATACAGTGGAAAAAAAGACATAAGAAGATGCCACTGTGAGAAGTCGAAGCCAGGCTAATCTGACACTTCTTTAATGCCAAAAGCGTAATGGAGAAGCACAAAGAAAATAAGTAATGTAGTGGATGCTCAGCCTCTTCTAAATCAATACTGGATGCCTCCCTGGAGGGGATGGTTTAGTTACACACAAGTTCATGGGTTCAGCAGAGGAGCAACTCAGTGAAGTGGAATGCCCTGTATTACACAGATCAGACTTTTAAACTCCACTACACTTATACTTATTATTTGAGATTTGGCTGATGAGTTTTCTACATACAAAGTGTATCCATCTACGAACAGCTGCTGCTTCAAAGATCCACTTCCAGTTTAATTCAATCTCTCACAGGGTTAGATTTGATTTCAATGGGATTTCATTTTCATTGCACATTAAACTTCCAGAAATTTGCAGACAGTTAACGTCCATTGGTGGGTTGCAGATGGAGCACACAAAGGGCTCCAAAGACTGTATCAGATTCAGGAAAAAAAAAACCTTCATTTCTGTGAGGGAAACTAAACAACCCTGGATATGGAAATTCCCTCTTCTTCATCACTAGCCCCAGTAAAGCAAAAAAAAAAGATATGGAGGGAGAAGGGGGAGTGAAAATAAGGCCTTGGAGCATCACTCCTGAAAGTGAGGAAACAACTCTCTCTGTGACTATTCAGTCTGTGCAGTGTCTGCAGAAAGTGCCAGCAGCATGTCACTGAAGACATAACAGGGATGAATAACAGGGATGCTTGTCCTGAAGGAGCAGGAAAAATGCAACCTTGGAAGGTCTTCCTGGTTACTGGCAAGTTGTGCCTATCCCAAGTCGATGGTTTAAAATACTACCTAAAATAGTATTTTATCTAAATACTCTCTAACTATCTAAATACTAAAAGAGACTATCTCTCAGCATCATTGCACTGAGTTGTCTGCTCTTGACACTGAAAGCCCACCTGATGTCGTGGCAAATGACCACTTCTCTTGTCATCCCCTCCCACCAGAGTCCTTTCTCCCAGGCTAGGAGTCCCTGGATGCTGCACTCTGGACCCAGGGAGGAATGGAGAAATGGAGGTGATCCCCTTGCTGCCTGGAAGGGAGTGGAACTGCAGATCACAGCAAAAGGCAACAGCATGAGAACAGGTGGGTCTCTATTGCAGTGAGACCCTTGTTATTACAGCCACAGAAAAGTGCAATAAAAACATGTCAAGGATATCCAAATTGTAACCTGTTAAATTACTGTGATGGATTACTGTCAAGGTGATGTACTCAACAGGGTACACTGTGCATCAGCTAAAGGTAGAAACATTATTTTCATGCTCTAATCCCTCCACCCACTTCTTCTATTATCACCAGGATTGATACCCCCTCAAGGAAAAAAAAAGTTCCCATGTGCAACTAGTTATATATGCTTAATAACTTGCACTTATTAAAGATAAAAAAGAACCAGAATTATAGGCTTAGCAAGGATTAGCAAGCCATAAGTGCGTATTTCTGCAACTACTACACTTTTTATAGCCCTGTCACACTCTGAGATAGAGTTGTATCATTATATGGAGTTATATAACCATAAAGAGTTATATCACTGGAAGCATTACAGCATTGTCCCAGACAGACTTGATTATCAAAGTCTGGCTCTATCAAGTAAAAAGAAAAATTTAAAAAAAAAACCTTTGTCATGTAGATGATGGNAAAAAAAAAAAAAAAAAGAGCAACTTTAGGATCCTGCTGTGCCCTCTCCTGATCCCATCTGTTAACAGCACACTGCCCTGAGCTGTAGGAGGCTCATTAACACAACTTTGCATCCGGATTCAACATCCCATCAGTATTCACTAGAACTTCCCCATCACTCCACACGTGACAAGCCTGATATTTAACTCCACAGAGACTCCAGATAGCCAGTGAGAATCCTAGCAAAAAAAAAAAATTCTGTTAACCTAAAGGCCACGTTTTTTCTTCACTGATGATAACAAAAGGAATAAAAACATTGCACAACTAGGTGAAACACCACTATTATGGAGTCTTTTTTTCCCTATACTTAAACTTTCTGTTCAACAGAATCTACAGCACTCCTGGCTTCAAACGGTGTTAACATTTTAAGTGGCCCCATTCACCCTTCTAATAGTCCAGAAAAATGTCTTCATTTTTTTTCCTGACAAATAAACACGAGATTATTACCACCATGAGTCTTTGGAGGAACTGAAAGTCTTCAGATGTTTTTAAAAGGCCATTGGGTAACGACAGAATAAAAGCTCAGCAAGCTGATAAAAGCATCCAACTGTGACCTGACAATGGTACAAACATAGAAAAAAAAAAAGGATTCTTTGGCTTTTATTCGCTTGAAGAAAATACATAATACAATGTTTCATATGCTTGTGATGACCTTCCACCTCTGCTGTGCATGGCCTCGAGCCAGGACACCTGGGGACCTGACCCTCTGCCACCACAGGTGGGACCTGCTGCTTGCTACTGAATCCAGATCAGACAAATGCTCCTATTAGCAAAGAGGAGCAGGAGAAGAAAAGATCAGCACAGCTCCTGCACCAGAAAATAAGGTACTGGCCCAGTGACCACCAAGTGCGGCCATCGCCTCCTGCCTCATCACAAATTCTCACACCTCTTCTTCCATGCTGCCCCCATCCACAGCTCATCAGCCACTGGCACTATAAACCAAAAATCAAACCAGTGGAGGCTTCTCTCTCCCCTCCAGACCTGCACAGCTGGCAGAGGCACCTTCACCCAGGAGGGAACACATCAACCAGGCAGCTGATCCTTCCTTCCATTATCATTTCTGCTGCTTCTGCTGGAGATGCTGGGAGGGGGTTGACACTTTTGACTGGTTAGACACTTTTAAAAGTAATTTTCCATTTACAAGGAATGGCTTTAGAGCACTTTTTGGTCACTGTTACATTGCCATACATCACAGGTCTCCCACACATAGGTCTCCCACACATCACCCAGCAAGAACAGATCCAAGCATGAGTAACAAGAAAACAAGCCAGTCCAATCTTTAGTGTTGACTGCCTGTACCTTCTCAGAAAACAAGGGTTTTGATCTCTGTCACTGTATTTTAGGAGAGAAAGGCAGCTTTTAAATATCCCTTTCCTTCAGTCTTGCTTACAGCCCAGCAAGTTTCAACAGCTTTCAGGTCTGCAGCAAATTCACAGCCTCCTGGGTGAGCCCGGGAAAAAATTTCATTACTTTCACTCCCTCCGGCAAGCAAAGCCCCCTCCTCCTCCCTTCTTGCTCCTCCTCATCCTCCTTTCAGCATTAAGAGAGCAAGTGGTGAGCACACAGGTAAGCAGAGACACACACCATCTGTCACAGCGTCCCAGACCTCTCTGACTCCCTCTGCTCGCACAGGGCTTGTCCCCGTGAATCCACTGAGCTTCTTGCACTCAGCAAACACATTTTTAAGCCCACATCAGGGAAAAAAAAATCCTCCCTCACCCTGGCAATGTGCTTTGTAGTAAGACAACTGTTTCATTTGCCTGTTTTCACAAACCCAACACTCCTCAACACTTTTGGGCAGATCTGCATCCTCAGCACCACTCCCTGTCCCCCAAACCCTGCTGTTCCCTGGCAAGGTCTCCACGAGATGCCAACCCCACTGCAGCCACTGCAAGCTGATCTGGCCAACAGAACCAGGTATTTCCAGTGCTGGGGACACACAGAAACTCTGCAGTGTAGATACAGCCACTGGTATGATTTAAATACCTCACAGGAACGTGATATACTGAAGCTTCACAACAAAGCAACACACCTTTGAACAGTGCAGAACATTTTGGTATGGAGACATTATTGCATAATGGCATCAATATTTTATTTCTGCTGAATTTTTTATCTCAAATTTACTGCTCCCATAAGTAATACACAGTAACTCATCTGCACCATAGTTATTTATGTATTATGTATTGCATGGTCCTGGCAGAATTTCTGAAGAAATATCCTTCTTTTAAAAATGAAAAAAAAAAAAAAAATAGCCCTTTCCATGGCAAATCCCAGCACTCAGCAGCAGTATTTTATTGAAACCCTTTTTCACAGGACTTTAAAAATTCTCCACTAAATCTTAACATATATGTTTACCAACACTCGTAATTCAAAAAGAAAGTGGCCTGGCAGCTTCTGGCAGCTTCCAAGCACATTGTAACGTTATCTGCAGGGACAATGAATTACATATCTCTCACAGCACCATGTCTGACACAAAAACACTGAGATCCCAGTGCTGAGGGATCCCAGAGATCCACACAGCTGAGGGTAATGCAGCCCTGCTGCTTTCCCACCCCTGTAGTAAAGCGGTGCAAATATTTGAATATGATTTCCTTACGTCAGGGATGCAAAAGACAAGCTTTAATTTTACGCAAAAGCATAAGAAAAATGGGGTTGGTGGTTTGTAATTATGAGGTTCCTTGGAGGCACTGATCAATGCTAATCAATGCTCTAATCAAAGCACCCTGAGCAGATTAAGGCTCCAACCTTATGCCTCCAATGCACTTGGGAGATGTGGCTGCACTGCCTCTGCAACGTTCTGCTTGAGTTTGGGGGGTTTTAGAGTATGGCTGTAACAGAATAAGGGCTCTTTAGATGTAGATCCAAACCTCTCTGGTGGCTGAGGGCAATATTTTGTGATGTCCATCAGTAGTAGCCAGCATTTTAACTAATGGTGCCCTTCAGGGCAGAGCAGCAGCACACACATCATGCATTTCAGTGCTACTGCTCTTTCCCATAGGTACATGTATTCCTGTTCTGGATGCCACATGGGTTCTGCTCCTCCTCAGCCACCAGATGGGGAGGGGAAGAGCTCAGACCCTGGAGCACATCCTTGCCCCCGCAGGGAAGGCAGCAGAGTTTGGAAATCCCAGGCTGAGAAGCCAAGGGAGGCAGCATCCATCATTCCTGCATCTGAGAGCCACCTTCAGTATGTTTTCTCTGTCCTGCTGCAGCCAAAACACTCCTCAGTGCAACCCAGTGGGAAGTGGGGAGAGCCAGGAAGAGTAGGGTTTGGGAGCTGATTCCATGTCAGATACATCCCCCATGTATCAAAATAGGAAACAAAATTCTTGCAAAGACTGGCTTTTCCTTGAGGAGCTCAGTGTATTACACACACTGCAGCAAGGAGCCAGTCCCATGCCTTCAGACTTCTACAAAGTCCTTTTAATTAACTGGCATTTACACTAAAAAATTCAGATTATTTCCAGGCAGAAGAATTCCACATTATGGAGCTGAAAGTGAAATAAAGAACATTTGTAGGTTGCTAGCTAAATTGTAGAGGCAGTAAAGTTTATGATGGCTGAGAAGGTATTCCTCTATCAGGATCTTATAATTTTATGGATAATACTCTCTAGACAAAAAAAATTTGTCATATTTAGTGTTAGCTCAGAGGGGAGCCTTTCATTTTAAGTCTGCCTTTATAAACTGACTTTTCAGTTATCCAAACACCTGTAATATGTGCTATCTAGATATAAAGAAATTACTTGAAACGTTGTTTGCATTCAAATGGCACCAACTTTCTCCTAAAGAAGATGGCTTAGAGCACACCAGCTCGGAGTGAGATATCAAAGCCTCCTTCAAGCGTGAAGGGAAAAACATAGTAAAGAATTAATCATCAGGAGGCAGCTTCCAGGAGATGTGGATAATGTCCGTCTTTATGTAAGCGTGCATTGTTTCACCCAGAGCAATACACATGTAAACCTGACACAAGACACGTGTCTTGTCACTAAAGCAGAGGATGGTGCTGCCAGAGCCTCTGTACCTTTCCCCACCAACTTCTCCTGCAAGGCTGCAGGCCTGGCCATGAGCTCTTCAGTGACATGAGCATGTCAACAAAATCCTTCCCTGCAGCTGATTAAACAACAAGCACAATGCCCACTGCCATGCAGCCACGGCTCCTGAGCAGTAATAAATGACCCAGTCAGGCTCTTGCTTTTGCATTTCACCTCCAAGGGGGAGAAAAGGAAGAAATATCAGCATCTCATCACAAGGAGCCGGAGTTTTTTCTTTTCCTGAAAAGATGACACCTGTCCTGTAACAGAAAGATCTCCCAAAACAACACAGCATTCAAACGACTCAAAACCACGTAATTTCCAGAAAGTGCCAGCTGTAGTGATGAAGAAGTGAAGTATAAAGAAAAAGGAAGGCTTGTGACTCTACAAAAGCATTGATAGGGAATTTCCACTCGTGGTGATTCATCTTTTTTTCTTTTTTTAATAATTTAGGAGAGGTCACAAAACATTTCCTCAGTTCACAACAGAGATCACAGACATGGCAAGTTCCTGTGAAAGGTCTGAGCTCAAGCATGTACTTCTATCACTCACAAAAAATAGCAGTGAATTTCAGTTTACCTTTTGTTGAATCATCTTCGATCGGTTGTTTGAATAAAGTGATATCCTTAAAAGTGCACAAGAACAAAACCACTTTTTCATGCTCATTTCTTATAGGTGCAATTTGCATGTAGAACCAAACTGGGGTTCCTGGAGCAGAGAAAAAAGTGACATTGGAATGTGACGTAGCACAAACTTTCCCCAGCCCGTAACATTTATACATTATTACAACACACATGTAATTTAGGAGTGTATCTCAATATTTCTGTGTCTTCCAGAGCTTTTCATTTACTTCCTCCAAGGAAAACAACATATTCCCATTTTTAAAGCTTCATTAATCTAACTGGATGATAAGCAGAGACAGGAGGCTATATAAAACTTCATTCTGAAATAAAACATATTTTTCTTCCCCTCTTGCTCTTTTTTTTTTTTTCCAGCATGTCTCACAAACCTTTCACTGAAAGGTAGAAAATCAAGGAAAAAAAATGGGTGGATGGTATCTTTGATTCCCTCTTTACAGAATATGGAGGTATCAAACCCAAAAATGATGGACTATACTGTGAAATGCTTCAAATTTTACGTGACTACATTATTTAAGAGGACCTGAGTTGGACTCTCAATGTCCTATCAGGACAAATCAGATTTTATTTCTTTTTTGTGTTTCACCTCCACCTCCTCACTGCCCTGCCCAGTGCAGCACTCTCCCAGCACAGTTATCTCTACCAAACTTCCAAAATGAAACCAAGTCTTTTTCTAATCCTACCACTCATCAAATAAACAGCCAAAAAAAAGCCGTCGGTGTTGGAGCGGTCAGCTTGGGTTTTGTTTGCACAGGGCTGGTGCTCAGGAGCTGAAACTGATTCCAGGCTGACACACACGTGGCAGTCCCCTACACACAGGCAGGTGTGCTCCACAAGGGGTGAAATCCCAGAACACTTGGAGCAATTTTCTTAGAAACACCCAGTTCCCCTGCAGGGCTGTGGATGTCAGATGTTCTCCATCCAGCAGAGCTCCATCCCTCCCTCCCTCCCTCCCAAACGAGCACCTACACATGCTGCACTACAAATGCCTTCACAGCCAGCTGATTACCTCTGGGATGTGATGTGCTTTCAGCCAGTTGACAGAATGGCTTTTCTCCTGAGCTGCCTGAGAGCTGCCAGGCTGACACAAGTCTCTTGCCCACTGTTATCCCACACGGGCACTGCTGGCCCCCCCAAATCTCCTCTAATGCACCAGGTCTGGGAGCTGTGCCAGGAACTGCAGGATAGATCCCAGAGGGCAAAGAAAACCATTTGGGCTAGGAACTACTGTGGGGAAGGTTAAAACCCACAAGGGTTTATTGAAATTCAACTGGGATTAAACCAGTAACTCACTGCCAGTAAACTGGAGAAGTGGGAGAGATGTGGGACTGCTTTTTGTGATAATTCCAAATCCATTATGCTGATTACTTGATTATCTTAATTCCCAGTTGCTAACCCAAGACAAAAGACTTCTTATAACTACTAAAACAGAGTGCTGCAGCTCTCTGGAGGAATAACTTTCACTCATACCTGGGAATCCATTGGCAGCCTTAGAGAAGCAAGTAGACAAAACACCCTGTACAAGGGTGCTGACAAAAATCAGAGACAGAGGCAAGGTGGCTACTGCTGTAGAAGCAGCAAAATGGGAGAAAGCAGGCAAAGAGGTTTCCTGAGTATTGCCACCTATATATTCATATAGAGACAGAGGCAGGCATATACATATATATGTATGTATGTATATATGCATGCATGCCAAATGTGCTTGGTGAATAGTTGTGTGGTCAGAGGTAAGGACTTTGTAACAATGGAATGCAGAAATGCAGAAGAGAGTTGTAGAAAGCTTTCAGGTCTGAAGCTGGAGCCTGCAAGCTGGGTTAAAACACCAAGGGGAGTGTGAAGTCAGCAGTCGAACAGATGCTGCCAGGGAACATCAGCCCTTAAAGATCATCTCTGTAACACAGGAGAGAAGGATGGAAAAGTAACCTGAAAACCTCAAAATCTCCCTCTGCCAAAAGTAAAAGAGAATGTGTAAAGGAAAAAAAAAAGCCACACTGTGCCACATTATCAAAAATCCACAGCACACCTGGACCTACAGTTTGAAAATGTGGGTGGGAGGGTGCTCTGAAGGCACTGCAGGCCTCATGTAGGTGATGAACAGAAGCCCTTCTACAGAGTAACCACCTTCACTCTGCACAAGTAAATGCATTCCAACATATAACTAATATTTATTTCCTTCTCTGCTCCAATACTCAGCCTGGAGGACAAGCAGGCAGTTCCCTGAAGGACCACCTTCCACAAGGCTCAGAGTATGACAAATGGAAGCAAACCCTGAGCACACCTGCTGCTGAGCTGGAGCCAAGAGGTGAGCATCACTGAGAGGTTGAGGTTCTGGGCTTCGGGTGATGGAGAAGAAAGCTGACAACACATGTTATGGATGGGAAGTGACTCAAGCCCAGAGAGAAATACTGAGTAATCTTCCCTGAAGTCCTTCTGTAATCCTGTATAACTTATGGAAAGTGTAGGCTTGGAGATCTGGGCAAAGGTGAAGATTTTATTAAGGCAACTGCAGCTCAATAAATCTCTGCAGCATCATCAGCAGAGCTCCAGCAGACAACCCACAACCTAAAGCAAAATCATCTGCCTTGTGACGGGAAAGTCACCAAGAAAAGACTTTTCTCTTTTTATACATAAATAAAATAGAAAGGAATTTAATTCAGGCCCATTCTAGAGCAAGAGCTGCCCCAGCAGGTACCAGGAGAAGCCAGGACTGGGGAGAGCACAGGGTCTATGGGATCCCCTTTGGAAATCACATGGACACAGGGCATGGCAGTGCTGGGCACTGCCACCAGCAAAGATACCCAGCACGAGACTGTGCCAGGAAATTCCCCTGATGTGAGGGGGCATCCAGGTGACCTGCACAGGAAACGGGAAGAGAAGCAGAAAATCTGTAGAACAGACACATCCATATGCTTAGGAACCAAAAAGAGGTCATTTGGAGGGCTCCCCTGGGCACCTGCAGGAACAGCTGGACTTCAGAGCTGCTCTGCCTCCTCTCTTTAATTAACATGTTGGCTAAAATGCCTTGATGCAGGTAGAACTGGAGAACTCTACAGGCATTTCCTGCTATTTTAGTGCCCACACAGGAAGATTTAGTCTAAAAAGGGAAAACAGAGGTAAAGCATAAGAGGAGGTGTCCAGAATGCTCCCTTCAATGTCAATAAAGATTTAGGTGAGCTTTCAGTGAAATGGGGCAGTCAGGCACAAGGAGCTCTCTCCTGAAGGACAACATTCCCTTCCCTCAACCACAGCATGCAGGGAAAAGCTCTTGTAATCCCATGCCAGCAACAAACCCCACCCAGGGGGAAGCATGGCCTCAGATTCTGGGCTCCAGGCAGGTGAACCAGGAGGAAAGATCCCCAGCCCCACAGTACCTGCACCCTGGAAAGGGAATTGAGAACCAAACTGCAGAAAACATCTCCATCAGGACTGGTCTTGGACTGCTCTTGGCCACCCACCCAGTCAACTAATTCGGCTCAGAGTAGAGGAACCAGCTTTTCTGGAGCCCGTTTTATCTGAGTTTTGGCTTTCTACCTTGGGAAGATGGTCTGTGCTAGTGGAGGAGGCAGTTCATTTCCTCTGACAACAACAGGAATTGCAACCAGCAGCTCAGCAGATCTGTCCACCCTGCACGAGCCCAGCGTGAGGCCACAGAGCAGCACAGGTTGTGCTCAGAATGTGCTCCAAGATTGGTAAGCCAGCACTGCCCAGGACAGAAAATGTGACAGGAGTGGCTTGTGGTTAGGACAAAACGAGGAAAATCTCTGGTTCTGGCAACTTCCTGCAAACCCAAGGCCACCAAGAAGAAAGAGCAGAGGCCCTGCATCTCACTAAGCTGTGAAAGTCCCTGGTTCTCTAACTAATCCCTGGGCTGTGTGCCAGGCTCAGTACTCTCTCCAGAGTTGGTTTACACCCCATGGAAGGAGCTCGACACTGCTGGGAGCAGCCACTCACAGCAGCCAGGGCCTGGGTTCTCACTTGTGGAGGCATGGGGGAGTTTCCTGAGGGATGTGGGGGAACCTCATTCAGGATTTCTTTTCACTTAACCCAGTCAGTTTCCCTTCAGGGAAACAATCCTCAAAACTAAATATATTTTTGAAAGAAGGAGTCAGACTAGAGACGGCAGAGAACAACTACTATTCTTGGCAATCTGAATGCTTGGCCTGAAAAGAGAGCTCTCTTCTTGAGCTGTGGCAACCAAAATACCTATTTCTTCTCCAAATCTTGCCCCAAATTTACCCATATGTCAAAATGAAAATTTATTTCAGTCTATTACATGCTTTAAATATGCTTTATCACTCCCAGCACCACACACAAATATATATACATACTGTTTTTCTTGTAGAGGAGAATTTCAAAGCAGTTTGACTCATAGTTGTCAAAAGTCTGTCTGACTTTTTCAATGGTCTTCTTGTCTGTCAGTTCACCATACATAAAACTGAAAAAAAAAAAAGATTTCTTTTTCTCTAGACAAGCAACCACATTGTCACAGTCACCTTAAATAGCAAAAGCATTGAAGATGCTATGAACTGTCTTTTCCAAGGCTTAATTATGATTTACACTCCATTTAAATATTTAGAGTGTCACAAGGACACCTACAATAGTGAGTAACCATGACCACCTTCTTACTATAAATGACTGCAAATAAATCCACCATAATGCTTCATTAAGTGCCTTACTGAGTATATCTTTAAGGATATATGGTTAGAAAAAGAGCTGACAGCTTATGAAACCACTCTCCCCACAGCTGCAGGCCATGGTGGTATTGCTGTCAAAACAGAGAAAATTGAACAAAACCTCTAAAATCTCCCAAATTTTTTTCAATCCTCCTGAAAATCCTTCTGGAGGAGGAATGTAAGATACTACAGGTAAAGGCTGCTGGCTGAACCGATGGCTGCAAATCTAATCTTGTCAAGATGCATCTGGGACAACAGGATAATTGGAATTCTTTTACTAAATACCAATACAAATAGACATAGGATTTAAGCAGTGAGGAGCACTGACTGTGATGTGTAGTTATGTCTGCACTACTACCAAACAACCAAATTCATCCTCATTTTCCTTATTGTATACTGCATTTCTTTAATAGTTCACTGGAAAATACTAAAAAGCATTTGGAGACTCACCCCTCTCCAGGCTGAGAATACAAAAATGTAATTTTAACTCTGCTATTTCTTGCCACCCAACCATCTCATCTGGAGGTCAGACCTCCAGCTGGTGTAAGCAAACCCAACCCCTTGACCTTACTTTTGACAGCCTTTGTAAGGAAACAGCCTTTTATTGTCATACTCCCCTGGATTAAAAATAAGTGAAGGCTGCTCTGTGCAAACCCCCAATTACAGAACTGAAAGAAAATGAAACATCAGATAAAAGCTTTCAGACATTTGGATGAATATACTTTTAATTGATCAGACTTTTTTTTTTCCCCCCCATTCTCCTTGTTCACAAACAGTTTAAGCCTCAGCTGAAATCTTCAACAGACAACCCTGAGAATAAGAAAGGGAAAAGCTATCAGCACCTCTGTGGTTTCACTGCAGCTTCTCTTATTGATCAACAGACCTGCAAAGGTTCAATAAACATTTATTTTATGTCTACTGCTCTGAAAGAAACAATAAAACAACACAGCAGTTAGTGGCTCGGCAAGCATTAAAGCACTCAATGAAGGCCAGACCATGAATCTTTCCACAGCCAGCCCAGGGAGGCAATGGAGCTGCTCCCATAAAAAAGTGCTGCCTGTTCTGGGTGATGGAGCATCAGAGCAAGCTGCAACACCTGCATGTCCCTACAGGTGCCTCCTCACTGGTAACACAGGCACAGACATGGATTACGTTGGATGTTAGGAAAAAAATCACTGAAAGGGTGGTCAGGCACTGGAACAGGCTGCCCAGGGATGCTGTGGAATCACCCCTGGAAGTGTTCAAAAAACACACAGACCTGGCACTTGGGAACGAGGCTTGGTGGGGAAGGTGGCAGTGGTGGGGTCGTGGTTGGTCTCCATGACCTCAGAGGTCTTTCCCAACCTGAATGGTTCTGTGATTCTCTAAATTGTTCCCCATGATCTCAGAGGTCTTTCCCAACCTGAATGGTTCTGTGATTCTATAACTTGTTCCCCATGATCTCAGAGGTCTTTCCCAACCCAAATGGTTCTGTGATTCTCTAAATTGCTCTCCATGACCTCAGAGGTCTTTCCCAACACAAATGGTTCTCTGATTCTCTAAATGGCAATGCAGAACTGCCACCTTTGGGACAGAGCTGCAAAGGAGATGCCACGACAGCAGCTGATGGCACAAGATGGTTTAACCCAGGCACGAGGCTTCATTACTGTGCTGATTATCATTAACATGCACAGCTGTCTCCAGGACATGCAAAACACAGCTTACTGCTTGTGTTCAAATGACCTGCCTTTGTCTCCCCATTTCAGCTGATAACCTTTTATATATTTATACAAGTTGGCAACAAAAAAGTTGATTTTTTTTAACCTATGCCTTTTGTAACGCACTGATGCATCTCTTTTTTGTTTTCTTGAGACTTAAAACAACGTTTCTCATAGCCCTGAAGGAAAAAATAGCAAGAATTTGTTGAAGTGCTTGATTTTACATGACTTATAATACAGAAAGTCATCATTAATTAGTGTTAAAATGACAAATCCTACTTGATGATGAGAGGTGGACGATACCAGTTAGTGCTGCAGAACATGATCAATCAACTTTATGTATTAAATTACAGGCAGCTTATTGTTGCAGTAAACCTTTAATGCTCAAATCTCATGTTATATTCACACATAAAGAGACATTTTAAAGGCTTCTGGAACAATAAAAACATTTTTGAGAAGGCAATTTTTAACAGCACCAAAAGAACCTCAGAGCCTTTCACTGTACAAGTTATATAAGCTTTTTGCTTATCACAGGTTTAATTTAATTTAGTCTGTCCTATTTTGTACACATGGAGGGACTCCTACTTCTTCAGTCAATCACTCTGTCTTTTTCTGCCTCACATTTTTTTGTTATTTAGTGCTTGTCAAATGCCTTGAGTGCAAACTTTACAAGACATAAATATCAAAACCACTCTGCTACTGGGAATCTTACTACATAGAAAACACACTTATCAAAGACAAGCAAGACTTGCTGAAACACACAGAGAAATGCACAGTCTTAGATATCTTCTCCACCTCTAAAACAGACCAGTTGTCATTTAAGATGCCTGGGCTCCCTCCTCCCTCTTAAAGCATCTCTTGGCACAGAAAAGCCTCATCTGAAGTTCCACATTGTGCTCCTCTGTCCTTTGCCAGGATGCAGAGCAGCAGCATCAGAGCAGGTCTGGGTTTGCAGGGCAGTTTGAGAGGAGTTACCCAGGAAAAGTGAAGCACAGAAGACATCTGACCCTATACCCACTTTACAGCTCTCTTCATCCAAAAGCGTTCAGGGCATCAGTGGCAAGAGACAAACATGCAGCCAGGAGGAACAGCAAACAACAGATACACATGAATAGCTCCAAAACTCTGCAAGGCGAAGAGCAGACACCACTTCTGAGGTGCAGCTCCCATTGGCATCCTCAGTGAGGCTTCTTTGCCCAGCTTTGGCACTGCAAGGGCACACAAAAGCCAGGCCACAGAGGTGCCATCTCAGAACCAAACCTAACTTCTGTCAAGCCCAGCTGTACCCACCATGCATAATCCCATTTCTTTGAGCACAGTGGGAGTTTTGCCATTAGCTTCACCAGAGCCAGGATTTCCCTCACAGACTGTTTTTTAATCCCACTTGTCAGGGCAGTAAATCGAAACACAGGAGAGCAGAGATGCTGACCAAGGGTTTCAGTGGGAACAGTGGCTCTGAAAATCTCATGTGCAAGGAAAGGCAAGCAAAGCAAAGCCTGGAGGGAATGCCAGGTGTCAAATGCCAGGCTAGGCCCATTAAAGGGTGCCTGCTCTTCCAAAGGCATGATGAAATCGCAAAGCTTAACTGAAAAGCAGCAATATTTAGAAAACACTGATATAACTTGCAACATTAAACTGCATTTTAGTGTTTGACCACTGTTTATTCTTTCGATGTGTTCATGAAGACACACGTGGCCATGTCTGTGGACAACTGGGCATAAAACCAGTGGTTTTCCTGGCTACCTACTGAAGCACCTCCAGGCAGGGCTATTTTTTTGGTTAAACAGAGGTTAGAGGCATCTCAGTCACACATGTCCAATTCCTCCTGGACTGTTGGCTCACTTTCACCTGGCACAGCAGATCAAAGTTCTTCCACCTAAAAATTCTATGCATTTTAGCACTCATTTATACCAATTACTCTATATATCACTCCAAGCTACACATGCAGTTTTGGGTGCCAGGTGAGCTCAGGAAAAACACATACCAACTCCCATCACCCAATATAGCCCAACTTCCATGTACAGTGTGCTTTTTATATAGTGCCTGTGAAACTAAGGAGACTGGCACTTAGATTTTTAAGTCATTTTCCTGCCAGTGGGCATATTGTTGGTAATTAAAAAGATGAGAGAAGTGCAAAATCAAAGGAATTACCAGCCTGTCACAGGACTAACTCATTGCCTGAGCTGGAACAAAAATCACTCACACCTCCAGTGCCTTCAGTTGATCCACTCCTCCCTGTGATCTCTATCAGGCAAGACCACCTGAGACTCAAAATCACAGAATCACAGAATTATTTAGGTTGGCAAAGACCTTTAAGATCATCGAATCCAACTATCAACCCAACACTGTCAAGTCCATCACTAAACCATGTCCATGAGTGCCACACCTACATGGCATATGAACAGTCCCAATGCAGGGGATGGGGTGGAAAAGAGAATCTAGTGAATACTCACTGGACCACTAGGAGAAAAGTGTGGCTGAAAGATGATTTTGAGGCACTTATACCCTGAGGCAAACTGACCAAACACTGCAATATTTACAAATTGTCCTTTATCACACTCGTGGTCAGTAATAAAAACAACTTGAACCAGGGGGTAGATTTACATCATTTGTATCTGTATATTTAACTTGTCTGGATTTTTAGCACTGAAAAGAAGAACTGAAAAAGCAGAACTTCCAAAACCTGCAGTAAGGGTGTGGCACCACAGCACTCTTAGCCCAGAGCACTTTTCTTAGAGCAGTAAAACAAAGATTGCATATAAAGAAAATTTTATATATAACATAACGTAATGTGGGCAAAACTGGACTGGGAGCCTGACTCAGAAAACACTATAAATAATAGCCCCAGATATCAAAAAAACCACCAAGGACATTCTGCTGAGTAGTCTAAGCAGGCACCACTGGCCTTTAAGGCAAATCATCTCCATATCTCTCATAGGAGCAGCTCCAACTGCTCTGGAAGGCTTGGAAGCACCTTGCTCTGGAAGGCTACCTGTTCCACGTTAACTGTGCTGAAAATCTGACCAGCTCTCACTTAATCTGAAATCTGTCCAGCTCTCTCACATCTGGAATGTCTCCAAACACAGAAGGAACATCACACTGCACATGTAACTCATAGAATCCCTGAATGCTTTGGGTTGGAAGGGACCTTACAGGACATTGCATCCCAACCCCCTGCCATGGGCAGGGACACCTTCCACCAGATCAGTTTGCTCAAAGCCCCATCCAACCTGTCCAAGAGCCAGACACAACAGTGTTGGTCATGCTTTGACTGTAGAGAGGGCTCCCCTCACAATCCAGAGGGGATCTAGAATGAAGATGAAAGAGAAAAAAAAATCTTTGCTACCAATCCCATTTCCCACAATAATTCCTCCTCGAATTACATGATTTCCCTGAATGACCTGTTTGAATGTAGTCAAAACAGGATCCTTATAAATGGTAACAGGAGATTATCACATTCAAAACAAGCACCCAGGTGGAATAAATATTTTGGTCCCCTCAATATTTGAAGCACATGCGCCTCATTATCAGACAGGAATTGCTAAACTTTCCCTTCCTCAACAATTTCCTACAATCCCATTCTGTATTTGTCATTATTTTAATGTGCACAGGCTATAAAAGTGTTGGCTCACAGCACACATAGAAGATTCAATGCAGAGGATGGCAGAGAGCAAAGGGGCAAGTGTGTATTGTTGCCCTTCTCCGACCTTAAAATTAAAACCAAAACACAGTTTATGGGGAAAAGGGGTTGTTACCTCAGTGTTTATTTCAGGATCTTTGGGTACAGCACTTCATCGAGGTGGAATGTTCCAAAAATGCATGCACACTGTCACACTGAAATACACACAATTACAGGCCTTGCAAAATTAGCATATTTATCAAAGATTCTCTAATGAGAGGCTCCAGTGAACTCTCTATTTTGAGAAACTTTCTCCCTGGATGGGCCTATCTGAGTTTACAAAATGTGTTCTGGAGAGGCCCTTGGTGTCTGGGGCTCCCAGGATGTTTGCTCTCCTGGTTGAACAGTGCCGTGGGGCTGAGCTGAGTTATCAGCCTTGGGAAGTTACAAGTGTGGGGCTAAAAGCACTGAGAATACATAAAACTATAAGAGAGTATGTAAGAGGGGTATAAAAGAAAAAGCAAAAAATCATTCTGGCATCCTATGTATCTCCAGAGAAGCTGTGATGAGGCTGCCTCCTTCCTTCCCCACGGAGTGTATTGACTCTGTTGCTACTGTGTGAATGAGTATTTCACTTCAACAGCACGTGCCCATCTCCTGCCTCTTGCCCCTGAGAGGACATTTGGCTGCACAGAGCAATCCTAGATCTTGCTTCTTCCTCCTGTTCCCTGCAGATGAGAGCAGTGACCACCCATCAGCACGTGATGCTTTCTGGAGAAAGCAGTGACTGCCATCCAGGGACAGCTGAAACATCAGCTGATCACCAGTGCAGGGCAGCATCATCTCCCAGAAATCATCCCTGTAGATCACAGAACCACAGGTTTGGGTTGAAAGGGACTTTAAAGATCCCCTGTTGCCAAACCCCCAGGCAAGGGCAGGGACACCTTCCACCAGACCAGGTTGTTCAAAGCCCCACCCAGCCCGGCCTTGAACACTTCCAGCTATTCCATCCTCTGTCCCCAGTGCCTGGAATGGGTCACTCCCTGAAGCCAGAAAGGGAAAACCTACTCAAACTTGTATCTCAGCCCTCCCCTCTTGCCTCTGTCCCTCATTTGCTTTGCTTGCACACACATTCACACACATCAGGGAGCCAGTCCTTCCCCAAAAGCATCTCTTTTTAAAGGATGCAGCAGGCAGAGCACAAATGCACGTCCAGACACAAATCACAGCTGCTCGCTCCTGAAAGACCACCAATAAAAGAAAAAAGCCACGAAGCTGCAATGTTTAGAGTAAATATATCAGCATCTTAATCACTCTCTTGGGGATAAAGATGCACTTTGTGCATTACTGGGCTCTGTGTGTGCTTAACAGCAGGGGCCAGCAGTGGCTACAGAACAGCAGAACTCAGAACAATCTAGCAAAAGTGCCTTTGAACTATATTACCTAAAACCCCACACTCTTTACTGAATCATTAGCTAGAGTATATTCTCACCAGCACTAGCCAGGATGAATTTCAAGGTGCTTTATCATGTGTAAGCACTGTGTAAGTCACCAGTTTCATCCATTTAAAGCCTGTTTTAAGACTTCGACATCTGCAAACAGTGCCTTGCTTTCATCAACCCTTTCTCCCAAAACCTCACCATTCTTCCCAGCAGATTAAAAGTTTTCAAGTGCACCAAGTGGCAGCAAACCCACGGTGGGCATACCTGCAGGTGCTGCTCTTCTGCATGACGTCAGCTCGGTGGTATCCAGAGAGTTTACAAAATCCGTCATTACTGTAAACTACAGGCCAGTCCACAATCTGGGCGTTTCCCAACAGAAAACTGGATTCTGGAAGGACAAAGAGCAAAAGAGAGAAAGGGCTGCTGTCAGTGGCAAAGTACAATGAAATCCTCCTTGTGTTACACGGCAGATGCAGAGTTATTCATGGCAGCAACTTCTATCGTGATGCTCCAGAGGGAACTGAAATCCAAACGGACACCTGCAAAAATTTTGTGATCAAATAGGACAGCTCCTGGTAATGCAAGTAGCTTCCTACATCCCAAAGTACCAATATAAGCCCCAATGCTTTAACAATTTAGAAAGCATTCATTTATTCACAACATCTGGGCAAGATACTGTGGTTTATTTTTATTTTTTACCTATCTTGAAAGCAATGTTAAATTAACTTGCAAACCGAGTTTTAAATGCTGACTTGTATGCCTGCCCAAAGCTGATAAGTAATCTTGAGATAAGTAATTTTTTATTTCCTGGCAGGTCTGAGTCTGTTTTGCAGGGGACAGCCAGCATCCCTGGGATGAGGGACAGAGTGCCAGAGTGCTGGGGAAGGGTGAGTTGCACCCACCACATTCTCAAAGTACATCACATCTCAGAGCTTGGATATTACGTGGCCCACATGGAAATTTTGCACAATCTGGGAGCTGTTGGGTGCCAAAAGGACTTCAGATGATCCAGAACAGGTACCTGAAGGGCTTACAAGAGATCTGGAGAGGGAATTTTGATAGTGGCACAGAATAGGCAAGGACAGGCACAGATAGGACAAGGGGGAATGGCTTCAAAATTAGAGAGGGCAGGCTTAGATTAGATTTTGGTCAAAAATTCTTTACTGTGAGGGTGCTGAGGCACTGGACCAAGTTACCCAGAGAAGCTGGATAATTTGGAATTCTTCAAGGCCAGGTTGGGATAGGGCTTTGAGCAACCTGGTCTGGTGGAAGGTGGCCTTTAAGGTCCCCTCCAGCTCAAACCATTCTATGATTCTAAGAATTTCAGTGCCAGTCAACTAAAAATACAAATAGGTGGGTTTGGCACATCCTGATTAACATGCACCCATTGCTGTAAATACAAAATATGGGCAGGGAGTATTTCTAGGAGGCTGAACTCAGGTTTAAATATCGCTTCAATCATCTGTTCTTTCAGTCAGTGCTTATAGTTTATATGCATGGACTGGCACCAACACATTATGAGTTAGTCCTAAAATAGTTTAATTCTTCCATCCCTGCTGTTAGCAAGGCATTTCCAAAGAAAGGAAATACCCATTTTGCTTAAACACAGTGTTGTAGGGATTTTATGTTCATTGATGCTGTAAACATTCCTGAAATTTTTTTTTCAGAAATAATACTTTCACTTAGCAGAGGCTTTAAAATTGTAGTCCATGGTAATCTTCAGTGTTTTCTTTACTTTTACTGTTAGTTTTTAATTTATTTTCACTACAGCTGTGGAACTATGTGATCCCATTCACTGGTGATAAGAAGCTATTAAAATATAACTATTAACAATCATTGATATATAAAAATTATAGGAAATGTTCCTTTCAGCTCTTCTTGTGGGGAAAAAAATAAGGATGTTTTTACAAATTTTCCTCATAATAGCCACAGAATGGCTATGACAACAACAGGCATTTCCTCAGGTGTGCACACTGATTTTAACATAAAAGTGACACTGCATCTGCATGAGTTACACATGCCCTACTCAGAGTGTTTATAACTGTGACTGGATTGTACATTCTGCAAATATTAATCTATTGAGTAAGGAACATGTACTAATAAAACCCAGTATTTTTATCTTTTTTCCTTATGAGCATGCATTTTGAAAAAAATAATCTGGAGATTATTGGATTTTCTACAGAAAAGCAGATTTTAAAACATTTAAAGAAGAAATAGAAGTTTAGATTTTGTGAAATCTTAACACTTTTAAGCTCAAGCCATTTATTCAGATCCATCACAAATATGCTTTAAGCCTAAATGTCAACTTCAAAAATTTGCTTTCCTGCCCACAGGAAGATGCCCTCGCTACAAGCAGCAGGAGACACGGAGTAAAGCCTGAGCATTACACAAAATACCCCTGGATTCCCACAGCCCTTTCTGCTGGGACTCAGCCCAGCTCAGGGGGCATCCAAAACCCCTGGGGACCAAAGGGTTTGCTGGAGCTCATCTCATTGTACTGATGTTCCCCCCACACCTGCATCTCCTCTGATGCCTAAAGATTTTTTTTAGCTTTTTATATACTTTCATACGTTTGTAGCCTTGTAGATTTTTAATATATGGTCATATACTTTCTAGTACTTCTCCTGCCCTTTCTCATAACAAGCTAACCCTTTTCCAGCACGTTCTTGAAATTCTGTTTAGTCTTATAGTTCAGAAGACAATTTCTGATAAGGACATTTTGTTTTCCACCAGAACCTGAGACAAAACAACAAAAGAGGGCAAAGAAGCCCCTGGACCAACTCCACAGGGCTGACCCAAGGGAGGATAACTGATTTCCTATTGGATTCACTGGCTAGATATACTAATTAATCAACCTTACAAAAATTGTAGAAATCCTTGTTAACGTGTGCACAGAGCTGTATTTGCACACCTGAAAGCTTCCATTAAAGAGTTGATTTCATCTTACCACTTTAACACTGTTGCAAGGTTTTTTTTTCCTTTTGTCATTAGGCAGCACCTCCAGTTTGGAAAAGGGGAGACACCCCCAGCACCCCCAAACCCACCAGGCTCTCCCCATGGTTGCCACCCCATCACTACCACACCCCAGAAGCTGTAGACGCCAGGAGCTTCAGCAATTCCTAATTTCCCATCCCACAGGGAAACGACCCAAGGTTGCAAGTCCTCGGGTTAGACTTGGAAAGATTTGTCTTTGTAGAACCCATCCTTGACCAAAATTCTGCTTGCAAGTCTCGACACAGAGGGCACAGCCTGGCAATGATGCACTCAGGGATGCTCTGCACATCCCTGAGCTCCCCAGAGGGCCTCAGTCCAAAAGCAAATCACCCTCCTGCAAAGCCTCCCCATCCGCAGGCACAAACTCGATTGTGTATTGCCACCACGTCACTGCTTCAGGACACAGAGCACACAGCAGAAGATATGTGGTGCAGCCAGACAAACAGCATTTAATGGTTGTCTTCTATAGATTTTATACTTCTTTGCACCAGAGGGCCTCAAAATACTTAATAAGGCGTTTACCAAACTGATCAAATCCACAAGAAATTTGGGAGGGGACAAAACCTAAAGCCAAGCTGTTGATAAATTGTTGTGGGTTTGTTTTGGTTTTTCTTTTAAATCCCATAAATATTGTGAGGAAAAAAGACACTCAAAATATCTTGGTAGATATTAGTATTTTTAATTTTTAAGGTTAGATCAGATCCATATTAGAAACTTGACCAGATATTAGAAGGTGTCTTCTTTTTTCCCCTTGAATTTTCCGTTACTTAATTGACTTTTGTTTTCACCTTTGTCTCCTAAGCAAGTAAAGCTTATTCATCCATGCTCAGCACAGGAACACGAATCATAGAATCTTTTAGGTTGGAAAAGACCTCCAAGATGATTGAGCCCAACTGCAAACCCAGCACTGCCAGGTCCACTACCAATATCTGTATATATATGTGTGTGTGTGTGTGTGTGTCCAATTCCAGATGAAGCAAAATCTTGAATCAGTGTTTCTTGTTAGAGATCAATAAATCCAACTGCGGGCACAAAGCCACAGGAATCCATGTTTCATTAATGCTGCTGCCCCCTGAGCAACTTGATAAAATTGAAGGAAGAGCAGGTCAGTGTCTGACCCTTGGGTTTTATTGTGAACCCAAATCTCAGTATCCACAGGACTCTCTGTATTTAACCTACCCTGTATTTTATCAGGAGTCATGTTATTTTCTTCAACCAAGACACAACTAATTCTTCCCAATTTCTACAGTTACAGATCCTAAGTCCAAGCAGATTAAATTCTAAATCAGCCAGTCCATACCCAGCTGTAAAAATCCAAGCTGTGTACTGGATGAGAGGACACTTTGACAGAACCTTATAATTTTATAAAATCATGCCATCACCACTATCTACTCATTGAAAGCCCATTCTGCAGTTCTCTCAAATGAGGATGGACCCACAGCCACTCCTGGACTAAATCCACCTGCATGCCTGACTTCTGTATTTCTACAGTTCAGATTCACAATTTCCTGGCTAAGAAAGGTCATCACAGTTGCCTCTTTTATTATGATTTCCACGAGTCTATGGCAAATTCCACTCTGTCCAATTTCCAGTTGTCTACCTGAACAAGGTGTAAGGGTTGGAAAAAACTTTATTTTCTCTCCATCTCTGGTTGCCAAAGGGCAGCCAAGAATGGAGCTGTTCAGACTCCCTGCATGGGAGAGGCAACCTCTCCTTCCCTGCTCAAGTCTTCAACAGATGAAAGGGGTGTTTTGTGCCTTCTTCAGAAAAAAAGCAAAGGAGACAATAAAAGGTGTGGAAATGGCCATGTGATGGGCATGGCAAGGACACCAGCACTGGGATCTCCACAGCTGTATTCCCATTGGATCCAATATATAAAAGCTAGATTCTGCAAGCAAGTCTTTTGAAAGAATATGTTATATTGGAGGTATTCTCAGTAACAAGTGTTTCTTAAGAGAGCTTAGTAACTAATAACTGGACATCACTGAATCCAGCCACTACACCTACACCAGAACACAACAAATTTACTTTAATAATGTCACAACTTCACGGAAAGATCACAACAGGGATTGCTGAGGATAGCCAAAGTTACAAATGGCAGTGCCTGAATACAGCTCACATTCTGCTGTAAGGTGCTGCAAACTAAAACCTGTGCAGTCTCCATGCTGAGGCCCAGAAAGGAAAATCTTCTCTCTCCAGGTACAGCAATTCTGAATCTCACAAGTATTTTAGTACAGAGGCTGGGAACTTCCCCACTGGTCAGCGAGACCCTGGTCACTGCTGAAAGCAGGACAGAAACTCTGACAGGCACTGCTCTGATCCAGAACATGGAGAAACTCCAGGAAACTGGGATCCAGATGACTGTGGTGTGGTCTCTTGTACTCTGAAAACTCATGGAAACATCTACATGCAGCTAATTTCAAAACTCACACGATGTTTGTTCTGAAATCTCTGGTGATGTCTTCATCCTTCCTGGATTTCTCTGATGCAATGACGTCTACCTCGCACTTCCTTACAGGTTAAAGATCAATTTTTATTATTTCTAAGCTTGTCTTGATGTCATTGCCTCCACCAACCATCTTCTGCAGCCATTCTCCTTTCTGATGGACTGTAGAGAGCCCAAATCACAACTCTGCAGGCTGTGTATGCTCCTTGACCAGACACCTCCAAACACCAGAGTCTGTCTGCGAGGAAAGCAGGGTCTGCCAGCAGACTCCTCTGTCTCAGAGTTGCCAGATTCCTCTTAGGAAGGCAGCAAGCTTTTTATTAGCTAATATAACCCTCCTATTTACAAGGTTTAATGCTGATGGCAAGGAAATAGGGTATTAGAGGCATACAGTCAGCAAAACTTCAGGCTGGAAAACACAATTGAGGAAAACAGTTTTTTTAAAAGGCACTGCATTTGCTGTTGCCACACTTCTATTTTGTAAAAAGGCTCTTTTGTATGAAGGCAGCCTATGCTGTAGAGCAGCAAGCCTTTAATCTTACTCTATCTTGCAGCAGCTAGCACTCAACACAGTGCTGAGCCTTGTGTTTGTTATTAAAACAAAATAAAAACACCACAGTGTGCGAGCGATTTTTTTTTTTAACTAACAAAATGCCCAAAGCAGTGTAAAATTCATGTTATGTAATGACAGGAGAGCAAGAACAGCTAAATCATTCCAGGAGATATGCTTAACCAAGTGAGAAACGTTGTCTCTAATTGTCTTTTGTCAAGCATGCTTGGGTACCACTTGTAACCAAAATTTTAAACCACCATTTTTGAGAATTCCATCTCTTCTCGAGGAAGCAGGAAACTGACCTTTTTTAGAAAGGTCACCACTTAAAAGATGCTGTAAAGAAAATAAAGTAGTAGCAGAACACAAACAACAATAATGATTATAATAACAAAAACATCACATCTATAATAACAAAAAGAAGCCACATTTCCATCTAGGAACAAATTCCTACCTCTAACAACTTTACACAGAGCTGTCCTTCAGAATTACCACCCTTCCACTGCAGGGGAAAGGCAGCCCAGACCTCAGAGGGGCTGTGAGAAATCTGGAAATTGCCCTTTTTTGCTAATATAAAAGCCCCAAACCACTTCAGCTGCTGTCAGCTGATTCTCCTCATAACTGCACAGGGTCAGCACATTGCTGCAGACTTGTTTAGAGCATCTTGGAAAACTGGTGGTGCTCCTCTGTGTGTGTACTCAGGAGGGGTGTCCAAAAAAAGTTCTTTTTTTTATGTTTTCTTAGCTTTCCTGAGCCAAGAGGTCTTGGCCCTGACGGTACCTGGTGCTGTCTGTGGTGACTCCAACCACATGCTCAAGATGTGCTGCGTCCCCATGGAATACAGATGAAGATCCTAAGCCCTTTTGGAGGGCACAGCACTCTGAAATCTGCCTCAACAGGCACCAACATCCCTCCAGCTCTGGGGTCAGCTGCACATAAACCTCTTTTCTTGAAGCAGCAAGCGCCACCAGCACTTTGTACTCCTGTCTGTAAAACCACTGTGCTGTTTTCTAACAAAGCTATAATTTCCCCAGTGTCTTTAAAGCATGCAAAACATCAGTGTCATCCAATTTACCCAGTACATTAAATGTTGCTTGCCTGAAAAAAAAAAACTCTCAGAGGACCAACTCTTTACGTCACCTTTCTGTGCCAGTGTTGTCTTTATTTAATACTCATATTATGAGGATGCAACGAGGGCTGAACACAGAGCAAGGTGTCACCACACTGACTGTGCTGAAATTATCCACTTCTTGCCCAAAAAACGTGCTCCTCAAATAAAACAGAAGACGAATAATCCAGCACTGGCTGAAATATTAAATCCACATGTAAGTCACTCAGCTGGGAACACAGCAGCTTTCAGCAATTTAGCAAGCGAGCTCCAGAAGAAAAATAAGAGTCTGCCTGAAATTTACCTCCTGAAAGCTCAGAAAATAAACTGTAATCACCTGGAATGTGGAAGCTCACAAACAGCCCCTGCCTTTACTGTGGCACAGCACTGACCCCAGGAAGAGCTCTGAGGCAATAAGGACGTGAGAGCATCTCTATGAATTACCTGAAAAATGACATTTCATACCATTCTGATCACGGTTTCTCCCCCACACATCCATTCATCCTAGAATTAAACTAACACTCACCTATCCTGGTTATTGTCCAAATGCCACTGCTGAATCTGCTCTCTATTAAAATTATACAGAGCACAACATAGATGTACTGGGACTGAATTTAAACTGGAGCGTGCTGCAGCTCTCACTCAAGGCATACAGGCACCCTCGGGGAGAGCCAGAATCCAGACCTCCAGCTTTATACAAATGAGAGTGCTGGCTTCACATTCCCAGAGGAGAAAATTGTGGTAACAGGAGCTGCTCAGACACGGGGCTCCTCTTGCAAACACCGAGCCTGCAGTGAGTCCTGGCTGCAGTTCCACAGAGCCTGGCTGCTTCTCAAAAAAAAACCTGTTTGGGCAGAAAGTGTGCTGCTGTCCTGTGCTCTCCTCTCTGTGCCAGGGGCTGAAGCAAGGCTTGCAACAGGACTGATCCCAGAACCCCTCCCGGGTGTGGAGTCAGGCCCTGGCCACTTGGGATACCCAGGGCTTAGCATTGACAATAGCCAGCCCCCTGAGTCTGCTGATTAAACAAGTATTGACCTTTTTTTTTTATCTGAAAAGCAGATTATTAGAGTTCCCACTCCAAAATCTTCTATTATTTAATGTTATCAAATCAGAAAATCCTATTTCCTTGAGCTATCCAAGAGAATAACTCAAAATCCCAGTTCACCACCAGACAGCATCCTGTAAAACAGACTAATTAAATGTATTTCCACTTCCCGACATTATTCATTGGCTGTATACTCCTGCATATACTCCTGTAATAAGAAAATCAGACCGTTTCCTCAAAAAAAAAAATCATCAATTTAATTTTCTTCCTTCTCTCGGGTTTCAACATCAACCTGGGAATGCAGCAACTCTTGCAGTGACCTCTTGTGGCAAGGGCTCAGCAGCACTCAAGCTTCCCTCAAAAGGAAAGGATACGTCTCCCATCAGCCACAGAACAGAAGAAAAGAAAAAAAAATAAGAATAAAATAAAGTAAGAATAAAATACATTAAGAATAAAATGAGGAGAGGAGAGGAGAGGAGAGGAGAGGAGAGAAGAGAAGAGAAGAGAAGAGAAGAGAAGAGAAGAGAAGAGAAGAGAAGAGAAGAGAAGAGAAGAGAAGAGAAGAGAAGAGAAGAGAAGAGAAGAGAAGAGAAGAGAAGAGAAGAGAAGAGGAGAAGAGGCAGACCCCCAACTAGAAATAAGACCACAAAGCATCTGATCACATCTCAAGGAAATCCACCTTCTCCTTTAGTAAACAATATGGCATTCTTTAAGTTTCTAAATGAATAAAATGGGACAGAGCTTCCATAACTATTTTTTAAAGTAAAAATAAACATTTTAGACCATGCAGAACGCCCCCAATTTCAGCAGCAGTCAGATATACTTAAATCATCTGCACTCAGCGAGCCCACTTGAAAAGAAAGGAAAACAGGGCGTCTGCAATTGAAAACTCCTCACATATGTCATCTAGTAATGCTTGTCGGTGTAAAAATCCACTTTGCATTGATTTATGTGTCAGCAAGCACCCTGCAGTCACAGAAACTGCAGAAGGAACCCTGTGCCTTCGAATGCCAAAGAAAGCCCTAATGACATGAGCTCCTTGGTCATCCCTTCAGTAACTTCTGAGCTGAACTGGAGGATGGAAACTTTCACCCCACAGTGCATCCTGCTTTTATGCAGGGATTTAGGGAACTGATGAGCTCTGCATTCTTCTCAGAGGATCCCAAGTGACAGACATCCACTAAACTTGAAGTACTTTGCTTTGAAGAGCTTTCTCTCTGCAGCATGTGTGATTTAATTGGGACCAGATGAAAATGCATCTCGTTTTAATATAGGGGAGAGAAGCCCACATGTATCATGTCCCATGTCCCTTCCTGTAACACAGGAACCCTACACAAGCTAGTAAGAACAGAAGATACAAGAGCCACTTATTTTATTTGTAAGATCAGTGGAATAAAAATTAAACAGATGTGACATTTGTTTCCCCCCACTTTCTAGATAACCTGCCTCAACAACAGTCACCTGTGAACAGGGCTGATCCTTCCACCCATCAGTCACAGGTACCCAGCAAGGCATAAAGGTCTGTGTGAAGGAACTGCTTTTTAGGAACATGGCATAAGGCTGAAAAACACCAGGAATTAAATATTAGGTTCATTAAAACTCATGCTGAAATTCCCATGTAGGCCTTACAGAGCTAAGATTTCATCCTGGTGTCAAAATGCATTTGTGAAAGACCCACTTTCATGAGGAAGCTTCTGAGAGTTATTGCAACAGAAACAACATCCAATAATGATGACTCTTACCATGTAGATAAGATTATATATAGTTTTTCGCTAAATTCATCCCCTCTTCCAAACTGTTAGCAGTCTTTGTTGCAGATTGCTGCCAAGTCCCAGAGTTACCCTTTCCACAAATTCATGCTCTACCACAAAAGCAAATTATGCTGTTAACATATACTTAATTTTTTTGCTGATACAATTTGTGAAGGCAAGGCAGACATGCGTGGCTCAACTCGCTGGATGACTCTGCCATGAATCCCAGTCCTGATCTGGAGACTTGCCGAATTCTGTACCCTCTGCACTTCCACAATGCTGAGCAGAGGTCAGTACCAGTAGGAGCTCTGAATGCACTGAAGAAGTGGACAATAATATCAGTAATAATGGGCACAGACTGCTGAGAACATCTTGGGAGAGAACATTGCCCTTAGGATCATCCTTATTAAACGTCCCAAATACTAATGGCAGTAAAAGGCAGTCACCTTAATGTGATTTAGCTCAGTGCTCTCACAAAACACCTCTTTTTTAAGCACAGCAAAACACCTGGTGCTCTCAAGATCTAGGGCAGAGCCAAGGCTCTAGTGAGATCGTATCAAATCTTTGTGAGCCTGAGATAAGCCTCCATGTATTTTCACTGTGCTTTAAAAGAAGGGGAAAAAAGAGATTGCAGAGAGTGCACTGAGATTACCCTGAAGACAGGTCTGTGTGTCCTCAGGGCTTGTCCCTTTTACCAACCACAGCAGCCCTAAGGACAGACCCCACTGCTACCCATGGGCTTTGGCTCTCCTCAAGTGGAGCTCAGCTGTGGTGTGGGCAAAGAACCTTCAAAGCAGAGGCTGCCCTGCACCACCCCATGTGTTGAGAAGCACCTGCAACCTGGGATGCTGCCCAAACACCAAAGTACAACACTTAAACACTTAAAAAACCCCACAAGCTCCAGGGTGCAAAGCCGTCTCCAAAAGAGACCTTGCCCAGGCGACACCGTGGGACCTCTCCATCGCTTTGAGAGCTGCTCCGTCCTTCCCAAACACACTGGCTGGGACAGGGGCATCCAGCAGGGCAGTCCTGCTCTCCCACTCTCCAACACAGAGGGCACAGAGCCACAGCCACCCAACCTCACGGCCACCCCACTCCCAGCCACCCTGCTCCTTTCTGCTCAGCTCCTTGGCGCTTTGCTCCTGGCTGCACACCGAGAGTGCTTCTCCCACAATGATTTAACCTGATGAGCAGCCAAACCTGGGGTAAAATGGAAGGGTTCACAACATTCCTAAAGAGAAAGTTCCCAAATAATGCTGAAAATTCAATATATGATTGCTTTTAACACCAGGCTCGACACCACACCAAGCCTGCACACCATGTTCCTGCTACACCCGCTCCCAGTCCTGACTTTCCACATTTTAAAATTATTACAATTCTGCCTATAAATTTTGTTATTAGGATCCATCTCTGGTAACTCTGAGTAATTTGTCTCCATCTGCACTTCATTTTGAAGCCATTGCTTCCATTTCACCTGAAGAGCCTATCTGCTGAAATACCTGCCTGATTTTTTCCAGCAGTACCCGTAGCTTAATAGAAGTTATTACCTCTATCTACACACCTTCTCTTGGTTGTTAAGAAAGGATTTATGATCAAGGAGTGCAATGGGACTGCGTAAATGTGACAAATCTCAAAGGACAATGTTCCTGAACCAGGAACGGTGACAGAAAGGCTTTTTTGAGGGGGATGCTGAAGATGCATTTTAAAAAACAATCATCAGTCTTTCCTTCATCCCATTCCTCTAATTGCCAGTGAAAAATCCCTTGGAACTTGGTGAATCTAAGTGTAAAAACAAACCCAGCAGACAGTCAGCAGACCAAATCCTTGTGTTCTACCAAGCACAGGCAGGAGATACTTGAACCAGATTTGCTCCACTCTATATTATTAAGTTCAGATTAAACAGTGCTGAATCTAATCAAAATTACTATTTCTATAAAGGATAAATAAGGCTGTCTGACAAAAATAAGAATTAAATCATGTTTCAGCTCACAACACTGACAACATACATGAGTTAAATACAAATTCCCAATCTACTTTCTTCTTTGTGTCCAGAAAGGAAGATTTGCCTCTCTAGCAAACACCATGCTTAGACATCATTAGTGACAGAGAAAAAGCAGAATGACTGACTAGATCAGCATGATTCTATGCTCCTAAATTAGACCAGGTTAAAAAACTGGAGGGGATAGATGCTTTTAAGGTATATCGTTCAAAAGCCTTCTGAGCTTTTCCAATTTTTGGTATCTAAAAGCTTTGCTGAGCTTTCACCAGGGAGGATGTGTGATTTAATTAGAGCACGATACAGAGCCATGGCATTCCCAAACCATGTTCCCAGCCCTGCCACCGACGTGCTGCAAGACCTAGGGAAATCAGCAGTGATGCCCCAAGCCCCCATTTACACCACAATCTGAAGGACAGGTTGAGAAAGCCTCTGTATGTCCTCTTCCACAAGGAGCTGTGAATTGTAATTAAATTCCACCCAACACTTTGAAATTGTCAGAGGGAAAGTGCTGTATAAACGCCTATTAATTAAGCCTGCATTTAATATTCTGAGAAATAAATACACTGTTGCAGGAAACCAGCTCTTGGAGATTGTGCAGCTCCAGGGCTTGACAGGGAGTCAGCTGCTGACCACAGAGCTGACAGGCAACACGAGAGGGAGGAAGCCCCCCAGAAACGGCTGATGGCTCAATACAACATGCAACATTTTAAAACAAATTCCAACTCCTCGTCCCACTCCTGCTCATGTGGAAAATCCACGAATCACCAGTTCACCACCTGCCGTCAAAACCAACTCCAAGCCAGCACACCAAAGCACACTGGTACAAATGTGAGGTACATCCAGCACTGTGCCATATGGAAAGATGGAAAGGGACACTTCTCAGCATGATTTCACACCCCATTGGTGTCTTGGTTAATACTAAATGTGGTACCTCGTCTCAATGCTCTGCTCTGGTCACCTTTCCCACTCCTGTCCCCAGGTGCACAGTGGTACAGCAGTGCTTCCCCATGGCAGGGTCACCCTAAACTTGGGCTCACCAAGGAGTCATCTTTTAGCAGACCCCAAGCCAAGCTCTCCTGTATTTGTGCAAGGACTCCTATGTCTCCGTAGTTATGTGCCAATGCAAAAACTACATTAAAAAAGCATGTAACTAGCACAGGACTTGCCTAAAGCAGCATCTCCATCAGCACACCAAAGAGACAGTGGGCTGCAAACACACCGTAACTTTAATTGGAGCTGTGTGCTCTTGATCAGTGCTTTGCACTGGATTCGAGGGGGAAATTAACTCCAGCAGCAAGGAATCATTGGATACCACAGTCCTGAACTAGCCCTGTAAATATCCATCTAACAGATGAGCCGCAAATGACCAACTGCAGACAGTTCTTTACTCATTCGCTCAGCCACAGGATTACCATCATCCAAACCACAGTTACTCCCTCACTGCTTTCCCAGTACCTTTGCCACAGACTTTAAAGTGTCACAGAATTGCAAAAAAACTTTGAACTCCCTGAGTGGAAATTAGGTCGCAAGTCCTAATTATTACAGAACTAAAGACGAAGAGGGAAAAAAAGAAATAATGACCCGATGAACGGAGAGGATGACAATTTATTGTCTCATTAAAAAAGAGAAAAAAAAATGGGGGGAAAAGGTTCAAATTGGCAGTAGCGGTAGCGAAGTGCGGGGAGACAGGGGAAGGACCGCGAGGGGATGCTCCGGAGGGGAGGATGAGCGGATCCCGTTCCTTGAAGGCACCGCTTTGGCACGGACCCACCAGCGTGGCAACGCTGGGGCGAGAAGCCGGAGGGACGGAGGCGCGGATGGACGGGCGGATGGACGGACGGGAGGATGGATGCGCGACGGGAGGGGGAGGAAAACCTCTCACCGCTGGAGCGCCGGACGATGTTCTCCAGGAAGGTGTTCTGCGGTGCCACCAGCCCTCTCTTGCCCCCCGGCATCCTGCAGCGCCGGGCTCGGGGG